>CM044436.1:29585148-29612059 GCA_024363595.1 Xenopus borealis | reverse complement strand
GGAATGAATATATTTGTTGGTATTCTGTGTTGCCTGATGTGTATAAAGGTAAACACTGTCCCTATCTTTGTACACATCAAATCACATACAGTAGCTGACTTGATATTTTCCTATCCAGTTCCTAATATAGTTAATTATTTCTCTGCAGTAAAAGTAATGGTTATGTCATAACTGTAAGAAAACACATCCCACCTCTGGGATTATAAGGCAATTAATTCATTCATTCTTCTAAATTGTAACATTTTCACTATTCTCAGGTGAGAGGAATGTGTGCACAGCCCATTCCTTATACAGGTGTGGGATCTGTTATCCAGAAAGCCATCTCTTATGGACTCCATTTTATCCAACTAATTTACATTTGTAAAAATTATTTCCTTTTTTTCTAATAATAAAACAGAACCTTGTACTTGACCCAACTAAGATATAATTAATCTCTGTTGGATATAAAAAAAAGCCTACTGGATTTATCGTATGTTTTTTTTTTTTTTAATAGTAACTTTTTATTGAATTTTCATTAACAAACAAGAAGGGAAATTAGAGAAGGAAGAAGAGTAGACATGAAGGAGATATTGTAGAATTTCACAATAGACTTATTTGGTTGTTGTTGCAGGTGAGTCTAGCCACGGAGACCATATCCTTTCAAATTTCTGTCTACAGCCTCTGGCCATGTACGTTAGCTTATAAAGTTCCAGTTGGGAATTGATGAGGTTTATCCATTTTTTTAAGTGTAGGAGGTGTTGGTCCCATCCAGTGAAGGGCTATTGTTTTCTTAGCGTAAAACAAAAGTGACCTCATCAATAATCTAGAGTGAGTTCTGGGTACCAAAGCGTCTTTTATTCCCAGAAGGCAGGTGGCCGGATTTAAAACTTGTGGTAGAGCAAATTCGTCAGCCAGAAATTGCATTACTTTTTTCCAAAATTTCTGTAGCACTGTACAGTGCCATATCAGGTGTATAAAATCTGCATCTGGTGAGTTACAGCGAGGACATCTGGAGTGCTCTAGGCGACCCATAAGTTGTAGTTTTTTGGGTGTTAGATATGTTTGATGTATAATTTTGAATTGAATGAGCCTGTCTTTGGTACTGACTAAGGGAAGGTAGAGGTTTTCCTCTAACTCTTCCCAGTCGTCGGGATCTAAGTGGACTCCGCTGCTTTGCCACTTCAATTTGACTCTGGGTCTGGGATCATATTTTTGAGATGCAATGTGTGTGTATGTTTTTGATACTAATTTCTGTTTCCCTGGATAGTTTATTATAATTTCAGCCTTAGTTAGTTGTATTTTGGGAGGGTTGATATGAAACTGAGCATGGTATAAATGTTGCATTTGTAGGTAGCTATACACCGACAGATCCAACAGCTCTGGAGTGTGTTGAAGTTGTTCTAAGGATTTGAAAGTGCCCGCTTGTGTTATGTGTTTGAGTTGTTTGATTCCCGCTCTTGCCCAGAAGTCCCCCCCCCGCAAATTTAGCAAAGTTGTTTAGTGAAGCATTATGCCACAGAGGCACATCTGGTGAGAGTGAGTTGTCCGTATTGGTAGATTTGTATAGCATGTCCCATGCTTTCTTAGTGGCATTTAGCAAGGGGATTAATGGAGGTAAGGACTTTTTGGGTCTGTAGAGAGCATGATGTAGTGATTCGATGGAACCGAAATATAGAGCTTCTAACAGTGAGACAGGGTTTTCAGTGTCGAATGTTTTCCAGTTGGAGGCATGCATTGCTTGTGTTGCTAGGTAGTAAGATTTATAATTAGGCATTGCCAAGCCTAATTGTGCTGCAGGGGCGTGAAGTGTTGTTCTTGCTACTGTGGGGGTCTTTTGGGCCCATACAAAATCCGCTTGTGTTCGATCTATTGTTTGTAAAATTGATTTTGATATGTAACAAGGAGAATTAGTGAAGATATATAAAAGTTTAGGGAGGAATACCATCTTACATATATTAATCCTGCCAATTTGAGTTAAGGGTAAGGTGGACCATTTTACCAAGGTGATTTTCATTTGTTGTATAAGGGGTTGTATATTCAAAGAGATAAATGTGGGATTTATCGTATGTTTAAATGATGTTTAGTTATGACAATCCAAATCACGGAAAGATCCGGTATCCAGAAAGCTGCAGGTTCAGAGCATTCTAGATAACTAAGCCAAGCCCATACCTCTTGTTCATTCTGAAGTTTTAAGCCTGTTTAAGCCTAATTTTACTGGCCTGCTGTTTCTACAGTATCATTTCTTTTTCCCATATTACCCATTAAATACCTTATAGAAATATATTTGCTGTGTCTGTTCAGCCAGTATAGGAGATTATTCAATGAATAGAATAATCCTTTACTGTACAAAACCTTTCACTCCCAGGTACACTTTTCCATAGAAAGATCTGGGTCAGTATGAGCATATATTATTGCTTTTTGCCACCTTCCTGTTCATGAAGTGAGTTTAGAAACTCCAGTGGTTGGAAATGAAGACTTTTTCCTTTGTTGTTGTTGTTATTAATGGGATAATAATCTGCTCCTTTTATTTGGGTGTACATACAGGAAAACCACACTCCACTTTACTGACTATTGTGTGCCTTAAGAAAATGGCTATGCTGACTGTATGCAAAGCTCCTATGCAGATGAACAATTTTATCTTCATTTTAAAGTCAAGTAAATTAAATCCTCTACAACACATTTGAGGCTAGCTAGCGGCAACAAATGACCCTGGTTACTTGTGGCAGATAAACTGGTGAGTTCACACTGACGTCTGCCAGTCCAAACCATTATTTGCCGATTCAGAGAGATGATTTTCCCTATGAGTCTATCTTACATTTACATTTATCCAACAGCAAGGCTATTCTCAAACCAACTAACAAGCCGATTCTGTCCAGTGTTGCCACATCAAACCTCTAAACCATTGCTTTGTCTTCAGGTTATAGCTATAGGGTGAAGGCGTACCCCCCAACATTTTAGAAAGGGACAAAAAAGATTTGACCATGCCAATTTTAGTTGCTGCACCCCCTAATTGCCATGTCCATTTTACTACATTTGGTAGGCTATGAAAATTTGAACATATTTCTGTGGTTTTGATGTGTTCTTACAGTTTTGCTAATGAAGGTGAATTGCCTTTTAAGCTGCAAATCACAGGTTCTCCTAGAGACCTGCTTATCTTAAATTGTTCCAAAAGTATCTTCAGTATCTCTATATTCTACATAAACAATACAAACTTAATTCTAGTTATCCTGCTTTTGTGAATGCTTCCCATATCTACAATATAGTTATACTACAAAGGATGTTAGTAACAGAGCATCCAGGGAACCACCATTAAAACTACCATATACTAAAACAAAGGCTAATCTGTGTGACTTTACTTCACATTAGCTTTTGGTATGTTATAAAATGGCAAATTCTAAGCTACTTTTCAATTGGTTTCCATTATTTATTTTTTGTCATTTTATAATTATTTGCCTTTTTCTATTGACTATTTGCAGCTACTGAGGTACAGATCCAGAGGGAGGCTACCCATATAAGTCTCCAAAAAGAAATCTAAAATAAAAAGGTGGATCGCAAACTCTCTTGATTCAAAAAGAATTTTTTTTTTTTTATTTAACAAAAGAAAAAAGAAATTAACACAGATGCCCAATGGGTTTCAACCACATACCGGTCTTTAATTTTCTACTTTTTTGCCCATGAAATGCTATGCAGTCGAAATGCGTTGGCCATCTGTGTTACTTTTGTTGTTTCTTTTTTCTTTTGTTAAATAAAAAATATTTTTTTCTTTTTGAATCGGAGAGTGTGTGATCCACCTTTTTATTTGTATAGTCCTGAACGTGACTTTTGTAATAGGAAACAATTTATAAAAATAAGAAATGGGGAATCCTGATGGGGAAGTGTTTTATCGAATTGGTATCTTGAGGTTTGTTTAGACAGGCCAGTTGTTCAAAATGGATTTTAACACTTTCAGCAGTCCCATTCATTTCTTTTTTTGTGGGTACTAGAGGTTGATTTGGCAAGTCCCTAGAAAAGAATTGGCCTTGTGTTCATTGTGTTTTGGGCTGCCCAGATGCAATCAATTCTTCTTTATGGTGTCATAAGTAAGTGGCGAATACACGTGGAATTCAGAAAGCTGGTGATACTTGCGTCATCATGAGGATGACACCATAAAGAAGAAATGACTGCATCTGGTCTTGCGGTTACACATTGAAGCAAAAGTGCAGCCTAAAACGTCCTTCTGCAATAGCCCTAAAGCAGTTCTTGTCTGGGAAGGGGGTTGTAATGAATTGGAACAAACCACAACCAGTCAGTGGGTATGGAGAATATTATTTGGAAATCTGAGCAGCAGTGACTGTCATTACCATGCATAAAAAAAGCAGTTATTGCCTTATCAGGTGAAAGTGGTTTGGGTCTGAAAATGATCCAAATGCCTGAGTATTTAGATTTCTGTAACCCTGACTCTACAAAATCTAGTTCCATTTAATTAGAGATAAGACCTGCAAAGCCTTAACCAATGAGAGTTGACACCTGCCTGTTTTTTTTACACCACAAATCTAAACTAACCTATTGCGTAAACTGACTGACAACTCAACGCTCCAGCAGCTGATTCATGGTAAGTACGCGGTTTTATTTCTTTCTTTTAAATCCAGAGAAAAATTATGTTTCATATCTGCACACAAGAAAAGCATAGTGCGCACACACAGGGTAACCAATGAAGTGGAACGCGTCAGCACACTATAAAGCCACCAGGAATGGGATTATCAAACGCTGTACAGAATCCTTACCTGATAAACCACACATGCAAATATCTCTTGCTTGGGTTAGTTTACTTCGTATAGCTAGTGGATACTGTTAGCTTCATGTAAATGATATTTAAATAAACCCAATGACCATGTTTGTAGTTGCTCTAAGCTGCTCTCCGTGTGCAGATGTCTATTCATTGGCGACAGAAGCTGGCCTTTGTCGTGTTCACTCAATAGAAAGGGGGAACTCCCAGATTTAGGCGAGATTTTCTCCCTGGGTATGTTCTCTTTTATTACATATGGATATTCTTGTGACTTTTTTTTTGTTGACTGGTGAAAGAAATACTAGAGATTGTAAATTATTTGTATCTTGCATTCACTAAATATAATGGCTTTTACTGTGCACTACAACCTGGGTTGTGTCATCTTTGGAATAAACGTGCCAATCGTGGGTTTAGGAACGTCACTAAGGTGCCTCTACCTCATTAATGTATAGAATCCTCAGGATGCAACATCATTATGCTTTGCTTTTTTAACAGTGGCAACATTCGTAATAATGGTAACTATACATTATATTATAGAATGTGCACTATATGAACTGCCCTCATCAGATGTTTCATTCCATTTAAAGGGCATGCTGCACATTGACTACAAGGAACACCACAGGTAAGGAATTCAATGGTTTGTGAGTGTGAGTGGCTGTGTGAGCAATGGAGGAGACACCCATGAATGTATTCAGAGACATCCTGAGGTGCAGAGAAAAAGACTTTGAAAGATGATCAGAATATTTAGTCGTGATAAAGATGTATGCAGAGAAGAAGCAGGCTGTAAGGACAAAGGTAAAACATAGTCCCATAGTCAATGATAAGAGAGGAGTAGATTGTAATCCCACGGGGTGTAAACAAACAAATCCACGAGTGTGTGCAACCTTTGCACGTTTTAAGCTGGCCATAGACGAACGATCGGACTTCCCCATCTCCCGACCTGTCAAATAAAGTAGCAAAAGCACAGATCAGCCGACGTTCTGCCCCTGACAGGGATCGTACAAAAGTTGTACGATTAAAAACCTAGTGAAAATCGTACGATCTGCAATAGACGCAAAGATATGATCGCCAGCCGACAGAAATTTTCTAACCTGGCCGATCGAACAAACGACCGATCGGCATGGCACGACAAATGTCGGAACACTCCACACACGATCCGAAAATCGTACGAATCGAGGATTCGTACGATCGGATCGTTGCGTCTATGGCCAGCTTTAGGCCAGAGCAACAATCCTCACCAGACCTAATCCTGCCATGTCTGATGGTTCTAGAGAAAGTCATTAAGAATTTGGTTTTGGCTAAGCAAAAATCATGTGACATGACACAACTGTTGGGAAATGGGAGTATCCTACATAGTGATGCGCCAGGGCCCCCATTAAAGTTAAAAGAAAAAAAAACAGTTGCACCAGAGCCCCCCCTTACAAGGTAAAAAGAAACATTTGGGCCCCAGAGAATATTTAGAAGAAAAAAAAACATTGGTGGCAGGGGCCTATTGAGTATTACAATAATACATTGGTGGTTAGGGGTTTATTATTATTAATAATAGTAAAAAAATAAAAAAAAGTGAACTCTTGGCTTCAGGACTGCAACTTTGGATCCTTTCGTGGCTTTGGGTCTTTTTGCGGCATTGAGACTTTTAGGTGGGTTTGGCGCAGCTTTTGGTGATGCCCCCCCCCCCTCCCAGGACGCACAAGTAAATACACAAATTATCCACAGGAATAATAAAGTGCTAGGTTTTCAGTTTGACATGGCCCTGTGAGTGAGGTAGGACAGGCATGGTTACAATCTAAGCTTCTTTTAATCATCTCCAGACGGCGCCACCTTTTAATGTGTAACATTGATATCACTTCTATGCAGACTGGGGGGCAGACAAAGCAGTTATGGGTAAAAATGGTTTCTATACATCATGTAATGGGAACCTGCCTTCCGAATTAGAATTTTGTATACATACAATAGAACCTGTACAGACCATAAAGAAAATTATGTAAAATCCGGTAAAATGCAAAATCAGGGGAAATGTGTTTAAAGTAATTTTTTTCTGAAAGTACTGAAAGGATATAAGCACAGGAGTCCGCTTTACTTTGAGATACCATATTTACTGCATTAATAGCAGCGCTATGAAATAAGTTGGCGCTATATAAATACATGTTAATAATAACAAGGGTTAAGCATTGCAGCGTTAATGTTACATTATGGGGGGCATGTGCAAGACACTGACAGTCACATACACAGCCTAAAACAATAAGTGATTGGTTCAGGACTGTATAAGGGGCAGACTAATTGGAATTGACCATTTACAGGCAGAACCATGGCAAAATATACATTGGGGTTGGTATTTTAAACCTCTAGGTCACAAATACCAATAAGCCATTTTTGGAACATCAGGACAACATTTTTATGTAAAATCTGGGAAACAGTACTTAAAAGCACCCATTGAAATGCATTATAAATTGGCAGGACCAAAAATAAAAAATGTAAAATCAGGGGACTTAAAATTGAGGTTTCACTTAATGTGTTTATAAAGTATTGTCACTGTATGTATTTCATATGCACTGTATGGCATAGGTAAGTGCAGATAAGTGACAGCAATACAGAGCATGTGCCATGAAGATGGGGCATCGTTGGAGGCACAGATCTTTACTTCTAAAGGGATTAGGTACAGGACCCCATCAATGCATGATGCAAAGTGCATTTTTTTTTTTTTTTAATTTGCCATCATATCAGTGCACATGGCATAAGCGTGCCATTCACATGGTGCAAGTATTTGCTATTGCCCCTATCCACTAGTGGAACTGCTACCACATTCATGCAGGCAGTTAATTATATCGTTCCCTAGCATCAATGCATTCAGTTATGCACTATTCATCCAAACAGAAGGCTGCTGCACTGGTGCTCCCTGGGCAAGTGTAGGGTTGCGTATGGGTGCAAAGTTTTTTTTTTTTTTTATAAATGGCATAAATGCAAGCTGAATTTTGTCAGTTTTAGCACAATTTCAATTTCATTTGTGAATGAGCCATCAGGTGTTGAATGTCTAGCCTAATTCTTTAACTGTACTTTTTCCTATACAAGAGATCTGTTTTACAGAAAGCTTGGGACTTGGGGTTTTCTCCTTAACATCAAATAAACCAAATAGTATTGTTTTGCCAGTGCCACCAATGTGGATTAATTACAGGTACGGGGTCTGTTATCCAGAATAAGTACCTGGGGTTTTCAAGATAAGGGATTGTTACATAATTTGGAGCTCTACTAAAAAAAACAATCATTTAAACATGAATAAAAGGTCTATGTAAGGCACCTACGTAGTCAGATATTTTATAGCCTTTTTTAAGAGGAAATTGACTTATATAAGATACATATAATGTGTATTACTTGTTTTTACTTACTGTTTGGACAGACACAACAGCATCTGGGTGCAGTTGTAGTGCCAGTGCCCACAATGCTGGGTTTTACATCATATGTCTGGAACAGGGAAGGGGAACATTTAAAGGAAATATTCAGGGCACATGCTACATCTCTGTATGATCAAAGGAGAAGTAAAGCTACTGAAGAAGTTTATTGCCAATAGATTAGCCACAATAGTGCAAGCTATAACACTATATTTATTCTGCAGAATGCTTTACCAGACCTGAGTAAATAGCTGCTAGTCTAAACAAACAGAAAGAGCTTCTAGAGTGGTCATATTAGCTTGGTGTGACATCTCTTCCTGTCTGAGTTTCTCCCTGCTCACTCATAGTTCTGGGCTTAGATTACAGCAGGGAAGGGAGGGGGAAAAGGAAGAGGAACAAACTGAGCATGCTCAAGCCCTAGCCCTGGAGGTTTATGCTGAAAACAGGAAGTCTGATACTGAAGCCCATGTGTACACAATAGAAGGAATGAAATTCTGATAAAGCTTACTTAGTACTTGTAGCCTTTCCAGAGGGAAATGGCCAATTTTTCTTTCATTAAAAAAAGATGACTGCTTATTCTAAACAAGGAATACAAAGCGTCTCTGTACTTGTTCAAGTCTACTCATTTTACTGGCAGAATCTCTCTTCAAACAGGCAAAAGTACAGGAGCCAGTCAGAGGAGGAATTGTGAAACAAAACAAGTGCATGTTAGGTACACCTGGAGGTGCAAGACACAACCAGAACCCTATGTTAAATGTTTGCTCAAGGGAGGCATTATAAAGATAATAAAGTACCCACTCTTGTAAAATGTAAGGATATTATAAGTCACCAAGGAGTTCCATGACCATTGGCCTCCTCTTTTATACAGGTCATCAAACTCCCTCTAACAGCCTCATATTTTCCAGGGGGCACTTTATTTATTATAATACACAAGTTTTAGTGAGTCATGTAACAAAAATGACATCACTATTTACCGTTTATAAATGATGAAATCACTAGTCACTGTTTATAAGGATCTAATTTGCAAGATATTCATGGCTTTTGTATATTATAGGGCATTACAGTTAGTTTAGGACTTGGCTTTCAGTGGTGGTGAACTTTTCCTTATACTACAGCTGTGCTAGCATTCCTATGGGAAAATCTCCACCTGCACTCATTAATTGACAAATATGTGCCATTTTTAACCACACACAACAGATAAACTTGAGTTTCACGCTGATTGCTTTATTTTTATTCTTGTTTCAGATGTTACAGGGACAGATCACTTTCACTGGAGTGAATCCATGTTTGTCATGGTAAATACCTCTTTCTGCATTACAGATTCCCACCCAGTATATCACTGCTATGGTATGGTTGCACTAAACCATTACAATTTTGGAACAATCCTGTATTCAATCCCAACCCAAATTTACATGTTTTTATCTGAGAAAAAAAACAAAGAAAACTGCATTGGAGATCCATCAGTCGGTATAAAACGCCTCCCACAACGGGCACCATGGATTTTCCCCTAGGGTTACATGTAACCCAAAACTCTATGGACGTAGAATCCATGGCAGTGGCATGCTGGTACTTTTGTAATGATATAATCACAGAACTTTTTTTAAAGGGGTTGTTCACCTTAACTTAACTTTTAGTATATTGTAGAAAGTGAGATTCTGAGACAATTTGCAATTGTCTATTAATGTTATTATTAATGATGAGGCACTAGCAGATACAATTCTGGACAGTCCCATTAAGCTGCCCCCTGAGGTGCACACATAGTTGTGCAATACAGTTAAAACTTGGAATGGCTGGCCCAAATGTAGAGCAATTTAATGGTAACACTGTTTATGGGAATTTCCAGTATGAACAGTTTTGTAACCTCTATCTGTAACATCCATACAGGGAACACAAGCAGTTTACATGTAATGGGGAGACAGATGTGGCCACAACTCAATGGGAGAGGGCAGCTGCAGCCAATGGACTTTCATACTGTATGTTCAAGTTTGTCAGTAGGTCAGTTTCTATATATACAGGGTCTGGGTCAATCAGTGAGTTCTCCAGTGAGTCTTGGACCTCCCCATACATAGGTACTGTTCTGCAATTCTGCACCAATACAATCAAACAACCTGCAAATTGTGAAAATGATAGTTTTCTCTTTATGGTACAAGGTTTTGAAGCAGTTACAATCATAAATACTCAAAAACAGAACAGATTGTTAGACAGTTATATATATATATATATATATATATATATATATATCAGATATCTGTTCAAGTTATAAAGCTATCTGTTAGGGTACATGGCCACAGCCACCCACCAAATTCCAGACTTGAGTTCCACTGGCAAAAAAACTCTTCTCTCCCAATTATTCCAGGGTGCACTGAATAAGTGGTGCAACACCCCAGGATACAAGTGCAGACACACTGGAATATGGGCTGGAACACTGTAAATATTTGACATTGGTTAGCGTTAATGTAAAGGGCCCCATACACAGGCAGATAAAAGCTTATTGGCCCATGTGTGGGGCCATCCGACGGGGTTCCCCAATCGATATCTGACCGAAAGTCGTCCAGATATCAATCGGGCAGGTTAAAAAACCCAGTCGACTGCCCGTATTGCCTCCATTATGATCCGATCGTTGGGCCCTAGGGTCCACAATCGGATCAGCCCGATATCGTCCGCCTCAATGTGGCCATTTCGGTGAGAGATCCGCTCATTTGGCGATATCGCCAAACGAGCGGATCTCCCTGTCTATGGCCACCTTAAGTTAATATACTGCCAACAAAACACTGTTAAGCGAGTCATAACCAGGGTGATTAAAGCTGCCAATGAACCCAGTTGGAAGCTTTTTGGCCAGTGTATGGGGCCTCCAATGGCTTCCCCAATCAATATCTAGCTATAAAGCAACAGGGTGTTAATCAGGCAGATTTTAAAAAAAAAAACCTGTTTGATAAGAGAAGCATATGCTCAAGATGGGCATTTCATGGAGATCTCTAGTTGTTTTGCAGCCTTGCAATATTTTTCAAACCACAATGAGATGTAAATATTTCCAACTGGATAAATAAATGTATATCTGGAATAGTCACGTAAAACTTTCCCTCATATGAACAGTCTGGCATTGCTGCCTTTTCTATCCAGTACTCTATAATGGGAACACTGCACATAAACTCAGCATTGCTTATATGGGCACTTCCTAACTAGTTCAACCTACAGAACTAAAACTGTAATCACAGTCTATACTTGGGCAAAAAAAAAAAAAATTTATGAAAAGTCACATGATTTCAGTCTCCACACTTAATTTACAAATTATGATTAGGTTTTGGTTTGGCCAGACACAAGGGGGTAAATTTATCAAAGAGTGAAGTTGCGCCACTAGAGGTAAATTCCGCCGCTCTCCATTCAATTCTATGGGATTTTAAAAGGCCTATTTATCAATGGGTCAAGTGAAAGTTCACCCTTTGATAAATACGCCTTTAAAAACCCCATAGGAATGAATGGAGAGTGGCGGAGTTTCCCTCTAGTGGCAGAACTTCACTCTTTGATAAATATACCCCAAGGATTCCACCGAAACTGAATCTTGCTGAAAAAGGCTGAATCCTGGCCGAATCCCGAACTGAATCCTGTGTTTGGTGCATCCCTATCTTAAATTGGATGTAAACCCTGCAATCTTTTAACCCTTGGTGAAACCAGTTTCTGGACTTTATACAGCCCTCTGATCTAGTCTGGCGATTACTACGCTAGCCGTCCTCTACTCCCAAAACCTTTTGCTGTAGGTACTGTATATTTACATGTGTATATCCCTGAGACAGCTGAAGATATTCAGTAAGAGTTTACTTTTTGGCAGTTTCCCTTTATAGATAGACTTCTGTCAAAAGTGGTTTCTTGTACCTGAAACGTTGTGCAATACTATATATGTATAGGAGAGTTTGGCTATTGAACTTCCTTTCTAGCAACAGCAACGGCTATTTCTTACTTTACGGCAGGGATTTAAGATATACACTTGGGAACGGAGTAATAACATTGCAAAATACATGGCAATAGGACTAGTCCTTGTTCTGAAATGCTTGTTTATGCCAACTGCACCTTCTCAGCGAGGTAACTAGGATGGCAGAACATTCTGCTAAGGCAGAGCAAAGAAATATATTTAACTTTTAACACATAATTTAAAAAAAAAAAAAAAAAAGCTTTTATGTGACAAAAGGTTACACAGTGGTATTTGAGTTAGGACAGTTCTATACTATAGCTGCCTCCAACACACTTGCACATGGCAAAGTCAAAATGTGGGAAACTACATTCCAAATCAAGGCAGATCAGCACGGCATGAACCATAGAAGTGGAGAGGGTTGTGTCTGTTGTGAAAGACAAATAAAAAAAAAAAAAGTATCTGTTAAAGATAAGCAAACCACTACTCTGAAAACTTTCTGTTCTCCCTGCTCCATTCCAACATATAAAGAATACTTTTTAAGCCATCTAGTGTTTCCTTAAAGAACCAACACAGAATAGTTAGTGAAAGGAGGATAATTGTGTGAGTGATTCAATCTTAGAGCCATAAGAACAAATTGGGATTTCTCCTAATTGTGGAACAGAGAGAAGAAAGAAGGCTTGTGCAGGAGTTCATCCCATCCCTCCTGAAATATTACTGATAAAATGAAACATCTGAGTCAGTCTGGTTGAAATCTGCCAGCGAAGCAAATTCATATGGCACCAAAAGGATGTAAAGTGACTACTGCATATTAGAACCTGCTCTTGTCAACCAAATGTCAGTTATGCGCCTGCATTGAGCAGTTTGTGTGTCCTGCAGGATGCTGGGTAAGAAAGCAGATATTCTCTGCATCATTTATTCCAGCGAGTGACTCTTAGTAGTGTGTGGGCTCAGAGAAGTGGAGGTATTTGTCCGACCCTCAGTGGAAAATGTGCTTTCAGAATCTCCCTGTGTTTTAAAGTAAACAATATAAAATACTGGCAAAACTACCCCCACCAAAAGCATAATAAAAACTGCATTCCACCACCGAATCCCCCAGTCTGCCCCTGAAGTGGGCTGCTTCTGCCTCAGGGTTCGTGGGGGTGGATGGCTTGGCAATTCCAAGGGGAAAGACTCATTGAACAGTTCATGGGTTTGTGCAGCTTCGATGTTGTGATCAATCTCCTTGAAATAAACCGTGAAGTCTCTGCTTTCTAGGGAGGGTAGTGACTCCTCCTTGGTGGGTTCAGGTAGAGAACTTGGATTCATGTAGGGAGCAGTCCGCTCATCAGGTCTTTCTGTTAAGAGCCCATGAACCTTGACGGGGATCTTGATCGTCTTTAAAGCGTAGATATCCTGGTCTCTGATAAGATTGTTAACTCTCTTGATGTCCGCAACCTGAAAAAGTAGAAATATGTAATAAACAAGGGGTGGTTCAGAAAGCACATTTCCCATGGAGGGGAATAAAGGGGTCCTATTCAGAAACCTCATTGTAAAAGATAATTCTGAAAACCACTATATGCCTTTCCCTTTGATCAATAACCTTGAAGTACCTAGAACCAGAACACTGGGACAGCTTATTCATCAACTGTCAAGGACGGCAACAAAATTTGTTTTAGTTACTATAACTGAAACATAACAAATGCAGCATAATCAGTTTCCACTTGGTATAGTAAACCATAGTTGGGTGCTGCTATGGATGAGGGGTGGATTAGGATAAAGACACACTGTAGCAGCTAATTGTAACGGCTACAAAATGCCAGACAATACTCTGCCTATGGCAGAGACAATTATCAGTAAATTTTCAGCATTGTCTATTTTTGTAGATACAAGTAGCTGCTACTAGTAGCTTCATGTGCCTTCACCCTTCTGGTTCAGGCAACAGGGGCAGGTACATTTATTTCTGTAGTTTGGGCAGATCTGGCAAACCAGTTTGTTAGGATAATGGGTTGGGTTTAGAGTAAAAAACTGTGAAGATTGTAAAAAAAAACAACAACTGTAGAACTGTAACTTTTAAACTGAAACCTACAATCTCATCCCCCCACCCTACATAGACCCCCCTACCAACTCCCCCCTGGCCTAGCTGCTATCCTGGGCAAACGCCCCTTAGTCTTTACTTACCCCTCACTACAGATTCTGGCCAGCGGAGTTCACGGCAGCCATCTTCTGGCTCTTCGGTAATCATCATGTCTTTTTCTGGTGCTTCTGCTATTTCCGTCAATTCCGGCACATGCGCAGTTGTTCGCAAACGGTGAAATTGCTCCAACTGTGCATATGCAGATACGCCACTCGCATTGTCAGATTACCGAAGACCCGGAAGATGGATCCCATGCACTCCGATCCCTGAATCTGCACCTAGGGTTAATTAAAGATTTAGGGGCATTTGTCCGGGGTAGCAGCTAGGCTGGGGAAGTAGGGGGGTCTATGTAGAGTAGGGGATAGGGTATTTTTCTTCTTTAGGGTTTAGTTCTCCTTCAATAGAGTGAGCTCTAATAAATCTTCTAGGTAAAAGGAGCTATAAGATATTAGATCTCAATGATTATCCAACCCATCAATAACCCAACTGCTGCAAGAAGACAGAGAGGAATAGTGAACATAAACTTGATCATTTCATACACGGTACAGAATTTCTAATTGATTGTATTCAGAAAGTTTCTTATTTCAGTATGATGAACCTTCTATTAAATATTCATTTTCACAATAGTTCCCCTTTAATAAAAAGTTCCTTATGTTCTCACCTTGCAGCCATACTGTAGTGCCAGTTTGTTGAGGTTATCATCCTCTGTAATGGCGCGTTCCAGAAGAACGACATCACCAACCTTTCCACGTGATGCATTTTTCCACTGCTGATCACTCCCCCGTGCTCGCAACTCTGTGACATCGAATTCTTCTTCTGAAGAGCTGTCTGCCTCGGCTGTGCCATTGCTGAATGTGTAAACATGGCTGTCGATCGAGGAGTGGACCGAGCTGGGGGGCTGGAAGGAGTGTGTGCGCCCTTCTCGAAGACGCATGGTCAGTACGTCACTAAGAAGAGATAGAAACAATACAAATATTATATATATATATAATATATATATATATATATATATCTATATCTATCCATCTTCACCTGCAGTGTCCCATTGATTTCCAAATCTGAATACTGGGATTAAAGGGCCACTCGCTTGTTAAGAGTAATTATCAGCGTTATCACTAATCATTAGTCATTGTTACTACACAAATGACACTGATAGATCTACAAGGGTCCATAGATAGAAGATGGAGCATTCAATTACAGATTTCGGGGCAGAGACATAAGGGGAGATTTAGTCGCCCGGCGACAAATTGCATCTTCTTTGGGCGACTAATCTCCCCTATAAGCTTTCCCATTGGCTAGATTCTAAATCGCGGGCTGGATGGCACTCAGAGCACTTTGTACTGAAGAATGGGGAAAAAGGGTTAAAAGATTAATTTTTTTCCCCACTATGCTGCCACTTTTTTTTTCTTAAGATAAAAGCAGTTCTATATCATGAACATGTGACAACAGCGCTACCTGCTGGTCATGCGGACAACTGGCTACACTAAGAAAATGAAGTTAGGAAAGTCTTGTGATTGTTTCACTGATCAGTTCTTAGCAGAGCAACATCACAGGATTCTTCCTTGCTCATTAACATCATTTTACTTTTCTCACCAATTACATTTGCTTTTGGACTGTAGCCAGTTGATAACGGTACTAGAGTTGAGAGCGGGTAATGGTACTAGAGTAAAGGGTAAGAGCGAGCAACGGTACCAAAGTTAAGAGCGGGTAATGGTACTAGAGTTAAGGGTAAGAGCGGGTAACGGTACCAGAGTTGAGGGTAAGAGCAGGTAATGGTACTAGAGTTAAGGGTAAGAGCGGGTAACGGTACAAGAGTTAAGGGTAAGAGCGGGTAACAGTACTAGAGAAGAGCAGGCAACGGTACCAGAATTACGAGCGGGTAACGGTACTAGAGTTAAGGGTAGGAGCAGGTAACGGTACTAGAGTTAAGGGTAGGAGCAGGTAACGGTACTAGAGTTAAGGGTAGGAGCAGGTAACGGTACTAGTTCAGTAAAAAGCAGACTGAGAGTAAGCAGCAGCTGTGAGTATGGGATCCAATATCTGGCAATCAAATATCTGGAAAGGCTGTCTCCCCTCACTCCATTTTATCTAAATAATCTACATTTTAAAAAAGGATTTCCTTTTTCTTTGTAATAATTAAACAGCACCTTGTACTTGATCCCAACTAATCCTTATTTGAAGCAAAACCAGAATATTGGGTTTGTTCGCCTTCATATTAACTTTAGTATGATGTAGAGTGATATTTCAAAACAAAGTAATAAAAGCTAACAATAACTCTGTAGCCCTACAGAGCATTTGTTTATTTGTTTTTTTAGATGGGCGTCAGTGACCCCCATTGGAAAGCTGGAAAGAGTCAGAAGAAAAAGGCAACTAATTAAAATATTAAAATTTAATCTAAAAAAACAATAATGAAGACCAATTGAAAAGTTGCTCAGAACTGGCCAATCTAAAGGTTAACTTAAAGGTGAGCCACCCCTTTAATGATTACATGATTTCCTAGTAGACTTAAAGGAGAATTCAACCTGTTAGGAAAAAAACCCGTACCACCCACCCCATCCCACCCGCCCTAGACTTTTTACTTTATCTTTGGAAGGAGATGGGCATTTTCTGTGCATGCGCAGTTGGAGGATTTTTGTGACTTTTGGTGCATGCGCAGTTGTTCAGAACAGAAACATTTCTCCGACTGCGCATATGCCAAAAATGCCTGTCTCCTTCCAAAGATTCAGGAAGGAAGAAGATGGACAGAATATGCGCAGAGGGGTAAGTAAAAAGTTTGAGGCATTTCCCTGGGGGGGGGGGGGGGGGGTTCAGGTGGGTGGGGGTGCGGGTTTTTTCAAATTACAGAAAGATCAGTTATCTGGAAATCCCCAGGCGGCGAGCATTCTGGATAACAGGTCCCATACTTGTAGTACGATAAGAAAGCAGCAGTGAGATGCAGCAGGTGGTAATAGTTGTACACTGTCCCAGAGCTCAGGAGTCAGTCATACAAGGAGGACCTGGTACAAAGGACAAGATGACAGATTGCTGTCCCAGATGACTGGCACCAAAGCAGCAGAATAACAATCACACAGCAGCAGCACAGGCCTACAGCCTTCTTCACTATCACTCCCTTCAACTTCCCTGAACTAGCAGTAACAGCTGTCATACACAACTCTCAAACGGCTGCTTTCCAGAACTACAACTCCCATGATCCCATCCTGCCTGTCGCGCTATAGACCCTGCAGGACTTCATTTTCAACCATTCCTTGTACAGCGTGTGCCGTATAACATACCCGTCTCGGTCTCATCGGATCATTGTCGGGTGTCCGCTTGACTTCAGCGAGTTGCAGCAGGACTCAGCCCTACTAGCCGCTTTCCCACTCCAGTGTGTGCCCTCTCAATCCAGCTCCACGGAAGCGGCTCCATTCTACCTACACTGGCTCGCACAGATGCAGCTGAACATGCTGCCCTCCGATTTCCGCCAATCAGAGCACGGGCCGCTTCCGGGCGAGCCAATGGCAAAGAGCAGGTTTGTGGACGACCGAAGAGCGTGTTTTGACGTGTCATATGTATTGAGATTTCTAGTGACGAGGTTGGAAAAGTCAAGACGTCTGACTTGTTTTATTTAATCTGTGTTATTGCGCAGTAGAAAATATCCCAGAAGCGGCACGTTAGGGTTGAGAGGGATGCTGGGAGTTTAAGAGCAGTTGGCGGGACACAGGTGGTTTAATTGTAAAGCCGTGTAAAAAGTGCAGTCACAATAGTGCGCGGCTTGTCCCTACATGAACTCCGTAGCATACTAGCGTGGATATTAAAGGTGCAGTAGTCAAATGCAGACTTTAAAAGCTACACGTTGTAATTCAAAAGAAAACATTTCCCTCAGGAATGTCTTCCCGGCCCCACTCACTTTACAGCAGTTCTGAGGCAGGGCACACTTCTGGACTCAATCCAACGGTGTCATGGATTGTGCCTGCTCCTCTCACAGACGGTGAGTAATGGGGAAGACAGTTTTATAAACACCACATTCATGACACTTTTTTTTTTACTGTATTTTTTTTTTTTTTACAAGTATGTATCTTTATTAATAGAGAATGCCCCATTGTGGGAGCCTTCAAACAGCACTGTTAGCTGGAAAAGAAAACAAGTTTGTACACTAGTTGTAACTGGTTCTTACATGTTGGTGGGTATGTTCAGTTTGTTTAGTTCTGCATTTGTACTTTTGTTGCTGTGAAGTGGAACCTATAAATACCATCACACATCCAGGGCCACCATTAGAAATCACAGGACCCCGTACAACATCATTTTCCCCAAGCCCCACACCACAGTTAAAAGACCACACAGATGACCTGCCAAAAAACGTTAAACCCCCCACACAAGTTGTAAAAAGCCATTGATGGTCAGGCCCCCCTTATAAGTAAAAAAAAAAACTGTGGCGCCAGGGACACCAAAAAAGTCTTTTGTTTTTTTTTAAAAACCTTTGGTGGTCAGGGCCGCCCTTAAAGGAATAGTAGCATCAAAAAAAATTCTTTAAAAATCCGTTGGTATAGATTGAAAAAAAAAAAACACCATCACAAATTTAAAATTGCAAATCCTTTATTAAGAAATAACTTACAGAAACTCCACATCCAGTCCTCTTCATAAGCGACATGGTGACCATCGATCCTGTAGCAGTTGATTTCTCCTCCCTGGCTCTCTCCTGGCCGCCCTATGTCTGGTGCACTCTGCCAGCAAGATTGGGGCAGTGGAACCCGTCGCCACTCCAGCCTGAACCCTCCTCCTGCTACAGGTAAGGACCACCACATCCACACTCAGGTGAGGTGGACACAGTTCCAGCCTCACTTCCAGAGCCAGCACCAACTGTTGCCAACTTTGCCTTTCAAATCAAAGGAAACTGCTCCCAGCGGCGGCCAGCACCTGTTAGCACCAGCAGAGACAGTCACGACCGCTTCCTTCTTCGCTCCACCTCAGGCTGCCTTGGTTTCTTGTTTGTTCAGGGCATAGTAACAGCATCCACCCCTCTACCTGTACAACCTTTTTGTTGCAATGAGCCATCTAGCACGGGCAAGACCATTCCACATGCCGGTAATGTAGTCACAGATGGGCAAACCCAGGCAGCCTGAGGCGGAGTGTGGAAGTGAAGGAGGAAGCCGCAGTTTCCTTTAATTTGAAAGGAAATTTGGCAGCAGCACATGGAGTGCAGGGACAAGTCCAGCACACGCCGGCTTCGTGCCAACCGCAACTTCCCCATACACCAGCACCGCCGCAACCAGTGCCAGTACTGCCGCATCAAGAAGTGCCTGGAGGAGAACTGGAACTGTGCCACCCTCCCCAGAGTGTGGATGTGGTGGTCCTTACCTGTAGCAGGAGGAGGGTTCAGGCTGGAGTGGCGACGGGTTCCACTGCCCCAATCTTGCTGGCAGAGTGCACCAGACATAGGGCGGCCAGGAGAGAGCCAGGGAGGAGAAATCAACTGCTGCAGGATCGATGGTCGCCATGTCGCCTTTTCTGAAGAGGACCGGATGTGGAGTTTCTGTAAGTTATTTCTTAATAAAGGCTTTGCTATTTTAAATTTGTGATGGTTTTTTTTTTTTCGATCTATACAAACGTATTTAAAAAAAAGTTTTTTGATGTTACTGTTCCTTTAAGTAAAAAAAAAAACAATGTTGCCACCAGGTCTCCTCTTACAAGTAAAAAAAAAATGGGGCCCCAGACAATACATTAAAAACATAAAAATGGCCTGTAGAGTATTAAAATAATACATTGGTGGCCAGGGCTTCAAGTTTGGCTCTTTTAGTGACTTCGGTTCTTTAAGCGGTTTCAGGACTTCAAGTTTGGCTATTTTTGTGACTTCAGGTCTTTTTGCAACTTCAGGACTTTCGAGGAGGCGGCATGTTTTCGGGGCTACCAAGGGGGGCTCGGCTATTTCAAAAAGGTACAGCACAGATGGGCTCCCCTTTAGGCTCAGGCCCGGTACACTTGTACCCCCTGCACACATCAAATACTTATGAAAATCCCTTGTGTACAATACAGATTTATACAAAACACGGGGACAACATTCCTCCAACACATGACCAAGCAAAAGGTATTATTATGAAATTGGTCCTCCGTTTGCTGCTATATTGCCCATGTGTAAGAAATTTTTTTTTTTTTTTAAAGTTGTTTTCAGATAGTTCATCAGAAATAATTACTTTTTCCAATTACTTTCTATTTTCAATGCCGGGGGGGTCGCTGACCCTGTAAACTGTTCTAAATTGATACATTTAGTTGATACATTACTTATCTTTGTCCCTGCTGAGCAGAATCTCTGGGTTTCATTACAGGCAGCTGTTAGAATTGATACAATAGTTGCTAATACTCCAGTGATGCTTCTGAGAAATGTATCCACTAAATGTTGCAAAATTGTATCAGTTTAGAGTTGCACCTGAAATACTGAGCTGTCAGACTCAAACACCAGAGACACCAACATTCAACTTTACACTTATGAATAAATAATGGAAAGTAATTCTTATAAAAAATTATCCAAAAATGTATAGGGAGGTACACAAGATCTGGTCAGCTGCAAAATGAGCCTTTGTTTTGGACAAAAAGTCGCGTGATTTCCCTTCCTACACCTAATTAACATATGCAAATTAGGATTTGATTCAGCCAGGCACAAGGATTCAGCCAAATCCGAATCCTGCTGAAAAATGCTCAACTGAATCCTGGAATTGGTGTATCCCTAGTTTGTTCTTACTGCACCACACGGACACTGCAAAACATAGATGAAACGCACAGCCACATTCTTGTGTGTAAGAGCCTTCAGTGGGAGAGTCTACCTACAGCAGTGTGACTGCAAATAGTGGCGTGTGACATCATCACACATGTGGGACCTGCACAACCTGCTGTGCCCATTGAATGTGTTCTGGAACAGCCTGCCTGGTAACAGAGGTGAAATTGTTATGCAATAAGGTGACCTTTTAGACTTGTAGAATTGGGTTGTAAGCTCCTTTGGACAGCGCCCTCTTTATCTCTTTTAGAGAGTCTAGCTGGAAAGACCTGTGCCAGAACCAGAACCTCTCACCATACATGTCCAATTGTTCCCCCCACAGAAATGTTATGATACTTACCCTGATTGTCATTTGTTGCCCATTTCTGGGTGTGACCTGGGGATGCACAGAGTCCTAATTTGCATATGTAAAGTAAGTGTGGGAAGGGAAATAAAACAGCTTTTTGTCAAAACTAGGAAGTAAAAAAAAAATGTTTCCAGCTTTTTTCTTTCCCGTCCCTAATATGCATATGCAAATTAGGATTCTGGTTCAGTTCGGTACTCGGACAAATCTTTCACAAAGGATTCAGGAAATCGGCCATATCCCAAAAAAAGCGGATTTGGTGCATCCTTAGTGTGACCTACCCACAATGCACACGGGGCTGGATTTACCCCTAGGCCCGCTGTCATTTGTCACTCTTGTCTCCTCCCTTTTATTTGCTAAATTTTTCATCATCGGGACAGAGCAATGGGAATGGGCGCACATGAAGTTTACATTTCTGAACCAATGTGGGTGTGGTTGGGCAGCATGCCGCCCCCTAAAATCCTGCCGCCCTAGGCCCGGGACAAGGTGGCCTCTCCACAAATCCGGGACTGAATGCACAGCTTGGCAATATTCTATCACTTCCCTACCAGGAATAAGGAATTGGAGATGATATTTTGTGGCTTCAGACTTTCTTTGTTGTTTTCAGATAGTTCAGGCTAGTGTTACTTGTACTTATAATGCACTCTCTTAGCACTCACTTAATTGGGCTTGATAACTTTCCAAAAACACTGTAAGGTCTCACTGGCATCGAAGCGGTTAAATGGGGATCTATAGCAAAAATTATAATTTAATGACCATCTCTTCATTATCCCCATCTCTGTAATCTCTCTCTCTCTCTCCATTCAGTAGTCAGGTTCATTTTGTATGGCAGGTATAATACTGTCATTCTCACCTCAGTCTAAAGCTCCTCCAAGAGCCAAACTGAACACCAGCAAAAAAAAAAACACCCCCCCCCCCCAACTGATTGCAGCAGCGATCAAGGGGTGGAAGTGCCCACAGTTTCATAGGAAAGTGCCAGGCCCGAAGGTTTTTTCCCAGTATCTCACCAGCCCAGTTCAACCCTAAGCCCATTCTTTCAAAATAAACAGCTGAAGGAAAAGATGTAGTAACCTACAAGCCAAGTATAAAATGACCCTGTCTTCTGCACAAACACAGATGCTGAGATGGGGGTAGTGAAAAGAAACTTGACTATTTCAGAAATGTTACAGAATATGTAATTATGTTTTGAAATTTAATTGAATAGATTCAACTTTAATTTTGGCAATTGTTCCCCATATGAGACCAACAGAAATACTGCAGTTGGAACAGGACTCTGTTACATTGGCTACCTGCAAGGAAAACATTTTGTTTGTTCTCCTTCGTTTCTTAGAAAACCCTTTTGGCTTACCAGACAGGAGAGCATTTGCCATTACGCACAGTGGATATTTAGTAAACATGGTAAATATGTTTCATCCGTGCAGGGGGGTGAACACGAATCAGCAATGAAATGTAGTTTCTTCATGGGAAAGCACAGGTTTTATTAAGTACTATTTATTCTTCATGTTACCCCTTATAGTGAATTATGAAACAAAACTCACCTGTTAGGAAATTGCTCAGCATACATGCTGGAGCTGCAATATTACTCGCACTTGTAGAAGTGAACCACAGCAGTGGCCAAATCTTTCTGTCTGCTTTCTGGGATTGAAAGACCTTGTGCTATAGCTAGTACACAAACTAAAAAATAAGGTAGAATGTATTCATTCCTCGTTCTTACCCGTTACCCTGCGCTGGCACACTTCCTCTTTAAAAAGCGCCCATGACCAGAGTACCGTTTACGGAGTGCTGAGAACCTGCTTTCTCGACCCTACTGAAATAAAATGGTTGTAAGCAATGCCGAATGCTGGGTAGTTTTGGGGCCCTGCAAACAGGCTGTGACACACTAGGCTATTTGGGGAGATTGAGTCGCCTGGCGACTAATCGCCTCGATTTTGCGGCGACCAATCTCTCCAAACGCCTTCCCTCACCCTTAAATGAAAAATCGCCATTGCTAATCATACGCGGTGATTATTGTGAAATAGCCTAGTGCGTCACAGCCTTTAAGTTGGTCATACATGCTACAATTACAATCGTTCCCATGACCATTGGTCACACGAAAGCTTTCATCCACTCTACTAACTTTAAGAGCTGAATAGTCAAATGCAGGTAAAAACTGCAAAAAAAAAAATGATGATTCAGCATTAATGTTATGGTGTCCGATCAAAATTTTGTGTCCTGGCCAATCGATGAGACGACTCTGCCACCTTGTCTCCCACCACACATGCAAAGATTATTGCACAAAAGATCTTTCATGCAGTAATATCAATGCATCTATGGAAACTTTCGAGGAATTGTTCAGGGTAAAAATAGGCTGTATACAAATAGTCCTTTATATCTAGGTAACTCATCAGATAATGGAAGAGGCCCAGGTGCAACGGTATCTCACAAGCCCTGAGCCCATTCAGCAAGGGGAGAGGTTCAAAACCAGAAAATTTGACCTACGTTGGACAATAAACAATTATACGCAGGCCCTTTAAATATTAAAATTTTGTGCCTATGTGCAATTGTGTCACCAGCAGTGCAGTGTCCTTTACCCACTACAATCACAGAGGGAGACACGGCAGGTGTCCCTGCCTCACCATCACTTGACCACCAGGGATTCTCAGTTCTGTTCGACATCTGCTAACTCCAGCCTTTATACATTACACTTTTGGCTAATTAAACATATAATTTGTTTAGACACTTTTTGTTTGTACACTGAACTGTTCCTTTACATCCACAATGCCATAAAATCAGTCCTATTCTAAACTACTGCGGCTCAGTTTTTGTCTATCATCCTCTCTTTTTTATTGTTGATTATCCTTTATGAATATATCTATTAAAAGAAACCATTTTTCATTTTCCAGGGAGCATGGATGGATGGAAAAGCAGATGAAAATGTTATTCGCATGCCTTCCTATCCCGACTGCATCAATCTTCCAGCAGAAAATCATCTCCCATCTCTTTCCATTCGTTTGTCTTTGTCGTGTACGGTAAGAGAAGTGCAGAAAAGACCTCCTGTTTACATTTTCTGTTTATTTATAAACCCATTGCAATGCACAACACATATCTGAGCATATATGAATAAAAGAAGTGGCCCCACGTCCGCTGTCCCATGTGCCGGATACAGGATCAAGCAGACTAGACCATTATACAGACATGTCATTCTGTTCAATGAAACATTTGCCATAGACTTTATATCCCTGTGTTCTAGTAAGCCAGAGCAATACCACCAGGACAAACAATAAGTGTACAGTACCATAATCACTAGATCATTTCTATACAAGTGTTTTGCTAGCACCACTGGGAAATGCTACATAGAGACCAGTCCTTTCTGTGCTACAGACACACACTCACAGTTCAACAATATCACGTAAGATGCTCTTTTGGTCTGATTTTCGATCAACCACCTAGATACAGTAAAATATGTAGAATAAAACAATAATAGTATAGAAATTGTGACACAACCTGCTAAACATACACTTTTTCTATGTAAAGTTGGCAAAGACTTAAAATCACTCTGTCCGGCTGTCCATATGTACTCTATAAAAAACCCACAACTCACTCGCATAACATCATTCTATTTCAATTTGTTACAGTTTTACCTGGTGCAGTGAACACAAAACACACTTAACTATGGGAAGCACCTTATATAATCATATTTTATACTTATGTGAGTTTCTTCCTGAGATATCATGGCTTTTAAAATGTGACATGGGAATTCCCAAACAGCAACCTCTGCACTAATGTTAGTCTGTTGGTGAATGCTAGTAGCAACTGGCTACACAATTACCCATCTGCCATCATGAAATCTGTGCTAAAAAAAAAGTTTTGGACACTTACTTATGTTCTAAAAAGCTTACCTGTAATCTGCTGTGTAACCTGAGCCTTTTTTTCCTTTGAATGGCTGCCCCCATAGCTACACAGCAGCTTATAGTTATATAAACAATAGTAGTGTTTTTGAAGCAAACACACCAGTTTTACCAATGCAGGGCAACACTGTATTATATTTGTATTACTTTAAAACACTTTCATTTTTTTATGTTACTGGTCCTTTAATAATGTATGTATTTGATGAAGATGTGTACATTTAAAAGAAAATCAAAGGTTTCAATTTGTTTATCAATAAACTGCCCCCAGACTGGAGCTCCTCTTCAGTGACCCATGGTGTTTTATTTTGAGGGAATAATAGAAAGAGGTGGCAATGTTACAGTCGACAGAAAGGACCCAGGGCCTGTGCATTTTTTGAAGAGGAGCACCAGCCCTGAACAGGAAGTTATTCATTAAAATCACCAGGAGTTGCCTGACATTTTGGCACCCTAGTGATTCATAGCTTTACTTGTCTTGTAAAAGTCTTTAGCTTCTATGAAACATGACTGGTTCACCTAGTTTTTTTTTTTTTTAAAGCTTTCATAATGTGAAACTACTAGGCTGGTCACAACTTTCCTAAAGGACAAGGAAATTTAAACTAAAGAAGTAGGTAGAAATGTTGTACAGTATATTATTTTGTGTGCTTGTGTACCAGCAACCACAGCCCTTTAGCAGTAAAGATCTGTGTCTCCCCAGTAGATGCCCCAGTAGCTCCCCATCTTCTTTTCTGCTGATTCACTGATTCACATGCTCTGTGCTGCTGTCACTTACTGAGCTTAGGGACCCACTCACAATATACAGTACACATAGAATAGAAATGTCACAATATAAGGCTGATTAGTCATTAATACAGGTAATTACTACATGGCAACACAGAAACCAGTGCAACTAGCATCAGAATTTAAAGGAGAAGGAAACCCTTTTGGCACAAAACCCCTTCCCTCTGTATTTTCTGCTTGATAATTAGTGACGACCCCTAAGCTTAGCGTCTCAACAGCTGCTCAGAGCACACTGAGCATGTGAGTGTCACAGACACTTTCCAAGATGGTGACCCCCTGTGACAAGTTTGAAGTCCTGGATCATTGCTGCTATTGACAAGCTGAAACTTTAGGCTGGTGCAATAAGTGCAGTATATAAAACATGGCGTTTTTAGCCATTTATTTGTAGGGTTTAGTTCTCCTTTAAAGCGTTTTAAAGGGGTTGTTCACCTTTGATATAGCTTTTAGTATGATGCAGAGCATGCTATTAGAATTTGCAATTGGTTTTCATTTTTATTAAGTTATTTAGCTTTTTATTTAGCAGTTCTTCAATTTGTATTTTAATCTGCATTGATTTGGATAAAAGACTTGAATATGAATAGGCCTGAATAGAAAGACAATTAATAAAAAGTAGTAGGGATGCACCAAATCCAGGATTCGGTTCTGGATTCGGCCTTTTCAGAAGTATTTGGCTGAATCCTTCTTCCCAGCTGAACTGAATCCTAATTTGCATAGGCAAATTAGGGGCAGGGAGGGAAATTGCATGACTTTTTATTACAAAACAAGGGAGTAAAAATGTTTTCCCCTTCCCATGCCTAATCTGCATATGTAAATTAGGATTCGGTTCAGTATTCGGCCGAATCTATTGCAAAAGACCGACTGAAAAGTTGCTTGGAATTGGCCATTCTATTACATATTAAAAGTTACCTTAAAGGTGAACCACCCCTTTAAAGTAATGAGAATATAATGCAGTGTTGCCCTGCACTGGTAAAACTGATGTTTGTTTCAGAAACACTACTATAGTTCATAT
>CM044436.1:29571359-29584952 GCA_024363595.1 Xenopus borealis | reverse complement strand
ATAGTAGTGTTTCTGAAGCAAACACAACAGTTTTACCAGTGCAGGGCCACACTGCATTATTTTTTTATTACTTTAAAACACTATAATTATTTTTGTTACTGTTCCTTTAACCATCACAGACTCCTATGGGAAAAAAACCCAATTATGCTTAGTGGTTCAGGGGCCCGTGGCACACTACAATGGTCAGTAATGGCATGGTATATGCATAGTATTAGCAGGAGAAAGCCCTGTGTTTATTCATAGCATGTACAGAGATATGGCAGAACTACAGTACACAAGCTCCTCAGTACTAAAATCCTGAAATAGTGCACGTTACTGCAAATGTAAACTGTATTGGTTCTTCATATTTATTTCTCCTAGAAAATGTGCAAAGACCAGGACTAAGGGCAGACGGTGATTTCAGGTTGTTTTACACTGTGCAAAACTATATATTTGCCATTGTTCTTATTTTTGGGCCTGGATGCCGAACCTGCAAATATTGGACATATCCAGGACTTGTATTTGACCAGTATCAGCTACTGCATACAGACTAACAAATGGAAATACTTAGTGGGGGTAACATAATCACTAAACAATTTCATTATTCACCAACACCAGATACATTATAGGGTGTAATCACTAGTGTATCTGTCTTCAAGGCCGATCATCAATATAAAGTGTCTCAAAGCACTTTCCGTGTTATTCAAAGAAGGTTTGCTTTTAGGTTAAGGACACACGAGGCGATTTATCGCCAGCGTTTTTAAAAAGCAAATCGCGGCGACATGTCGCTCGTTTTGTCTCAGCACAAAACCATACGAAAGACGCCAGCTACTGTGCACACAGCGCATTTGTGAATCGCCTGTAGCTCCAAAACGCACTGAGACCCTTTTCCGAGCGATTCATCAGAAATAGCATGTACTTAGAAAAGCACTGAAATCTCCTAGACACGCACACACATACAGATAAGTAGCAGCGATTGTATTCAAATTACACTGCGCAATGACGCAAGAACGTAAAGGCGCAGGAATACAAAGACGCTAGGTTATAGCGGGAAGCACAAACGCTCGAGGAGAGACGCCGAGACAACACGCCAAACAAAACTCGGACAAAAACACGCTGGAAAATGCCTTTTTTGAAGCACTTTTTTGATAGACAGGCTAATTGAGCTGGTTGAGGAACGCCAAGAGCACGTGGGTGGAGCACGTACCGCACAGAGCAATGGGATACAAATCGCTCTATGCAAATTGTCGCTGGGAATCGCCTGTTCGAAAAAGACGATCGCCTTGTCGCCGCGATTTGCTTTTTTAAAACGCTGGCGACAAAACGCCTCGTGTGTCCTTACCCTAAGTCTCTCATTTAAATCCAGTGCACCACAGCTGATTATTCACAAAGCAATTCTTCTCTGCATATCACCATACATCAGGAGTCCCCAAACCTTTTTTTTTTTTTACACCTGAGCCACATTCAAATGTAAAAAATGAGAGCAACACCAGTATGAAAAACAGCCCTGGTGTGCCACATAATTGGCTATTTGTCAGTCTACAAGCAGCTCTGGTTGTACACTTGTGTTTTATGCAACCAAAACTTGTCTCCAAGCCAGAAATTACAAAATAAGCACCTACTTTGAGGCCACTGGGAGTAACATCAAGGGGTTGATGAATAACATGTTATTCTCATTTGGGCATCTTAATGCATGTTTGGGCTGCCATACTGCTTTTCTCTGCAGTACATTTGCTACTGGATTCAATAAAGATCACCCTTAGTGGTCATAAATAAAAATGGTTTCAATGAAGAATGCCTCAATATGGTAACTCCCAGCCACACACACACATGTGGTTATATCATTGAAATTCAATCCCCTCATATTCTGCTGCCAATTCAAGGGGGAATGAAAGGATGATAAATCTTTCTAGTAATAATATTTACTTTTCCTTTATATTGGCAGTATCAAAGTATATTGATTTGCCCAGTAGGGTATTGGTGTATTTATAATATGTACCATACATATACAGCACATTACAGATCCTGCAAAGTCATAGAAGTGAATAGTGCCAGGGAAATAGATGTAGAATTCTAGATAACCCAGAACTATAACTGCTTTAACTACAGGGTGGAGGCAGATTGCACTGGAGCTGTGGAGGAATATCCACTTGTCATGAAGCATAAAGCAGTAGGGGGCGCTGCTGGGGTGTCGGGAAAAACAAGCACATTGTACTGCGGAAGTACAGTCAAATAACATTCGATATTAAGTGATGATATAGTTGTTATTTAAATGACTGAGCTGGGCATCACAGATATTTAATATAAAAATATATATATCTCAATTTCACTTTAAGGTAGAAGAACAAATGAAACGGTAAGGTGCACTTAATAAGCTACCAGGATTGGCAATAATGGTAAAAAAAAATTGTAAAAAAGAAAAGCCAAAGAGCAGCCCTCCAAATACCCCGAAGAGTTGCACAGGTCAAGTGGTGTTCCAGACTTCTAAACAGCCCCTTAGCCACCCTTCATATAGGCTGGTTAGATATCTCAAATGGTAAGAAATTACTTGCCGATTCTCTGCACGTGCTCCTCTTCTGAAACAGCGACAGGGCGACGATCCATCATGCGGCGCTCGATATCTCCTCCCTCCCTTCTATAGGATATAGCCAGGGAGGAGAAATCAAGTGAAGCACGATGGTTTGTCGCCATGTCGTGTTTCGGAAGAGGAGCACGTGCAGAGAATCTGTAAGTAATGTCTTAATAAAAGCTTTGCAAATTTAAACTGTTGGTGTTTTTATTTTGATAAACAGAAACTAATTAAAAAAAGAGATTACTGTTACTGGTCCCTTATCCTGAATTAATTTTATTACAACAGCGCCACCTGCTGGTCATGTTCAGACCATTCTGACCATCAAGTAGTCAATGAAGTTGTCCAGAGAAAGAAAGAGGCTTCTCTGGTTTCTCCTGAGAATTTCCTTGACTACTTGGTGGTCAGTATGGTCGGAAACATGTATCCTTTAATATCTTGGAATTAAAAAAAAAATAACAAAATAACAAATGCACATTGTGAAAGTGATTTAAATAGCACCCTCATCAATTTTACATGCACTTATTTAAAGGTTTACTTATCCTCTAAGACTGCAATAACTAGTGTCTCACACCCCGTGCTACAAAAAGCATCTGGCTGATATTAAGGTTCAACCCTTGGGCCAAATATGCAGATCACCCGTTGACTGTACACACACTGTACACAGTGCAATTGTCAGCCACAAGTAGGTGATCATGTATATACATATTCAGGTAGGCAAACTGACAGTCACACGTGAGCACCTTAAGGCCAACCAAAGCATTGATTATATAGGAGATGCATATGAGTAAAAAAATAAACTGTACTGCACATTTCATTGCTCTGAAATTTAGGAAGGTAGTTGTGGAAGTCTAGAGCACCACACATTCACTCTGTGGCTGGAAGGAAAAGGAGACCTATGAGATTACCTGTGGGTGTGTGGGTGCCTGTTGCTTGCACCAGGGGAATGAATTGCTTCAGACACACAAGAGGATTCATGTATTTAGATTGACTTGGGTTGTGCCTGTTGTTTATAGGAAAGACCAACACCTGTAAAATTTCACAGGCCCTTGTGCATCCTAACACAAAAGGCCTGCGCATATGTGCAAAACACACTCAGCACCTTAATATTTCTTTGGTACAGTACATCAATTTCTGGCACCATTGTATAGCCAAGAACTGCTCGGCACAGCAGATGATCTCACACACAGCACTAATAAACATGACATTGTTTTGCACCTCTCAGCTTTGGCAAACATGTAAAAAGCTTTTAGCGGTTTGTTTTTATCTTGCTTCATTTGCCTGAGGTTTTTGTTTGCTGTATGTAACACAATATTCCATAATCAAGTCATATGTATGTGACCTAGGTCAGCAGCCATGCGGATACCAAGAGAGGAGGAAGACAAGTGGCCAGTATAGAGGATATGTGACACTTGTCCTTTGGTTTGCCAGCATGGACTGTTTTGGCAGCATAGGCTTGAAACAAATGTTGTCAAATGACTGCTGCACAGCTCTCTTTACATTACACTGCTGCACTGTGTGGCTCAGGCTCACTAGCTCTGTGCTTGCAGCTTGTTGGCGTAGAAGTCTCTGCAAGTTTGGCAGCAGCGTTGGTACCACCTCATGTCCTGGCACAGGTTCTTCTCCCGGATAACTCTGCAATAAACTGTCCACTGGTCCCCTGTACACTTGTATGTTAGGGCAGCTGCGAGAGAGAGACAGTATGAGATAAGAACATAACAATATATTAAGGCAATAGATAAAGAAGAAGTAAAGCAACAATGTGCATTAAAGGAATGGTTCAGTAGAAAAATAAAATAGGCTGTGCAAAATCAATATGTTTCTAAAATAGTTAGGCAAAAATGTAATGTATAAAGACTGGAGTGACTGGATGTCTAACTGAACACTACTTCCTGCTTTTCAGCTCCCGTGATTTCCATTGATTGGTTACCAGGCAGTGACCAATTAAAAACTTGAGGGGGGCACATGGGTCATAACTGTTCAGTGAGTTTGCAATTGATCCTCAGCATTCAGCTCAGTTATGACTTATGTGCCCCCCTCAAGTCACCGATTGGTTGCTGCCTGGTAACCAATCAGTGGAAAGCAAGAAAGCTGAAAAGCAGGAAGTAGTGTTCTTGCTATTATGTTAGTTAGACAAAAATGTAATGTAAAAAGGTTGGAGTGATAGATGTCTAACAGAACAAACTACTTCCTGCTTTGCAGATCTCTTGATTTACCAGGCAGTAACCAATTAAAATCTGTTGCTTTGAATCTGAGCTGAATGTTGAGGATCAATTGCAAGCTCACTGAACAGTTATGTCCCATATGTTGCGACTTCAAGTCACTGACTAACTCAGAGTTAGAGAGATGAAAAGCAGGAAGTAGTGTTCTGGCTGTTATGTTAGACATCCAGTCACTCCAGCCTTTATACATTACATTTTTGCCTAAATGTATAAGAAACCTTTTTTATTTTGCACAGCCTATTTACCAGTTTTTATTTTTACACTGAACTGTTCCTTTAATGCATCTAATGGAGTGTTTAGTTTTAGTGTACCTTTGCCTTTTCTCACCATAGTAGAATATTTTCCAACAAGTGCACATGCTAAAGTATATGAGCCTTACATTGTGGATAGTGGTGCCAAGAGACCTCTCCAGGAGGCTATAATAGTGTCCCTTAATCTGAACACTCCTGGCATTACATTGCAGATTAAAATCCTATATATTCACTATTTGTTCTTTTGTTCAGACTGTATCAAACTCTCTTTCTGCCCTCAAATTCAAACCTACACTAATCCCAATAATATTGCGTAATGGAAAAAAGAAATACAGCTCAAAGCATTGAAGTATAAATCAAATTACTCGCAGGATGAAAAGCCAAATTCCTTGCTAATACCCATCAAGGTAGAGTGCTGAAATGCTTCCGTTGCTAGAAACTCACCTAATACATTCTTACATGGTTCTATTAATCTTTTCAAGCAGCCATTGCAAACATCAGAGGAAAAACCGTTCATTATTAAAAGAATCTCTTTGTTTGCTGGTACTTAAAATGGCCAAACAAATTAAAAAGAGTTGGGTCTTTGCTTATGCAACACATAAAAGACATCGGGAGACCCCAAGCAGATAGGAAGCAAAGCATATTTCTGAATATCATTAAAATATTTTTTAGAGATACAGAACAGACCCTTACTACAAGCATAACAGAGATGTGCGCTTACAGCGATACCGACACTAAAACCAAATCTATAAATGTACATTAAAAGTTGCCTATAAGTCATTCTTTTTCCCTGTTCCTTTCTGTGTTAAACATGAAGAACATGTGGAAGTTCAGAGAAGGACAAACTTGTGAAGTTTTAGAGCTTACTGTGGAATAATTTGCTGGCCCAATAAAAAGTATTCTATTACCTGCACTTCTACATCTGCTAATGTAAAAAACAAAAACAGGTGCTTTTTCATGTACTGTGCCCTGAAGTCACACTCTGTATTGTAAGCATGGTGCAACTAGAAATCTATAAAGAGCCAAACATATATATATTTCTGTGTCTTTTTATTCTCATGTAACGCATGATCTCATTTTATTCTGCTTGAGAAAGCCCACAAATAACTACACACATTTCTAGCTACAGGTTAGTCCCACTATTCTATTTTACAAAAAACTCTTCTCCTATAACATTTTAAGGCATAGCCTCAAATATATAACAGAAAGGTGTATTTTTTTTTTCATTTTTAACTTTCCACATGTGCTCCCAGATCAGATCATTCCTACTGTAAATTGAAAAAATCTGGGCTGCAAAAAAAAAAAAAAAAAAATCTTTGGAGCCCCATTTATCTCTTTGATAATAATCCCTTTGCTCCCTGACTATCGCCAGCTTTATATTGATGTAGCAATATGATCAGTTCAGCCACATTGGTTTCATTACACGCTTTCATCTCCTATAGGAAAATTATCTCCCTGGTCCAAGTTTGTTCTTATCGTCTTAATATATAGGGGACAATGTAGCCCCTAATGTAAACCATCTATGCATTTTAGAAGTCAACGAGGAGGCATTTATATCCTATCCAAATATTATATACCCAGTGTGTTATGTGACATCTCCAATCATCAATAATGATCCATTACACTCCATCTATAAGCATATATTTTACTGGATATCTGTGGAGAGATATAAGCACAATCACAGGGCCAGCACTCATGGAATCCACTAAGGTCATTAAAAAAGTTCTCTTTTTTTGTAAGAAAACATTTCAAAGCCTTAATTATAGGCACTATGATTAATTATGAAATGCTTAAGGCTGAGTCTTCTATGCTTTGTTGAACAGGCTTTTCTACTTTTCATAATGACCTGAGCGGATTTCGAGAGTGTGTGCCCATCGTTGAGTGCGTTTAGTTCTATGTATCTAGAATGCTCAGCACCTGGGGTTTTCCGGATAACGGATCTTTCCGTAATTTGGATCTTCATACCTTAAGTCTACTAGAAAATCATGTAAACGGTAAATAGACCCAATAGGCTGGTTTCGCTTCCTATACGGATTCATTATCTCTTAGTTTGGATCAAGTACAAGATACCGTTTTATTATAACAGAGAAATAGGAATCCGGTTTTTAAAAATCTAGATAATTTTTCTAAAATGGAATCTATGGGTAAAGGTCTTTCCGTAATTCTGAGCTTTCTAAATAATGGGTTTCTGGCTAACTTATAGCTGTACTGAGAAGGCACATGGCATTTATATTGATGATGTTTTGTCTTTGTGCTGAAGAACACGTGTGAAATTGTACAAATGTTGTATAATTGTAATTTTCAGTTTTTTTTTTTTTTGGAGGCTTTTTAAAACCTTCAAAATACGTCTAAGGTTTTTAGACATATTTAGAGAGCAAACGGCTCCCTATGATGATATCCTTTTGTAAATCATATTGTATATATTTAAAAAGTTGCACCAGAAAGCATTGATAGTGGTGTGCAACTTCACTCACACTATAGCCAATCACAACAGGTACTATATTAGACCATGCACATTGCAAATAATTCATACTACCATTTCAAATGTTAAAATCAAACCAATAACTGTGTATTATGTATTAGCTCCAGTAGTGCTGTGCAGGCAGCTCAATGCAAATCTTTCCAGGCAGCTGGGCACGTCTATTTCGTTTGGTTCGCACTTCAGGTACACTGGGTTATACATGAGAATAGCACCCAAACACACATTTCAGCATTTTAATGGCCACCTGTACTACTGCTACTATTTTATATTTGGGCTGTGGCACACTGGAAAAAATACACACATTAGTGATGTGTGGGCTGTTTGTAGGATGAGCTCTTCTCCCTGCTCTCCCTGCCCGCAACATTACACTGCTGGCTTCCAATTTTATAGGCGCGTGCCTGCCCCACCCATTTTGTGACTCATCACTGGGGCATAGCGGGTCTATAAATGGAGGGAGGAATTTTTTTTGAGCCACACATCCATCAAGTTCAACCTTTTATGTCTAGGTACAACCTGCCAAACTGCTAGTTGATCCAGAGGAAGGCAAAAAGAAAAAAAAAGAAAAATTCCTTCCATACCCCGAGATGGCCAGTCAGACCAGTCACTGGATCAACTTGTACAACAAGCTGTCTTTCATAAACCGGTATTCCCTCCTTTGCTTTAAAGGAGAAGGAAACCTGTAAGGGAAAGTCGCAAAAATTTCCAAAATATTTTTGGAAATTTTCATGACTTTTGGCGCATGCGCAGTGGGTCGGTTCCAGAAATCTCCTCCAACTGCGCATGCGCCAAAAGTTACGGGGAAGACTGAAGAAAACTCCCATGCCAAAAATCTGCAGGAGGGGTTAAATTAGGACATTTGTTCCGGGGGGAGTGTAGGCTGAGGGGGAGGAGAGGCTACACAGGGAAGGGGTTTTTTTTTCTTACAGGTTTCCTTCTCCTTTAAACCTGATCACTTTTTTGTAGAAATTATATTTCTGAATGGCAAATAATTTACAAGTAGCTATAGTAGAGTAATATAAACCGAGCCAACAGTCATGACATACATGCTGCTGAATCTGTGTCATTGAATTATTAATAGCTTTTTCCAACTAATAATGTTCAAAATAATAGCTTGTTCCAAATAATAGCAGTGTGGACTTCAATTAGTGCAGTCTTTCATTCTGTGAAAAAACAGGTGTCAATTATAGCCCCTATTTAAGGAGGGAAGGAGCAAATGTTGAAGAACAGTGAACTTTGATTAAAAGGTTGATTGGAGACCGGAAAACACAAGTGCAGAAAATGATGGGCTGCTCCGCTAAATTCATCTCAAATGCTTTAAACTGGCAATAAAAAGTCAAAAGACATGGAAGAAAATGTAAAACTACAATTGGAATGGATAGACTAGCCAAAATGGAGCAACACCTTCATACCAGACCAACAAGAATGAAGTTATGGATTTGCAAGACCAATCCCCACACCTTAATCGTATAAAAACCGTGTGGGGTGGCATCAGAAATGCTTTTTCTGAGGCAAAACCATTTAGAGGGGTTGAACTCAATTTAACTATGTAACTTAAAGTTTGTAAAGAAGAATGCAGTAAAGAGCATGCCTTTGAAATTGCTAATTTGCAAACATGCTGTAGCCCTTGGGGAAAAGGAAGGTATGGCTCTTTGTCGCCCACAGAAAGTCACATTCCAGATACAAAACACACAAAATACATTACAATTACTCTTTCTTTATCCACATGTTCTAAGCACAGAGCAGAGAAGTGGTGGCAGCATAGAAACAGTCCGTTGAATCCTTCAGGAAGAGCTTTTATCATTTTGTTACCTGCCCACAAGTCTGTTTTTATTTATAGAGTACTAACCCAGCCTTGGAGAAGTGATGGTGTTGGCGTTGACTTTCTCATTGCAAGCCTCTTGATGACACTGTCTGTAAGCAACCGGCTTGGAACTGATGGAGCATTCGTTCCCATGCCGACCTGTCACCTTATGCATACATTGAACCACTCTAGACTGAAGTCCTTTCCCACATGTAGAAGAGCACTGTTAGAAAAAAAAATCTCATTACACTTAAATTGGTTTCTGATCTAATAATGACAGGGACACTTAATGCAGTTGATATTCGGTGCAACATAATTCATAAGCACAGAGGGAAGAACTAAGTTAATTTAGTAAAACACAGCATTGTCCTTGTAGGGCAGGGGTCTCCAACCAGTGGTTTGTGAGTAACATGTTGCTCTCCAACCCCTTGGTTTAATTGCTTTGTAATTCATAAAGGTGAGGGAACATTTGATAAGAAAGGCAAGATACCTTAGACCAATCCCCTGTCTTCCACTCATAGCAGCCAGTGAAATCCTCACATTCTTCCTCAGTCCGTGGCCTGGTGGCTGAATCACATTTCCCCTTTGAATTGGTGCAGGATATCCGCCTCTTCTTGGTGCCCCTACCACAGTCAGAGGAACACTGAAACACAAGAATAATGCTACTGGCTCAATACATCTGCTCAATAATCAATACAGCACCCCTGCACACTTTTATCTGCAGTTCTACTTTATGCTTCTCTAAACTTTGGGGTCTATTTAACATCCTGTGTAAACTGCTGAAATCAAATTGCTGATTGGTTGCTCCAGGCTACATCCCTGGTGATGCCTCACTCCACTTTTTACAAAGCATGATATACAATTTGTCTTCCACACTTTCAGCCTTCCTTTTCCTTTAGTGTGTAAAACATTAAAACTGGCGTGCAATAATCTGTGCAAAGGGAACATTGCCTACAATGAATTTTACTTCTTGGGCTTGTATATTTGAGAATGACGTACTTGCTGCTAACCAAGCAGGTAAACACTCCTTGCTTGTGTATAGCCTTGGAGCAGAAGGCCAGTGCATTTTCTATAGATGATGACGCTTTGTGTTTCAGGGGATGCCCACTTTGGATGCACGGCTGTATTGTGACTAATGCACGAGCCTTGTTTCTGCACCTTCATTAAGAGCTCATTACCCTGGCCACTGCATCTAAAGCTGGCCATAGACGTAACAATTACGATCTTTCTCGGAAAAGATCTTTCCAAGAAAGATCTTTCGTTTCAACACACACGTGTAGAGCTGAATCGTCAAATATACAGGTAGAAACAATAGAATTCTACTTGTATCTGACGATTCAGCACTAACAATGGCCGATGTTCAGGGTGATTTCAAAGGCATCCGATCAAAATTTTCCATCCAGTCCGATCAACCAGCCGACCGATATCTTAATCCTCTGATGATATCGGTTGGCTCATTTCCCACCATACACGCACCGAATATCGTATGAAAATTCGTTTCGTACGATATTATCTGTGCGTCTATGGCCACCTTTAAGCACAACTAAATTGATCCCAATGTGTTTTTAGCCACTGGGTAATAAATGCTCTTGTGCTTTAGTACTAGTTTCCACATAATGGATCTTTATGTCATTTGTATCTTCACGTCTTTTAAGTCCACTAGAAAATCATGTAAACATTAAAGGGGTTATAAATAGGGTTGCCACCTTTTCTTAAAAAAAACTACCAGCCTTCCTATATTTTATGCATTTTCCCTATTAATAACATTGGCATCAAGCTTAATTTTTACTGGCCAGGCGGTAAAATACTGGGCAGGTGGCAACCCTAGTTGTAACCCCAACTATAATGCTGCCCCACAGCACCCCCAAGTTACTAAAAACCTTAATTATTGATGCAAGAAAATTCACCAATGAAAATTCTACTGATCAAAAACTTAATTATAAATGCAAACAAACAGACCAATTAGAATTCTGATTCCCAGCACCATGACGGCATCTTGCTGTTATCTTACATATAGAGATAATTGTCATTCTATTTCTTTATTATATGACACTGGAATCAAATGGGGATAAAGGACAGACTTGTTCAGTGCTGGGAAACGGTGCTTAAAGCTTCCAACTCCAGTTACAGGAACAAAGATCAGGGAGCCAGATTCATACAGATCAGCTCGATTGGAGGATTTTTTTGCATTTTGTGGAGATTTGGGGAAAAGCTTTATTGTGCAATATTGCTTTAAAGGACCAGTAACTTCAAATTAAAAAAAAAAATTGTTCGTATACAACAAAAAAAAAAAAAGTCACTGTTTGGTTGTATGTTAATTTATTGCACCTGAGGAAGGGCCCCTTGTGGTCCGAAAAATGTAGTGCTCCAAATACTACATTAAAAGAATTGAAAAGGCTCTCCTGTTGTACATGTTTGTATATGATACTGAATTAGAGGTGGCTTCTCTAACAACGGTTGCAGAGCCGAACTGAGCAACTTTGGTTGTGGAGTAACAGGATCACAATTGAACAAAAAAAAAAACCACAAAGACAAATTAAACGTTAAAATCACTAATAACTTACAGAAACTCTGGTTCCGCTCCTCTTCAGAAAAGGCGACAGCGATGATCCATCGCGCAATGCTTGATTTCTCCCTGGCTATCTCCTATAGGGAAGCCAGGGATGAGAAATTGATTGCCGCACGATGGATCATCGCTGTCGCCTTTTCTGAAGAGGAGCGGAACCAGAGTTTCTGTAAGTTATTAGTGATTTTAACGTTTAATTTGTGTTTTTTTATTCGTTGTATACTAACAATTTTTTTTAAAGTTACTGGTCCTTTAAGAATACAACCCTGATGTTGGAGGACTACAGCTCCCAGCATGCCTCAACCTTCAGTATATGTCACATTATTCTGGGATTTGTAGTCCAGCAACAATTGAGTAAAGTTTGTTTGATCAGTGCAGTGCAGCAGGGTTTACACCCTTTTAAATAAACCCCAAAGTCTGGTTTTGCTTCCAATAAGGAATAATTATATCATAGTTTGGAGCAAGGACAAAGTACTGTTTTATTATGACAGAGAAAATATTTTTTTTTTTAATTTGGATTATTTGGATAAATGTAGTCTATGGGAGACTGTCTTTCTGTAATTCAGAGCATGCTGGATAACGGGTTTCATAGTTGTATTTTAAAAGTACTGAAAGTAATTCAGCTTCTGTACAGCTGCTTATGCATACAGATTTAGGCTGAAACATTGATGCATCCACCAAGTTCATACTTTTACTCATATAATAGTTATTCAGAATTATTTTATATCTATCCACATAATCTCGTGGTTTGCTGTAATGATCTCTTCTGTGCAAGCCTGAGTCAAGAAAAGTATATTGGGAGTCTGTATATAGTTGGCTTTATGCCTACATCTGATTTATCTACATCTGATCTCTGTCAGCTTCCTATGTGTTCATCTATGGCAATATTTGGGAGAAACCTGCTTGTGAGGGTCCCAGAAACAGAACACTTCAGCTTTGTTCCTTTCAAATGGTGTTCTTGAAGCCATTTGCTACAGCAGATCTTTAGAGCATAATAATGAGTCTTCGGTTACGGACCTGATTTTGGAAAGCAAATCATTTTCCTGCAAATCCAAGCCACATGCATCCTTCCAGCCTTACAAGAATTCCTCTGCAACCCTGTGCCTGTCAATCACACGCCTAGTGGGTTTCCTGGATCGCCTGGTGCTGGTAGGGGCTCTCTAAACTGCATGGGGTAATTAGCTTGAAATACACTTTGCTGGGGTAAATCTACTAAAATCTGCTATTGCATTCACTTCCATCTCTACTGTGGCCCTGTTGTCTGCATTTTTGCACTTTTATTGGTAAATCTGGTATTGTATTTACATCTGCATTACACCAACCATTGTTGAATGTGTTGTATGTACGCATTATTCATTTGCCGCTTCTAAGCTACTCACATAATATTGACTATAAGTTCTCCCTGTAGTCTTGTAACTTGTACAATTTACGACCCCCCTATAAACTCCTCTTAAAACAAACTTTAAGTCAAGTTATCTCTGTATTCATCTGTAGCCTTGCTCTGCTCTGTCACAGCTGGGTGATCAGTTTGGTGTTTGATCAATTAGAATCCGGTGTGATTCCCCAGACCTGTGTGCAGCAGCTCCAGCTACTACTCTCCCTATTTATTAAGACCTCTTTAGGGGAGAGCATTTGCTGGGGTGATCCTTTGCAAGGGTGCTTCATTTCAAAGTGATTCAGGGCTACCAGGAGAGACAACACAGAGGACTTTTTTTTTTTTTTT
>CM044436.1:29554472-29568628 GCA_024363595.1 Xenopus borealis | reverse complement strand
AAGATATGCCCAACTTATATACATGGGAGGAAAATGTAGGCTTTACATGTCCTTTAATGTGGGGATGCTGCAAGGCTCTGTACTTGGTCCATTGTTGTTCTCACTGTACACTCTGTCTTTGGGAGATTTCATTAGATAATTTGGCTTTAATCATCATCTGTATGCTGATGATACCCAAATATATTTATCCACCCCTTCATTAACAGCTGAAACAGAGGCTCAAATCTCCAACTGCCTCCTAGCAATCTCAAATTGGATGAACCAGCGCCACCTCAAACTCAACCTAACAAAAACTGAACTAACCATCTTTCCACCTAAGCCTGGTCCTACTCCCCTATTTACTATCTCTATTGATGGCATGATCATTAACCCTGTCAATTCAGCACGCTGTCTGGGGGTAATCTTTGACTCCTGTTTCTCCTTCTCTGATCATATTAACACCACTGTCACTTTTTCTTACACAATATTGCCAAAATCCATCCTTTCCTTTCACCTGCTGCAACCAGCAAGACATGCATGCATGCATGCTCTCATCCTATCCCTACTAGATTACTGTAACCTTCTACTAACTGGCCTCCCTAACTCCCATCTCTCCCCTCTACAGTCTGTATTAAACACTGTTGCCAGAATTCTCCTCCTCTCACCCAATCAGGTACAGCCCCCTCCACTGCTGAAGTCCTTATCATGGCTTCCTATAAAACAAAGAATAACTTATAAACTCCTCCTCATAACCTTCAAAGTCCTTCATTCCTCTGCACCTAACTACATCTCATCTCTTGTTTCTCTATATGTTCCTGGCCGAAACCTCCGCTCCTCTCAGAGCCACGACTCCTCCTTCCGATGTCCTGAGCAGCTGAATGTGGAACACTGAAGTCCTGAAGTGGCGAAAAGACCCCATGTCACAAAAGGAGCTATAACGGAAGTCCTGAAGCCACAAGTTCAATTCTACTGACACCAGTGTGGTTTTTTTTTTTTTTAATCCCCTGACCACCAATGTTTTATTTTAAAGCTCTATTGGCCCCTGTCACCAATGTTTTTATAAAAAATATTTTTTGGGGCCCCAAATATTTTTTTAACTTTTAAGGGGGGCCCTGACCATCAGTAGCTTTTTATAACCTTTGTGTGTGTGGGTTACTTTTTTAGCACTGATGACTCTGTGGTCTTTTAAATGTGATGTGGAGTGGGGCTTGGGCGCCAGGGTGTTGTTGTATGGGGCCCTGTGATGTCTAATGGTGGCCCTGTATCAAACCCTTGTCTCTTGCTACTCCTTATATTTGGAATGCCATTCCTGAATCTCTGCAGAGAGAATACTACTTTAGAGTTTTTTTTTTAAACAAAACTCAGACTACCTCTGGGAGCACCTTGATAAAACCTGAGCTGGGAACTGGCACTTGTATAACAGTGTAACAAACTGTAACCTACAGCACCTTAAACCCCTCTGAATTGTGTCTGAATTTAGGCTGTAAGCCCTACTGGGTTCTCCAGCCTTTTGTTTCCTTGACACTGAGCACTTGATCTGTAGTGTAATTATATTTTATATTTATGTGAATTGCATTTCTAATAATGCACTAATTGTTACTTTTTATTTGTTTTGCTGTACAGTGCTTTGCCCTCAAGGAGCGTTCTACAAATATACATACAATATATACACTGCTTGGGAAGAAAATGTCTGCACCTGGGGATTAAATCTAATTTACAAATAATAGTCTCAATAAATTCAGTGACCAATATTTCCATTAGAATTAATAAAGTCCTATGTAAAAGCATCTGCTATATGATGTTTGATTCATTAGCGTTTAGGTTTTTGTAGCAGAACTAGTGTAAGCCAGTTGCAGGAGGCAGTGTAGGATAAAATGGATCTTACATATTTTGCTTTCTGGGCCAGCAATGTACAATGTGCAGTATTTTACAATTGATTTTTGGCTTCCTTCTAAACGTTTTTGCATTTTTCTTCAGACTGTAAATATGACAGTGGACCTGTTAAACAAAAAGAAAATACTCTGACTCCCCTCCAGAACAAACACAAAAAGGAGTGCGTTTATCTGGCACAACATGTATATGTAATACTGTGCCAGACACACACGGGGGAGCTGTTTGCTTAAATGCTGCACATGACACAGTATCACTATTATTATAGCCATTCCGGCAGTACTGGGACAAAGTGTTCTGGTCCCCAAGGTTGTAGTGACCAGGACAAGCAATTCTGCAGTAGGGGCTGCAATTACAACACCTGTCTGACCCTCCTTTATTAGTCCACTGCCTCAAGCAAAGCTTTTTTACTAACAGCTGCAAATTACAGTAAGGCCATCTCCCATACACGCAATTTTAATCAAACAATTCAGATTTTTTTTTTTTACTTTTGGCGAATGCGCATTAGATCCGCACCGGCAAATGCCTCCTACTGCGCATGCACCACCGAAACTCAGCTGAATACAGGAAGAAGAGTGCTTGGGCGAAGATGGCTGCCGCGAACTCTGCTGGAGAGGACCTAGAAGGAGGGGTAAGTAACAAGTTAGGGGTATTTGACTGGGGAGGGGGGTATTTTTGCTCCTAGAGGGTTGACTTACCCTTTACTGTTTTAATTCTATTTTTGTAGACTGGGAGGCACCTTTATCAAAGGTTGAATTTCAAATTCATGAAATTTTTTTTTAACTGTTCATTAGGGATGCACCGAATCCAGCCCTTTCCAGCCGGATTCAGATTCTGCCAAATCCTTGTGCTTGGCCAAATGGAATACAAATTTGCATATGCAAATTTGGGCTGAGAAGTAAATTTGTCACAAAACAAGGAAGTAAAAATTTTTTATTTAACTTTTTACCTTTCTGTCTCTAATTTGCATATGCAGATTATAATTTGGTTCAGTATTTGGCCAAATCTTTCATGAAGGATCCGGGGATTCGCTGCATCCCTACTCTTAATAAATTCGAATTTACTCAATTCGATTGGGGGGGGGTATTTAATAAAAAAAAAAAATAGAATATTTAAAACTCAAACACAGACAGGTGCCTTTCATCTCTGTTACTAAACCTGCTGCAGTAGAAGGACATATTGGTGTTTTCTGGGAAAATATCGGTGCATTTAATTTCTGAGAAAGTATCACTGTGCTTCCCATGTGATGTACATACAAGGTGGAAAATATAGCTGCAGCCAATGAGACTGTTCAGTCGGAAGCAGCTGTGATCCTACTCTACTCTCTCATGCAGGCTTCTTGTTGTAAGGATTCCGGGCTATGTGATAGGTTGCTTTTCACACACTCTTATATACACAAGAATTCCTGATTGTAGCGATGTGCCAGGGCATATGTCCCTATTGCTCTTTTATTAAGGCTGCCCTGCTCTTATTAAAAAAAAAAAATGGGGCAAAGATTTCAAGAGGAGCACTTTTGGTATATGGTAGATGACTATTCCAAGAGGATATGCAGTTAGTCTTCATTTTTTTCAAGTTTCAATTTTTATGGAAGGCGAAACCGTTCTGTTATTGAAGCGTAAATTGTTCACATTCTAAAGCAGCTCTGGGAGGGGGTCGGCGACTGTTCTAAATGGATTTAGTTGATACATTTGTTATGTTTGTGAGCAGAATCTCTGGGATTCATTAAATACAGCTGTTAAAATGTATACAATAGTTGCTAATACTCCAGAGAAGCTGCTGAAACTAATGAAGCAAATTGTAACCGTTCGAAATCTGCACCGTAATCACTGATCTGCCAGACTCCAAAACCAGAGACAGGGAATTTAAATTTAGATTTTGGAAAAACAGTGTTAAAAAAAAAAAGGAAAGCAACTGAAAAAAGTATTTCATTCTGTAGAACAATCTGAAAATAACTCAACTGATAGTGTGTTTGGAAAGTGAATAAGCCCCTTAGGGCAAGGCCAGACCTGGCTTTTTTACGTTGCCTTTTTAAAAAAGCTGTCGGGTGTATATACGTCACTGAAATCACACACGACTGTCAACGTGAGTTTTTCAGCACGTAGGTTTCTTTTCCCAGTGCACTTCTCACTGTTCTCGTTTCCCATAATTCTCACTTGCTACAAATAGAAAATCTATTTACATGCAAAATGGAGCAGGAATGATTGTCAATTCGCAACAGAATTACATCACCAGCCTAATATTTAAAATACGCTGCGTATTTACGCAAAGTGTGGTTTCAAACATGCAGGTACCATATAGTCTATTGCTTTGGTAGTTTCTTGACGTATTGGCGTTACTGCTGAAAAACGCCAATACTGGCGTCCCGTGGCGGATTTTGGCTTGCAAGCGCCCTGTGAGAATTGCCATAGTGTGTTCTCCATTAGTTTCAGTAGTAGTGCAGTTTATGCGTATTTACTCCCTACAGAGCTTTTTTTTTTAAAACGCCACTCCTGGCCTTGCCCAGTTTTCTCTCGCTGAATCTGCCCTACATGAACTTTGGTGCTACACTTAAAGGAGAATTCAACCCCTTATTAAAAAAAAAACCCCTACCCTACATAGACCCCCTCCCCCCAGCCTAGCTGTTACCCCGGGTAAATGCCCCTAACTTTTTACTTACCCCTCGGTGCAGATTCAGGGCATCGGAGTTCATGGTGGCCATCTTGTCTTCAGAAATCTTCAGGAAGAGAGCAGCATATGGGCGCATGTGCAGTTAGAGCAATTTTCACATCAACTGCGCATGCGCCGAAAGTCAATTGCTGAAGTGCCAGAAGAAGACCTGAAGATTTCTGATGAGAAGAAGATGGCTGCCATGAACTCCGATGCCCTGAATCTGCACTGAGAGGTAAGTAAAAAGTTAGGGGCATTTGCCTGGGGTAGCAGCTAGGCTGGGGGGGAGGGGGGGGTCTATGTAGGGTAGGGTGGTAGGGGTTTTTTTTTTTAATAAGGGGTTGAATTCTCCTTTAATGCTTATCTTATTTCAGTTTAGAGCCTCACATTTGTAGTGATTACAATCCGCAAACTAATCTTTTATTTGGATGAAATGTTTTTACTCTCACCTTTGACCATTCGGAAGCTTCCCAGATAGACAGGCAGTCTTGTCCTTCACAGATCTGTCTTGTCGCTGGCTTAGGACCCAGGCAGTAAAAATCTTGAGTGCTGACAAAGGTCCCATTCTGTAGCTGGTATACACAGCCCACCTCCCTTAGCTGGAAGCCTCTGTCACAGGTAGCAGAGCACTGGTTCCATATCCCAGTCACCCACCTGTGGATTAATCAGAAGATCCCTGAGAAAACAGCAGTCACTACATGTAGGCCCTGAACAATGTCTGGATTACGATTGTAATGTATTCAATGTATGCAACAGTGTATAGCCACTTTCTACTTTAGTAACACCAGTCAACCCTATTACTATGTCATTATAAAACCTTGCACTGTAAATACTGTGCTCTAAATTGCTCTTGGTTTAACTGGTGCCAGACTTTAACACATGCTGCAAAGGGCACCTCTGCACACAGCACTTGTATATAGTGCACACATTTGTCATTCTTTTTGTATCTAGTGGTTGCACCAACTATGTTCTGCATCTTCTTTATATTTCCCTCCATTCATTTCACACTAATGGCTTGTGTGCTTTGAATATAGCAATTCTTACTGATACTTACTTAGTTAAACCAAGAAATTTGTTACTGTGTCAGAAGCCGCAGGTTAATAATATGTAACGATCAATGAGCAATTAAGGCCCCCTGAAGCCGCATACAATGTTGCTAGTGCAGCAGCTAGAGGCAAGCCTATAGTTAACCAGAACACATTAAATAAAATATAACTTTTTATTTAAAGTACTGAAAAGATAGGCTGCCTATAAACAACAAACAAATCACTGCAAACAACTCTTGTAAGTAGTATTGGACAGTTTCCATAAAAAAAAACATACAATTAAAAACACATAAGGGCAGATTTACTAAATTAGTGTGAAGGATTCGAAATTCGATCAAATTTTCAAAAAGATTTGAATAACATTTTTGGGCACTTTGAGCATCGAATTCAAAAAATAGGATTTATTCAAATAAAAATCTATTCAACCATTTGAATTACTTGCTAAATTTTTATTCGAATCCCTAGTTTGCTAGATTAATCCTACCGAATTGCTGTATTACCATAGGGTTATTTCAGCTTTTTTAGATCAAATTAAAAAAAATTTGTTTGAATAATTAAAATCGTTCGATTCGAACAATTTAATAGTTCGATCGGTTTTTGGCTAAAACCCTTCAAATTCGATATTCGAATTTGAAGGGTTAAAATTGAGGGTTAACCCTCGAATTTGACCAATAGTAAATCTGCCCCATAGAGTGGACAGAGGTGCTTTAAGTTTTACCTCCAGCTACCCTATATAAGGATATTGCATAGTAGCTGGATTGAATCACAGGTGTTGGACTATAACTCTCCTAGTTGCCTGCCGAGTGATAGAGTAAACACAATGAATTCAACTTGCAAAAAGGGAGTATTATGCCCACCTTTAGTCCTTTTTCTAATGGTGAATTAATAGTTGCCCACCAAGAGCCTTTAGTGCGTCAAAATGCACTGAAGAGCATGGAGGCTATTTATGGTGATTTGTAAGCTAAATCCAAGTTAAATAAATAACATGCAGTGGTCCAGGAGTATTATTTGGTAATACTTTTAGTATTTATTTTTTAAAGAAAAAAAATTGGTGTTACAGCACCTCTGTCCACTCTATGGGGCAAATTCACAAAGTGCCGTAAATGCACTAGCGTTGGTTTCGCCGACGTTCGCCGCACTTTGCCAGGCGTAATTTCGCCAGCGCTACGCAAATTCACTAAAATGCAAAGTTGCGCTCAGGGAGGCGAACGGTAGCGAAGTTGTGCTACCGTTACTTCTCCTGGCAAAGTACATTTACGCTAGCGTTGCCTAATTTGCATACGGCACGAAGTTAAACATATAATAGAAGTATATGTTACAGCCACTACATTCCACTACACAAGCCCAGGAAACCTTTAATAAATAAAATAAAGTTGTCCTATTGCCCTAAACACCCTGTATAGTTGAGTTGCCATATGTTAGGAAATGTAGGGGGGGGGAAGGAGGGTAACCCCCCCAAAAAATTACACTATTTTTCAAACAATCACCCAAAAAAAGTAAGACGCCAGTGTTTTTCATGTTTTTTTTTTTTCAAACTATCTATTGTATTGAACTTCACCAGGTCTGACCTGGTGAAGTAAAGTCTAGCGCAAGAGGTAACGTTCAGTAAAATGTTCATCTTAGTGAATTAGCGTAGTTACGTCCCTTCGTCAGTGCTCAACTTTGTCTGGCGTAAGGGTGTGAAGTTGCGCTAGTCTATCTACTTCGCTAGCAAATTTTCGCCAGGGACACTTTTATTGAATTGGCAAAGTTGCAAAATGATGTTATGCTGTGTTAGACGCTTTGCGCTTTAGTGAATTTGCCCCTGTGTTTTTAATTGTATGTTTTTTATGGACACTGTCCAACACTACTTAAAAGGGTTGTTTGTAGTGATTTGTTGTTTATAGGGCAGCCAATCGTTTTAAGTAATTTAAATTAACCCTTTCACCGTCAGCCATTTTGTCCTAAATTCGAACATCTACCGCCAAGCAGTTTTTAGACATTTTGTACTCTTTCGCTTTAAGGGCCTTTCCTGTGGGGGGTCTTTTAGTTTACCCAAGAAAACAATATAAAAAAAATTTCGGGACAACCTGAGCTTTCAAAATATGCTAGAATTTTGGGGTAATTCCACTCCTGTAAAAAGGTATGGGCTAGAGTCCTGAGTGGGTCCATTTTTTTGGACCCGTACCAGCAACCTGCAGTCCGCATTCTTACCTGCTTGGACACCCAACCCGTACCCGCGATCAGCAACCCGCTGACCATCAAGAATCAGGAAGTGTTGTTATTGTAAACCGGAAGTGACACCATCGGTAGTAAAAATCGCAGAACCACCTACCCGCTTCTATACCCGCAATATTTTATGAACGAGAACACATCAGATTTAGAAAGTCCAGTGTGTCCTGAACACACCAATACCAAATATATATTGTTTTATGGAGATTTCTGACTTTTATATTTCAAAATCTCTAAGCAATACACTACCAATTTTCAAAAGCACCGCCCCACAAAACGGCATACTTCTGATTTCAAGGTCAAACATTCCAGGAACAGTAGGTTTACCCTAGAAAACTACCCATTATTAGAAAGAACAGATCCTGGAGAATCAAAAATGGGTAAATATATCTCTGTACGCCAAACTAACAAGTTGCAATTCTATCCTAAAGTTATAATTTTTTATAGAAATTGGTGAATTTTTTGAAACATTACCTCAGAGCTTCCAATCAACAGCATTGTATCTCTGACACATGATTAGGTACCAATGTATAACTTAAAAATATGATTGCCAGGAGTCCACTGAACATTTTGTATTGGTGTACCTAAGTATGTGGCATATAGAGGCCCCAAAACGAAGACCCCCCCCCCCCATATGGTCTGTCATGTCAGGTACTGCAAAATCAACACATTTACATCATTTTGAGGGGGGCAAAATTAGAAAAAAGTATGTTCACCCCTAAAATCCATACATTTTAAGAAAGTACACATTCCCTGAATCCAAATTGGGTATGCATGTTTTTCTACTCCAAAGCACCAAGCCGCAAAGCTTTCCTAAATTTGGTGATAAAGGCAGCCGTTTTTACATTTCTGAAAATTGCCTAAAAATATTGCAATTGGCCACATTTATCTCACCCAATTTCTTACATACAATTGTAAATATTGATGCCAAGGGTCTACAGAACAGTTTGATGCTCAGTATGCCCAGATATACCAAAGCAGCTGGCATGTGCCGACCCCTAATAAAAATAGTGCATATGAATTTTCATATGTGCCGTAAGACCCCCAAACTGTAAAAAGACCCCCAGATAACCATACATTTTTGGAAAGCATATATTCTGATGGATCAAAAGAAGTGAAATATACATTTCTTTACCAAAGCACCAAACCGCAAAACTATACTAAATATACATAAGGAACAATAATGCAGGGATAAAATTGCAATAAAACCACAAAAATAGCATCAATCTATGAAATAACAAAATAAGTGACAGTGTAATTATTGGCCCAAATCAATTATCCAATAGTCACGAGTTTTTGTGAGTTTTTGTATATACATGTTTGTGCACTAATAAAAGTCTGCAAATAAGTGTACAAAAGGGACCAATTGTGCTAAAATAAAAAATAAAAATACCAATTTTTATTAAAATGTGTGTGTATAAATGGACTGTAAGTGTCTGTAAGCGCAGGTAAGTATATAAAAAAAAAGTGCACTTACCTTTTTTGTTGCAAGAGATTGCTGGAGATCGTGTATGCAGAGCCTCTGCGCAGCAGGAAGTGCGTGGGCAGCTCTGCAGGGGGAGGAAGCCGGTAAGCAAAGTAGCAGACGCTCCTTGCGATGCTTCTGCTACTTTGAAGTTGGATCTGCGACAATCTAGTCGCAGATCCGACTTCACAGCCCCCTAGCATTGTTGCCTAGGGGGCTGTCATCCTTCCCCACTCTCTGCGGAGCAGAAAGTTAGCTCTGGTGCCCAAGAACGTACATAGGCCAGAGCCTTTAACCGCCAGCACGTACGCCGTATGTGCTTGGCAGTTAAAGGGTTAAAAGTTATATATTATTTACTTAATGTGTTCTTGAAGCTGAACTGGTAACTATAGGCTTGCCTGTAGCTGCTGCACTAGCAAAACTGATATGAACTTACAAAGGACATAATGTACAATTTCTTTGAGCAACAAGTACTGTAGTTGGGGGAGGAGGGCTGCGGTCTCAGGCGGTTACCTGGCATGAAGAAAAAAGAAGGAAACAGAGAAGTTGCTAGGTAGCACCTCTTACAAGGAAACATCAATGTACAGCTGCACTGCAGAGTTCAGTTGGAACAGTTACAAACTACAATGTTTCAATTGACTCCATGATTGTAAAGATAGCGATCCATTTGTGGGGGGAAAAATTTTTAATTTACCATCACTTCTCAGTATCCATAGCAAGCAGTCAGTGATTAGCATGTCACCCAGCTGCAGATAGAGGAAGGGCAAGTCAGCAGTGGAAATGTTATGTGCAGACAGAGCGCAGCAACTTTTTGAACTGCCATTTCTGTTTTCCATAAAGGGGCACAAGATTTGTTCTATGGCCTCTGGGGACCTGTGAATCTATCCAGATGCCATATAAATAATATTATGCTAGCATAAATACATTTACACATTTCCTGTGGGGGTGGTATAATGAGAGTAAAAGGGAGCAGGTGATGTCACCAGTGTATATACAGGCCTCACTGGCTCTAAAAGTCCCTCAGTACAAATACAGATATTTTGACATTAGGGAAATGCAAAGTGACCCCCCCCAGCATTGCATCAAACAATCTTACTGTAGTAAAGGTGGCCATACATTGAGAGGTCCGATTGTTTGCCGATGTCCCCAAACGAGTGGATCAACGAACAGATGCGGCCGTGATCAGACGGGATTTTTAATCCTGCCCGATCGATATCTGCCCAACTTTCGGCCAGATATCGATCGGGGAAGCCTCAGTCTGTCGGCAGCTTTTATCCGCCACTGTATGGCTACCTTAAGTCTTGTGTTCCAGTGACACTTAGTGCTGCCCAATCTCCAGTTTTGTAGTTTATGTCAAAGTAGAACTTTCAGCAGCATTTAGATGGCATGAAGAGCCATTGGTTGGCTAACACTCATATAGAAAATCGGTCTCCATAAATGTAATCCAAATTACTGATTGCTAAAGACTTGCCTAATTTGATGTCCATTATTGTTTGGCCACTACATGTGGCCCATCTCTGGCTGCTATCTATCTGTTAAACCTTTCCAGCCACATAACATGAGCCTACCAGGCAACTGTTATCTTGTGTTAGGGAGCTGTTATCTGGTTACCTTCTCATTGTTCTTTTGTTAGGCTGTTGGGGGGGGGGGGGGGGGAGGGGTTGACTTGGGGCAGCTGGGAAATTGACAATATGTCTAGATGTCAGATTTCAAAATTAAATATAAAAAAATCTGTTTGCGCTTTTGAGAAATGGATTTCAATACAGAATTCTGCTGGAGTAGCACTATTAACTGATGATTCCATGACCATATCCCTTTAAAGGAGAACTAAAGCTTAACTAAAAAAGTAGCTAGAAATGCTGTGCATTATGTCTTCTACCAGCCCAAGGCAACCACAGACCTTTAGCAGCAAAGATTTGAGTCTCCAAATATGCCCCAGTAACTCCCCATCTTCTCTTCTGCTGATTCACATGCTCTGTGCTGCTGTCACTTACTGAGCTTAGGGACCCACTCACAATATACAGTACACATAGAATAGAAATGTCACAATAGAAGGCTATAAGCACAGAAACCAGAGTAATTAACATCAGAATTTAATAATCGGCCTTGTAGCATCAGCTTATATTACAGGCCAACCTCATTTTCTGCTGGATAATTAGCAACAACCCCTAAGCTTAGCTTCTCAACAGCTGCTCAGTCCACTGAGCATGAGTGTCACTTTCCAAGATGGTGGCCCCCCTGTGACAAGTTTGAAGTCCTGTATCATTGCTGCTATTGAGAAACTGAAACTTTAGGCTGGGTCAGTATATAAAATATGGCATTTTGTAGCCATATTCATTTTTAGGGTTTAGTTCTCCTTTAAGACAAATCCTTCATACCTCTTACAATTACAGCCTCTGGCTTAATGTCTGTTTCTGGTGGTTAGCAGCAAGTGGGCACATGTCCCAGCATCGAGCATCAACTTTTATTTGTAGCCTTGGGCATCAGCAGTCATAGACACCTGGTTTGTGCAATATATATATATATATATATCTAACAAGGTTCCTAGATGCCTTCTCCAACTATGAAGGTACAGCATACGTATAGGATCCGCTAATATAGTTCGTAAATGCCATCTCCAACTATGAAAAAAAGAAGGCACCCCCCCCCCAAAGGGGGGCCACATCAGCTCACTGAAGAGGTCCTCATTCTGATGGCTCATACTCCCGCCACATCCCGCCTGATCTATTGCTTGGCCAGTGGGTCAACATAGTCTTGTAGTGAAGCACAACAACGTGATGTGACCTTTTATATGGCTCATCAGCCTGCCCCATCATCATCTTTATGAACTACAACCAGGCAGAAATATGTAGAGACCTCAACTATGTTCACATATGCAGGACAATAATAACAACTCAGTCACCCATGAGCATTTCAGCAGCCTACTGGCATGAGAATTGTCCTAAATTTGGCAATGTATGGAAACCAGGTTTTACAGAATTCTGTTAAAATTCCCATTTAGGCTCAGCTTGTGTTCAGCCCTCGCCTTTGCTCATAACTTGACAAGACAAATGTAACACGGCTGTAAGAGTCACCCAACTAAACTGTTCCATGTGTATCCACAACAGCAAATTTCTATTTAAACCTTATCCTAATTGCCATTCAGGCTGGGTCCAATCCACTGCTTTGGGGGCCCCCTAAGGCAGTGACAGTTTGGGGAAGTTTTGATTTAGAGGGAGCTAAACTCTCACAGTACCTTCTGGTTATGATTATATGTATAGTTTTGCAGAGCAGACACATCGAGGAGTCTGTTACAGATGATGGATAATGACTTCCATCCTTCATGATCATCATTCACCAGTTTTGCTGTGACACTGGATATAAGGCAGGTCCCATTCAGGTCAAGGAACAGCTTATATCTTGACTTTATTAATCTAATTTTCTTTCATTTGTGTACCATTTATTTATAGTAGAGCTTGGGGGCTTATTGTTGTCTTTCTTCTTGAAAGTAAGGGCATTGCTTGAGGCAAGGTGGAAAATATTATTTTGCTGCTAATCGGTTCCAAATTTTGTGGCAATGCAACTAAATAAACCTGTTCTAATAGACTTCCCACCCAACCTTATGATTTTTGCAGGTTATTTAAACTGAATAGGTTCTACTTCTACACCTCACACTACTTTGATTAGATGCTGTGGGGAGCTACACAGGATAATGCTACTGCTGAGCCTTGAGTAGGAATTACAGTGACTGGTTGTTGTGCATGAAGAATAAAATTAAATGGATAGGGGCAATAGATGACATGCACTGGAGAGAAAAACTGGCCTTGGGCCAAGGTTGGATTGGGCTGCCAGGACACCGGGAAAATATCTAGTGGGCCCTAGCCGCTCCTCCCATAGTGTCCTGAGGAAATAAATGTTAAAAAGGTATGGGAGGGGCCCCATGTACCCCAATTCAATACTGCATGGGGACCTCCAATGAGTCTGCCTGACTAATATCTGGGGAATGTCAATATGACTGGGGTGAGGAGTGCATAGGCTCATTGATTCAGACACCATGTATTCCCGACAAACAGATGGACATATCGTGGATCTTGCTAAACAAACAGATCCTTCCATGTATGGTCCATACACGGGCCAATAAAAGCTGCCAACTTGCTTATGCAGGAACAGTTATTGACCTGTGTATGATGCCAGTCAACGGGCCTGTACGATTCCTATTGTGGAGATATTGATTGGGCTGTTTGATTTTTCCCCTGGGATTCAAGACCACATATGCGTGTTGAGCTTCTCAATCTGATGGCCTGCATAATGGAAATTATTATGCAATAGCTGGCCCTAGGGCCAATGGATCAGATCAGCCCGATGATTTTGCCCACCTCACCTTTATAGCTGGGGGTTTTTAGTTCTGCAATACTCTAATGTGAATTGTAGGCTGACGGGTTTCTAATAAATGAATATTGTATCCAAACCATTTTAAACTACCGTGTGTGTGTGTATATAGGCTGTTCGCAGATGACAAATTTAGTGGAACCATTCGTAGATGCACATATAGCATGCCCCATAACAAAACAAAATGAATGATCTTGTGTGTGGGAAATAGTTTTTCTTCACAGGTTTGAGCAGCGTAGGTGTTCCTTCACAGGGAGGACAGTGAGGTTGTGGAATGCACTGCCGGGTGATGTTGTGATGGCTCATTCTGTTGATGCTTTTAAGAGGGGTTTGGATGATTTTTTGGACAGACATAATATCAAAGGCTATTGTGATACTAAACTCTACAGTTAGTATAGCTATGGGCATATATATAATTCATTGGAAAGTATGGTGGGGTTGTGTGTTGGTCTTTCCAGCTGACGCAAGGTCACCCATTCAATTAGAAGAACAGAGGTTCCACCTAAATATTCGGAAGGGGTTTTTTACAGTGAGAACTGTGAAGATGTGGA
>CM044436.1:29505290-29544610 GCA_024363595.1 Xenopus borealis | reverse complement strand
ATATATATATATATATATATATATATATATATATCCATAGCTAATGTATATATGCACTGGGTATGACATTAGAACTATATATTCATTGAGTATGACACGAGAACTTCCATAACTATATATTCACCGAGTACGGCACGAGAGCTTCCATAAATATGTGAAGATGTGTCACTTTACCTGCCCCACACTGTACACTGCATCCCTCCCAGCCACTGTGAGTCCACATGTACAGAGGATCTGGCTGCTTCTCTGGCTCAGGTTTCTGCTCTGAGGATTGGTTCACGGGGATGGTGTACTCATAATGGATGCCATAATTCTGGTCATGGAATAATAGCACCTGAAAAAGAAAAAAGAAAAATTGGTCAGTAAATAAAAACTAGGGATGCACGGAATTAACTATTTGGGATTCAGCCAAATCCCTGAATCCTTAATGAAAGATTAATCCGAAAACAGGTATTGGATCAGTTATCTGGAAACCCGATATCCAGAAAGCTCCGAATTACGGAATGGCCATCACCCATAGACTCCATTATAATGATATAATCCAAATTTTAAAAAATGATTTCCTTTTTCTCTATAATAATAAAACAGTAGCTCGTACATGATCCAAACTAAGATATAATTAATCCTTATTGGAAGCAAAACCAGCATATTGGGATTATTCAATGTTTACATGATTTTCTGGTAGATTTAAGGTATAAAGATCCAAATTATGGAAAGATCTGTTATTGGGAAAACCCCAAGTCCCGAGCATTCTGCATAATAGGTCCCATATACTGAAACACATCCTAATTTGCATATGCAAATTAGTGACAGGAAGGGAAAATGTGGGAAAAACATTACTTCCTTTTTTTATGAAAAAAGTTATGTGATTTCCCCTCCCCCTCCCCCCCTAATTTGCATAATTTGCCATTTCAGTTCAGATGGGCACAAGGATTAAGCCAATGGCCGAATCCCAAATTTGGTGCATTCCTAATAAAAACCACAAGCCAGATTCTTACATAGTCTTAGCAGTGTTGCCCAACACATGACTAGTTGCATGGCACGCTATGCACTTTTTGTATTGTGCAACAAAATATTTTAATGGAAGGGATTCAAACCAGGATCCTATATTGGGACAGTAGTAGTAGTAGTAGTAGATACAGGGTGCTTGATAGCGGGTCCAAATAGGGCACAGGTCAGCACAAATGGTCCCCTGCAGGAGTCTAGTTCAAACCTCAGTTGCAATTTGTAATCCATGCATCTATGTAATCTTGTAACATATTATACGAAGCATTAGAACACACACCTCAAGCCCCCAGGAATATTTCTTTTACCTTACCTCAATGTAGAGAATCATTTATATATACAGAAAATTTTCTGGATTATAGCTTTGCAACTATCAAAGTTATGTGAATATATATAGTTGTATATACCATTCATTAAGGTTAAAGGCATCAAAAAGTGTACTTTGTATTTATGTGCCTTCCTTCTTGCCTCCTGTGCTGAACCAGATGCAAATGTACCTATTTACACCTATGAAATGTGCCTAGTAATTAGGGATGCGCTATTCTCCACCAGGATTCGGCTTCATCAGAATCCTTGTGTCTGGCCGAACAGGATCCTAATTTGCATATGCAAATTAGCGACAGGAAGGGAAATCATGTAACTTTTTGTCACAAAACACAGACATAAAACATGTTTTACCTTCCTGTCACTAATTTGCATATGCAAATTAGAATTTGTTTTCGGTATTCTGGCGAATCTTTCTTGAGGTATTCGGCCAAATCCCAAATAGTGAATTTGGTGCGTCCCTACTATTAATGCCTATTACATGTGCCTAATAATACAAGGGAACCCTGGAGCTACCGCCACCTTTGAACCAGACAAGATCTCCAGGGTACCCCCAGTTTAATGTGCCAATTGCTTCCGCTCAATTGGGCTGAAATATAAAGGATGCACACTTTAAATTCTGGAAAAGAATGCCAGCAGAGAGTGAATGATAGCAATGAGCAGTTTGTGTGATTTGCAAAACACAAAGATTAAAAGGGTGCACTGTGCAGTCATCTTCTGGTTGGCAAATAAGGCAATTTAAATCCAAACATAATGATGAATGAGTGCTTTGAATGTCGTGTATTATGTAAAATAGACTTATCCTAGCTGGGACTGCATTGTGTAGTACATGAGGTGTTAAATCTCTGTTGTTGTCTATCCTGGTCATTTACTGGCCTGCAAGCTGAATGCATAATGGGGCAACTGTCCCCAAAGAATACACTGAAATGTCACGTAGGAATCCCAGGAAACCGTCTCCACTATTACAAGAGCAGATGTGACAAGGTTACCATGAGGTGCAAGGGGGTCTTTGTAGGTCCCTTTGCAGAGATCTTCTCCCATAGGCCTCTGCGCACATAACGGATGGTGGTGCCAGCAATCTGAAACTCCCCTGGGAGCTCAATTTTCCAGTCACTGTTGATAGATTTCTTGATAGAATCTTTCAGAGCTGAAAGAGTTAAAAAGCAGTGAGTGGGGTGAAAGTATTGTTCCTGTCTAGGGGCTATATATACATATTTTCCATGGTCTACCATGACAATAAAGGACTATGTGTTGGGCTCACAAGTCCAGGTTCCTCTGTGTGTACTCCTATTTCCCTCTAATCCCTGCTCTCCCCCTAGCGCTTCTCAGTGCACGCTTGCAAATTCCCACATTCTCTTTTCTCATTTTGCAGATTTTCCACTCATTCTCTGCCAAATTCTCTTCTTTTTCAGCTACCTTTAGCCCATGTGCTTGTGCACGGCATCCAGGGGCTGCAATGACTACAAGCATCAGATTACATTCTTCTATCCCTCTCTTTTTGCTTGGCAAACATTTGTTTCTTTGGCCCGCGCAGGCCCATCGGGCAGGGAGTTGTGCACTATTTATACCCCAATGCATCCCATGTGCCATTACTGCAACGTCTTTTCTTATTTCCCTGCCACCAAAATAGCCCTGACAGTCTGATGTTGGATCTGCTCTCAGACTGGATTTGAGCTTCACATGCAACACCTCCAAGCTGCTTCCTGTTCCTCAGACCATATCCATTGAATGAAAACACAAAGCATGACTGCTGTCCAAGCTGATGTTGGCGTGTAGAAAGAAGCAGCCATTCAGAGCAAGAGGGAGGGACACACTGGAACGACTCCCATAAACAATAAGAATGGCTTGCAGAATTCTGGATAAGGGGTGTTTGAACATAATGTGAGGCAGCAGGGATCCAGCAAATGCACGCACAGTATACAACAGTGAAACATATTGCTGTAGCAGTAATGCTCCTATACAGTCATATGAAAAAGTTTGGGAACCCCTCTTAATTCTTTGGCGTTTTGTATATCATTGGCTGAGCTTTCAAAGTAGCAACTTCCTTTTAATATATAACCTGACTTGTGGAAACAGTAGTAATCCAACACATTTAATTCACTGTTGAAATAACAGAAAATATGCAATATACATCATAAAATTAGGTGCATAAATTTGGGCACCCCAACAGAGATATTACATCAGTATTTAGTTGAGCCGCCTTTTGCTAATTTTTTCATATTTGGTTTCATTTCATACAACTGAAAATCTTTGTTCAGAAATGGGAAATGAAAGACATACCACTGTTATCTTTTTTTTTTATTGAAAGTGGAGTAAATTATTATGCAGGCTCAGAGGGGTTCTTTTTAATAGGACTGTATATAGGAAAGATTTACCCCAAATCTAACCCAAACGTGTGTATCTAGGAAAGCAATGACCATTTTCCATGTAAGTGGCCTTCAAGTTGAGCCCCCTGTCACTGCTCCCCTCCACGGGGGCCAGACCCATGGTTTGGCAAGCGCCGGTGTAAAATATGAACATCTAATCTGTTTACTCTCTTGCTTCTATATATTCTTCAGATGTTCCCATTTGCTTATCTACTGGCAAAAGCCTCAGTCTTCACATAAGTCAGAAAACCTTGGGCCTCTGCACTCTCTTGCCTCCCCGCAAACCAGTTGGGGTTTAATATACGTTTGTACAAGGGATGTCCAATCTTTAGCTGTTACAGCAATGTTACATGGGACATTTCTCTGCTATAGGATAAACGCTGCCAAAGAAACAGACATTACTGCTCCAAACCAATCTGTTTCTCTATAAAGGGACATGAAAGACAAATGACTGTGTAACTCTGCTTACAGAATTCTGGACTTTAATCTGCCCAGTGTGCACAATGACAGGCAGAGGCAGGTCAAGTGACTGTTAAAGAACAGTAAAGAACGTGCGTCATGGCCCTAATAACTTTGTTACAGTTGGGCAAGTCCTGGGAACTGTAGTTAAACTACAGGATTGTATGATCCCAATTGACATAATCTTTTCTCTCCTCAAAGTGCAAGTCTGGGGCCAGCCCTTTCCAAACTCTGGCACTGCATAGCACCAATGCCCAAGCACAAAGCTGTGTAGCGGAGTAAAGGGAAAAGCCATTCTGCTGAGGCAGCTGGAGATTTGGCTTTCATAAACCAGATGCTGATTTTTTCCCCCCCTCTACTAATTTTGCTGCCAGATGATTTAGGGAAATCAAGGTGCTTTTGCATGAAGAGATGTGCCGAATTCTTGAGCAAATACTGTGTGCAAATTACTAGCACATAGTTGCCTGCAGTCCAGCTTTTCAAGGAATTCTCCTACGGGGGGACCAATCCCTGGCAATGTCCAGTCTCTCAGGTTTCTTCCCAGTTTAGAGCACAGTGGGAGGACAGCCATGATGACAACTCGGTGGGAGAGGAACTGGAAAGGAAACTGTTCTTTGACACCTTCTCTTTTTCATTTCCATGCACGTCTCTTCTTTTTTAGAACTTACGCTTAGCACATCCACCCCACAAACAGTTTTACATGTATTGTCCCCTGTAAGGCATTAACCACCTCTCTCCCTTATAATTGTGCCCACTCGACTGCAGAAAGCAGCTACATGTTGCTTACAGTAAGGGTTACAGGGAAAGGATGAATAAAAAATTTCCATTACTAGGAATAAAAATGGAGAGATTAGTTAAGTGTTTTTTGTTCAGTAGTAACATCTAACCTTGGTTCCCTTCTACATCCAACTTGTGCCTCTAGCTAACTCTAGCTAATGTAAAAAAAATGAATATAGATATAATATAAACTATATCTATTAGTAAAAGTTAACTTCCATCTGTATCCCTTAAAGAGATCTTACGGTATGAGGATACTAATATTGTGCTCACTCAAATTCTACGGTTACGCAGGAACGAACATATAGCTCAATATAAAAATGCCAATTTTCTATTGCTTAACAAGTTTCACAAAATGACATTTTAGAACTACAATAGCTGAAGTTCTTTAAGTCTTTGCTGATCTTTCTTTCTGTATCTGCTTTACCAGCTAATTAACATTGAAAGCAACTTATCACATCTGTCATTGCCAATCTGTGGGGTCAGGACCAACAGCTGAGAGGCCCAGTCTGAAGGCCAGACGGGGTGTAATATTGGGGTGAGCCCGTTTATACAATCCTGGATATTACAGTATGGCTAATGCAGCAATGTTTTCATATATATATATATATAGTGAATAAAGTAGACTTATTGTAAAATATAAGGATATTATAAGTCACAGAGGAGTTTCATGACCATATAAAAGCACGAGGCCGAAGGCTTTTATACAGGTCATGGAGCGCCAAGGTTGCTTCTAATATCCTCATTTTTCAACAAGGGGTAATTTATTTATTATAATATTATAATATATTAGTGAAAATGCCATCACTACTCATTGTTTATAACTGATGACATAACTAGTCACCGTTTATAAGGATATCATTTACAAGATATTCATGGCTTTTGTGTGTTACAATCCGCTCTGCGACCAAATGTTGGACCTCAGATGGGGGCCCCGAACAAAAAGACCATGGAAACCACTGCTCTAGATTAACTACTGGACCTTGGAGCGGGTTGTCTCTATAGAAACCACAGCATGACCAGAGGGACTCTATGACAGTTAAATGAGCATAAGCGAGACCTAGCTGCTGTTTTTACTGACAGCTATACTACTGCATATGCAAGCTCATTCACCCTCAAGCAAGAACAATACAGTTTTAAATCAGAATACATTTGATTTCTGCCAATACTTTGTTTGAAAAGATTAAGCTGAAGGCAGTTAGTGATATTATGCCTTAGGTTATATGGGGAGAGAACAGGCTAATTACTTTTCCCAGTACATATGATATTTACCCAGAAAGCTGTGCGCTGGCTTGTCCTCCACTACCCGAATTCTCCTGGCTCCTGCAGGGATCACAGCAGCTTCAATATAACCTGTGAAACAAAGGTAATACACATAACAGTTTTCAGGGAAAGTAACGTATTTCTCGGACCTTACGACAACACTTTCATTACCTTCACCCTTGAATAGTTAGTGGCCACAATGGATGCTCACAAATCATAAATGCCAAGACACATCCACCTCTCCGGTTCATGGACAAAAAACATGCAGATTAAACAGACAGGTGCCGGACATCCACAACAAGTTACACAATGCTAGCCTGAGAAAACCCAAGATCAGCAAGTCTTTAGGCCTGTAGGCTGCAGCCAGCACAAATACATGGTGTCAAATAGACTTACCAGGCAAGTGTGTGAGTGGCTACACAGTAAACAGCACATTGTGTTGGGTTTGGCAGAGCAGTGCTTATGTTGCACCCATGCCAGACCCTCTGACACTTCATCATTTGTCATCTAGAGAGAGAGATGACCTTGCAGGACACTTGTCACAAGGAAAAATGGCGTGTTTAATATATCAAGTCTCAGGGTGAAGGGGTCCAGCAAGAAGCCAGCTCTTGGTTACTGCTCAGGGTTACATCATGCAATGGGTCTTTGACACAAACCATACACACTCACCAGCTCCGCTGTACACGAAGACAAGCACAAAGGTCAGGCATGCAAACGTGGGCCAAGCAAACCCTCCTATATGAGGTGCATTAAAGGAGAAGGAAAGCTACCAAGGCAGTTTATTGCCAATAGATTAGCCACAACAGTGCAAGATAGAACACCAATTTTATTCTTTAGAATGCTTTTTCATACCTGAGTAAACAGCTGTAGACACTGTCTCTGTTTGATTAGGATAGCAGCTGACATATTAGCTTGTTGTGACATAATTTCCTGTCTCTGACTGCTCGCTCTGAGCTCAGATTACAGATGGGGGGGGAGCAAACTGAGCATGCTCAAGCCCTAGCCCTGAAGGTTTATGCTGAAAACAGGAAGTCTGATACAGAAGCCCATATGAACACAATAGAAGGAAAGAAACGTAGTGTTTCTTTTGACAGAGAACTCAGAGCAGCATTACTTTGAGGGTTTACTGGTGTATTTATATAGGCCTTTATGATAACGCTTACTTAGTTTTAACCTTTCCTTCTCCTTTAACCAAGTAAACAAACAGTACAACTTAGATAAATCATCCCATTGGTTGTCTTATAGCAGTCCATTATCACAAGTGCAATTAAAATCTAAGGCTTTTCGCTTTTTTTTTTCTTGAGAATTTCTCTTAAAACCAAGTTGAGGGTAACGTTTCTACATGCAACTGCTGTACTTTGAGAAATCATCCGCTTTACTATACGAGACATGGGATTCTGGTAGTGAATGAGTTAACCCCTTCAATGCAGGAGGCAAGGTATTTGTTTTTATGAGGGGCACTGGGTTCAAACACAATTTAAGAGCCAGGGCCCCTGTGTTTGCATATAATGCCAGGAACAGCAGTAGAAAAACTGCATGAGGCATATCGTGGGGCTTGGTTGGAGGTAAGAAACCCCCAGGCTTATCCACTGGGTCTTTGTTCAGACCCCATACAAACAATGATTTTATGCACTCATGATTGTTCTCTTGTGAATATACATGAGATATTCAACAATCCCTTCCCAAATATGTCCAAATGTAGCTCATTGGTTGTGGGCTGCATATTAGAAACACATTTCCTTCACTGGCTTCTCCGTCTCAGTGACTTACATTTCTCCATTGTTTTATTATCTGATTCCATGCCTCTGTTGGACATGCAGCAGAAAACAAAGGCCGTGGCTCTTTGTCAGAGGAGAAAGTTAAAGGGACACTATACTTTTTTTTTTTTGCTGTAACAACTTTGAAATTGTCTCATGGAAATAAGAAGTCACTCTATTATTACAAATGATCCTCCTCTGATTTTGCTTACTACTGGTAAAAGCTACACTGCAGTTTCAGTTTTTCCTAAGTACCCATTATTTATGGCCACAGCTTTATTTGATCACCTCCCGTGGTGCTCCTATTGTGTTACACGCCTCCTACAGACAGACAGTAAGACCATGGCCTAGAAAGCTAGAAATTGTGGTCTGATGTCATTGCCTCTAGAATTGCCTCTACAGAGAGACACCATTACCTTTGGTAAAATAGATATTCCTTTGTACAAGGACCTATTATCCAGAATGCTCAGGACCTGGTGCTTTCTTGATAACAGATCTTTCTATTATTTGGATCTTCATACCTTAAGTCTACTAGAAAATCATATAAACATTAAATAAACCCAATAGGCTGGCTTTGCTTCTAATAAGGATTAATTATATCTTAGTTAGGATCAAGTACAAGCTTCTGTTTTATTATTACAGAGAAACAATTATTTGAATAAAATGGAGTCTATGGGAGACAACCTTTCCGTAGTTTGGCGCTTTCTGGATAACAGGTTTCCAGATAACGTGTACCTGAATAATTTCGCAGCAGAGCTTAACTATACAGTGGCCCTTTTCAACACCTGCAGAAGTCTTCTCCTACTGGGGAGAACCATCCCTTTGGGTTTTCCAACAGAGAATGGGTAGGGAATCTTGGTTACATTTTCAGTGAAGGGGTTAATGTTTGGGAACAGAAAATAAAGACTTTTGATACGTGACTGTGTATTCAATAACAATATTATCCCAGGTAACACCGACCAAACACCAAGTCAACGGGCTAGTCACAGAGAGGGTCACACGGGGCTCACACTGGGCTCACACTGGGCTTACATGTGAAACACTTGGGCTGTGCTTTTGCCTTTGTCATGAGACACGTGGAAACCTTCTTACAATGACTACGGTTAACTGGGAACACAAACAGACCATGAGGCATCTTTGGAACTAAACAAAAACACACACAGCAGTGGCATAACTTCACTTTCCTAGGACCCCCTCAATATCATGTTGCTGCCAACCTGCTACAGATAATATGGAATGGGTGAAAGCAAGGAGGAGGGTTTTGGTGGACTCTGGACCTTTTTGTCTACCCCCCCTTTACACCCTGCTCCCTCTGCTGATGATTACTTATGCCACTGATACACAGTACCTTGAAATTGATCTTCCCAAGAACCCCATTGAGCCCAAGACTAGGGTTCATTGTTACTTTTAATCTGTGCTGATGTTAGGGTACACAATATTGTTGCTTTTGTTGAAGGCTGCTGGGACCTCTAATGTTCAACGACTGTAGGGCCATAGGTCAGCCCTCCCTGAAGGTCCCATATCTTACATTTCCAAAACAAGCCAAGACACCTGTTTGAAGCTCAGTCTTGGGGTTTTTTTGGAGCATTTCTCTTAATTTGCTTACGTGAGTTGGTAACCAAGCTGGGCAAAGAAAGCGGTCACAAAAATGAGAGTCTAATTAGTTTAACCTGCCCCAAATAAAGAAGCTGTCTGTCTAGCCTTTCCTAGAAATGAAAATTGTTTATTTTCTTCCTGGTAATGCTAAGAAAAAATAAATAGAACATACAGGAAATCCTGCCTTAGGAAAGTCTCCCCCCCCCCGGTACCCTTTGCAAACATCCCCTCTCTGTGAATTAGTCTTAACAATATGAGCCTATGTCTTCACAGGAATTCCCAGAAGTCTCCAGAGAGAGTGCTCTCTGCCCCAGCGGGGAGTTGGCCCATTGGATGTAGTGCTGTGTTTGGGATAAATCCTGTCCAAGCCTTGTGGTCTCCAATCAATTCCAAGCACAGATTCCCTCTGTTCTCCACATAAACTCTCTGCTGTTCCATGTAAGGGGCAAAGAACAATAACAATGATTTCTATGCCAAACATACAGGGACAAAATAACAAATAATGAGAACATCACAGGCTGTGCCGATACCCATTTTACAATTATGTTCCTTTCTTATTTATAAATGCTGCCAAGTATCACTGTGAGTCAGCCAAACTTACCGTCCCAAAAGAAAGTTACGGGTAAGGGCACACCTGGAGATTCTGGGAGATTTAGTCTTTGAGGCGACTAATCTCCCTGAAACGTTTCTCCTGTTTAGCGCTGGCTATAATGAAAAGTCGCCTGCTGCATGACACGCGAGCTTCGTTTTCCGAAGTAGCTGGTAGTTTACTCGTGAGGCAATTTCGGAAAACACCGTTTTTATTATTTGAAATCTGACATGGGGCTAGACATATTGTCCATTTCCCAGCTGTCCCCAGTCATGTGACTTGTGCCTGCACTTTAGGATGGAACTGCTTTTTGGCAGGCTGTTATTTCTTAATGTAACTGAATTAGTCTCAGTGGGACTTCACTTTTACTATTGAGTGTTGTTCTCAGATTTACCAGGGAGGTTAGGGAGGTTACCTTCCCATTGTTCTGTTGTTAGGCTGCTGGGGGGGGGCAAGGGAGGGGGTGATATCACTCCAACTTGCAATACAGCAGTAAAGAGTGATCAGAGCACAAGTCTCATGACTTGGGGCAGCTGGGAAACTAACAATATGTCTAGCCCCATGTCAGATTTCAAAATTGAATATAAAGAGATCTGTTTGCTTTTTTGAGAAATGGATTTCAGTGCAGAAGTCTACTGGAGCAGCAATTAACTGATGCGTTTTGAAAAAAACTATGTCTTCCTATGACAGAATCCCTTTAAAGAATCTTATCAAACTGGAATAAATATTTAAGTAAATATTGCCCTTTTACATCTCTTGCCTAGAACCACCATTTTGTGATGGTCTGTAACAGGAAGAAGTGTGGAAGCAAAAGAAAGAACTCTGTCTGTTAATTGGCTCATGTGATCTAATGTATGGAATTGTGGGATCCCAGCCCTTATTTTTTAAAATGGTAATTTTCTATTTATGATTACCCAATGGCACATGCTACTAAAAAAGTGTATTATTATAAAAATGGTTTTATATATGAGCTGTTTTATGCAATATCTTTTTATAGATACCTACACTGTATGTAGGGTTGCCACCTGGCCGCTATTTTACCAGCCTGGCCGGTAATTTTGATGGTTGAGCCCAGTGTAGTTAATAGGAAAAAAAGATAAATATATAGGAATGCCGGTATTTTTTTCAAGAAAAGTTGGCCACCCTAATTGTACGGGGGTATAGTTTTAATTGTATTGCAACAGAGATGTAGTGGAAATGAATGTGCTTTAGACAGTGAGGATGGCACTGGCATTACTAGCAACGGGCACAGGGCCATGCATGCGCCTGTTTTCAAAAAGAGTGGCACAGACTCCCTCATAATATAAAGCTGCTGCTATTTTAATGTAAAGAATAGGATAGGCCAAACAGTGGGCTGCTGGTTGTAGGCAGTGGTTTAAATAAAACAACAGTCAGAAATAAATGGGACAAAACCATCTGCCTGACTATAATCTGAGACCTGCTGATATATTGGTTATATTTTATACCTCAAAGTTACCCTGAGGGTAATGGCACCCAGGGCACAATATGTGGACCAATGGACTTCCTCTGTCATCACAAGAAATCAGAAAGAAAGCTAATAACTCACCCATTCCCTTCGTGTGATTGAAGTCTCCTTTCACAACCCTGCAGGTCTTTCCATCGCCGTTGCATATGCCACATCGATCTTCTTTAGCAGAAGCGCCGATGATCCCATCGCAGCCAATTTTCTGCAGGAGGGCAAGTAAAATGTGGTTACAAACTCTCCGTTCCAAGGCTGATGTGGAATGTGGGCATTTTAGTGAGGTAGATTAAGAGGAAAGGAAGCAGTTAACAAAGAGAGGAGTAACTGCAGGGGACACTAAGAGATAGTGCTTGGGGGCCAAGTTTGAAGACGGGGCTGCCATTAGAAATCTTGTGGCCCCGCACAACAACATTTTTGGGGCCCCCTGGGCCCCGCCCACCCTGGCACCTAAACCCCACCCCTGACCCTGCCCACTCCACATCAAAGTTAAAAGACCACACAGACATCAGCGATAAAAAAGTAAACTCCCCCACACATATTGATGGTCACGGCTCCCTTATAAGTTAAACAAAAACACTGGCACCAGGTCCCCCCATAAGTTTTTTTTTTTTTTTAAAAAGCATTGATGCCAGGGCCCCTCTTACAATTTGAAAAAAATTGACGTCCCAAAGAATATTTTTTTGAAAAAAACCTTTGCGCCAGGGCCCCCCCTACCAAGTTAAAAAAAATTGGGGTCCCAGAGAATATTTAAAAAAAAAAAACTTGGTGCCAGGGCCCCCCTTACAAGTTAAAAAAAAAATTGGGGCCCCAGAATTTTTTTTTTTTTTAATTGGTGGCAGGGGGCTATAGAGTATTAAAATAAAACATTGGTGGCCAGGCTATTTTAATTTTATGAATTCTACCCCAATAATGAATGTCCTAGCTGGAAGAAGGGTATAAGAAAGAAATGAAGTAGTGATTAGATACAGGAGGACTCAAATACTACAGGTGACAATATATGTGATGAAACCGAGTCAGCCTGTAGCACAATAGTTTTAATCTCAATGATGTGTCTGTGGGGGAGTGTTGCATAGAATACATCTGTCTCAAGGCCAACAAGTCAAATTCAGCAGATTGATCGCACTCTCATAGTGGAATCCATTCAAATTTCCTTTATTTGGAAAGCTGCGTTCTTACAAAGGTTTCAGTATACACGGCCATCGTGCAGGAATGATAATATATCATATAAAGATGACATTAAGGGGCAGATTCAAATTTGAATTTTCGAATAGGTTTTGTGGCCACAACGACCATCAAATTTTAAAAATTAGATCAAATAAAAATCTATTCAATTATTCGACTATCGATGGTCGAATTACTTGCCCTTAAACTTTTATTCGAATGCCTAGTTCGCCAGATTAAACCTACTGAATTGCTGTATAACCTTTGCGTTAAAACCCTTCGATATTCGAAGGGTTAAAATTCGATCAAAATTCGATGGTCGAATTTGAGGGTTTTTTAACCCTGGAGATTGACCCTTAGTAAATCTGCCCCTAACCAAAGATGAACAACCCCTTTAAGGAAAAGCGTTATCTCCTACAATACAATATACAATACAATATAAAACTAATAAAAACATTATGTTCATTGTCACACAGGCGGCTCCATCTACCCCAAGCTTCCTGGCCATAGGTATTAGCTGTGTGTACCTTACATGAACCATAAGTTACGTAGAAGGTTGTACTTTTACCTTGCCCCTACCTGCAGCCAACTGTAGCATTATACTCCTTTCTCACTGCTGACACTCAACTCTAACTTGTTTCATTAACAACCTCCATGTCCCAGAATCTCTATATAGCTAATAACCAAGGCCGCTCATAACTGGAATGAAGTTAAAGGGGTTGTTCACCTTTGGGTTAACTTTTAGTATAATGTAGAGAGTGATATTCTGAGACAATTTGCAATTGGTTTTCATTTTTTATTGTTTGTGGTTTTATAGTTATTTAGCTTTTTATTCAGCAGCCCTCTAGTTTGCAGTGTCAGCAATTTGGTTTCTAGGGTACAAATTACCCTAGCAACCCTGCATTGATTTAAATAAGAGACTGGAATATGAAAAGGGGATGGACTGAATAGAATGATGAGTAATAAAAAGTGGCAATAACAATACATTTGTAGCCTTACAGAGTTTTTAGATGGTGTCAGTGACCCCAATTTGAAAGCTGCAAAGAAACAGTAGAACATTGCAAATGATTAAAAAACTATGAAAAATAAATAATGAAGATTAATTGAAAAGTGTCTTAGAATTGGCCCTTCTACAATATACTAAAAGTTAACTTGAAGGTGAACCACCCCTTTAAAATTGCACTCCTCCAGCTGCTGAGTGCTAGAACTCGAAGTAAACCCCCCTAACAGCTGTCCCATGCAGGCGCTGAAATGCAGAAGAGCCATGGATCGCTGCTAATTTTTACTCACAGCAGTTAAGATAATCAAATTGCAACCTGGGAGCAATAAGAAGAATTAGGCAAAAGATTTATCAGCCCTGTTTCTGGGGGCATACAACTAACAAGGTCAGCTCTTTGACCCAGATGAAGCCAGAAACATGTTGGTGAGTTGACGTAGTTCCTAATGTCTCCCACATGTGACTGTATTTAGCGTCTCACAGGGTTATTTACACTTATGGATGCCAGATGTTACGTCAATGAGTCCTTTCCCAATGCTGATCTTAGCAAATGAGCCTCATAGACTCGATTTAGTTACAGACGCTGTACTGTATGAAATGAGGTGGGAAATGAGAAGGGGCACGGACATTGTGCATAAAGCTTGCCATATTAATGGCGCTTGCTGCGAGATGCACAGACTTCACCCTAGGTCACGAGGTGCGGACATCAGAAGTAAAAATTAATTTGTAGGGAGCCTGTCATGGGAATTTTTTTATCAAAATACATCAGTTAATAGTGCTGTTCCAGAAGAATTCTGCAATGAAATCCATTTCTCAAAAGAGCAAACAGATTTTTTTTATATTTCATTTTGAAATCTGACATGGGGCAAGACATTTTGTCAATTTCCCAGCTGCCCCAAGTCATGTGACTTGTGCTCTGATAAACTTCAATCACTCTTTACTGCTGTACTGCAAGTTGGAGTGATATCACCCCCTCCCTTTCCTCCCCCTCAGCAGCCTAACAACAGAACAATGGGACAGTAACCAGATAACAGCTCCCTAACACAAGATAACAGCTGCCTGGTAGATCTAAGAACAGCACTCAATAGTAAAAACCCATGTCCCACTGTGTCACATTCAGTTACATTGAATAGGAGAAACAACAGCCTGCCAGAAAGCAGTTCCCTCCTAAAGTGCTGGCACAAGTCACATGACCAGGGCAGTTGGGAAATCAACAATATGTCCAGCCCCATGTCAGATTTCAAAACTGAATATAAAAAAATCTGTTTGTTTTTTTGAGAAATGGATTTCAGTGCATAAGTCTGCTGGAGCAGCACTATTAACTGATGTGTTTTAATTTAAGGATTAAACAGGAGACGTGGTCAAAATCCAGGCAAGAGTTCACAAGGAAGGCAAAGTCCAAAAATCAATAGACAATGAAATAACACCACCCAGGAACAAGAGTAACTGGTCCTATACTTGGGTGCCAAAATAGCGTCCTTTTAAAAGAGTTTTGGTGCAAGACGGGCACAGATGATGCACCATGCATCTGTCCACGAGCTGGCACTGCTACCCACATGGTGGCCATGGGCGCCGCCATCTTGGAAGCGACGGCAGCAGTGGAAGATGTGCCGCCTGGCGCTCCGGGCGGCGTACCTGACAATTAGTCACAGCGGAGTTTCATGACCAAATAAAAACATGAGGCTGAAGGCCAAGTGTTTTTATTCAGGTTATGGAACTCCAAGGTGACTTTTAATATCCTCATATTTTCCAACAAGCGGTACTTTATTTATTATAATACACAAGTTTTAGTGAGTCATGTGACTAAAATGACATCACTACTCACCATTTCTTACTGATGACATCACTAGTCAGCATTTATTAGGATATAATTTACAAGACATTCATGGCTTTTGTGTATTATAATTGTATAAATCACCGCTTTATTCCAGAAAGGAATCTTGCTCCAAAATTACAGCTGGACAAGATGGATGTCACACCCCAAAAAAGTAGCACTTTGCACCAAAAATAACTGGAAAAATGTCTACATTGCGCTTCCTGCTGATTGAATTGAAAAGGCTAAGATAAATGAGAAATCTACTGACATAAACCTACAAGGGCACCAGCAGCACGCTGCTCCTGCATCACGCTAAACAGCTATCATTAGCGAGGAACATAGTTCCAAATCTCCAGCTTGGACATACCGGACTATCCAGAGAACCGTTGGATTCTAGTGATGGGTCCACCGGCCACGAAAAAAAGAAACCGCAGCTGAACACGCCACCGATGTTCCATAAGCGCGCTGCAGAATCGGCGCGGCCGCCATCTTTGTCAGCAAGTTCTGATCAAGACACAGAGACGGAGGCGCCGGCACTTTTGCTGGAGACTCAAGGCCGCTTTACAAGCAGTTCAAAATCTGTTCAAAACTGAACTGGCAGCAGCAGTCACGGACTTTGCCCGTCAAATTACTGATCTGGGCAACCGCGTTGACAAATTGGAATCGATATCTGATGATCACACCATGGCCCTACTGGAGGACCAGAAACAGCTTGCGGACCACCAAGATCAGATTGCGCAGCTGGAAAACAAGGTGGAGGACTTAGAGAACCGCTCAAGGAGAGGTAATTTGCTAGTCAGGGGGGTCCCCGAAATCATAACAGACATTACGCAACTGATGGCAGGGGTTTTACAACAACTACTCCCTGACCTTCCCGGCGAACACCTCCATATTGAGCGTATACATAGGGCCTTAGGCCGCCCACGCAATCCAAATATCCCAAGAGACATAGTCTTAAAACTGCACCACGTAGAAACTAGAGACTTGGCTCTACAGGCAGCCAGGGAGCTGAATGATGACACGCTACCCCACAATATGCAGCTTTTTGCAGATATTGCCCTGATCACCCTACAGAAGAGACGGCAAATGAAGCCTGTAACGACATTGCTTTTGCAGCACAAGGCGAAATATAAATGGGGCTTTCCGTTCTCACTACAATTTGCTTGGAAGGGCCGTGCCCACACGATTTATACTTCAGAGGCTGGTCTGGCAATACTAGAAGAGGGAGCTGACGGAGATAATCGCCCGTCCTCAGGATCACCACGGGCAGACCCGGAGTGGTCGACGAAGTCCTCTTCTAGCAGCAGAAACGTCCGCCATCGCACTCTCCACCCAGGGAAATGCGTTTTGCCCGCTCCAGGCCAAATGCTGACCCACCCTAGTTTGATCTGTTTGGGAACAAGGAAAGAAGGTTATGGTTGCCATACACGGGTGGGGTAAGATATACCTACCCACTGACCCTGGATTACAAATATTAACTGTCCACTTCAACAGTTCTATCTTTTTTGGGATATGTTCCCCTACATTAATAATTGTTTTGGGGGATGCGGGAAATTGCCCCCCCACACAGTGCGCCTCTCTTCTACTTCCCTTCCGCGACAGGAGGTGACCAGAGAAGTCATTGCGCTCACCTGCAGTGTTAACTCACTAAGTTATTTGTTTCTGTTGGAATTTATGTCTATACTCTTTTCATAATTTTTTCCTTTGTCTTTATGCCTTATTATGATTTTGTACCTGTGCTTCTCCCAGGCGGTGGGGATTATCTACTTTGTGTTACCGAATTTCCAAGGTTGGGGATGGAAAGGGTTGAGTTGGAGACTTGGGACCCTTAATGCACTACACCATTATAACATAGTCGGACAACTATTCCTAGTAATCCATAGCAATATTAAAATTACTCTTGAATGTACTAATGTAGATTAAAATTGTGTCGCACAATGCACAGGGTCTCAACTCCCCAACGAAACGACGGGCAGCATGTCAGACTTATCATAGGCTATCACCTGATGTGTTATGTTTACAGGAAACGCACTTTACTTTAACATCCTTTCCTAAATATTACCACAAAAATTACTCTAGATTCTTTCCTCCACCACAAGTAAACGTAGAGGAGTAGCTGTATTTTTACATAACCGGTTTCCATTTACCATTACAAAAACCATTCTTGACAACCAGGGTCAATATATCATACTCCTGGGAACGCTGTACGGCGTACCCTACACTATTGTTTCCACTTATGCTCCTAATGACTCTCCCCTTCCTTTCTTTGAACACATTTTGACTAAGTTAACAGGTCTCCCGAAAGCGAGAATTGTGTGGGCAGGAGACTTTAATCTCTCTTTTAATCACACCTTGGATAGAACTTCTCAGAGCTCTACTATGAAACACAAAAAGATTACGAAACAGATTGAGAGTCTCCTGCACACACATGGCTTGACTGACTCATGGAGAGAGACCAATGATACCAAAAGGGAGTATACACACTATTCACATGTGCACCATAGTTACTCCAGAATAGATTATATTCTAATTAGCAACCAAGATGCTTCTAAAATTATAGACTCCAAGATAATTCATTGTGCATGGTCAGTCCATGACAATATTGGACTTGCAGACCTCCTCTCCTATACGGCCAAGCTGGAGACTAAACGAGAGCTTATTAGCCGATCCTGATTGCATCAATTACCTAACACAAGAATTGAAGCACTTTATGACAGAAAACTCGATACCCGAATCATCTCCAGCTTGGGTGTGGGTTGCACATAAGGCATATATCAGGGGATGTCTGATCCAATATGCAGTTGAGAGAAAATGTGAGCGCTTACAAACATTAACCCTCTTTGAAAAAGACTTGGAGGTCCTTGAAAATTCGAGTAGATCCCGCCCCCACCCCAAAACTAGAAGGCTTATAGAAGAAGCTAAGCAAAAAATTAAAGCCTGCCAAATCTATTCAGCCGAACAATCCATTCGCAAGACTAATCAAAAATGTTATCTTTATGCTAACAAACCCAGTAGAATGCTGGCTAATCTATTGAAGGCCCATAATAAACGGAACTCCAGATGGTCGCATCACCTCTGACCCAGATGCTATTGCTACCATCTTTCAGAATTATTATCAGCGTTTATATGCCTCTCCACGCCAATTAGACAGTAAAACTTTACAAAAGTATATAGAGAAGCACGCCCCAACACCATTGACTCAAGTGATGAAATCTACACTAGAGGAATATATTACTTACCAAGAAATTGAAAACACAGTTAAACGCCTTAAAATGAATAAAGCTCCAGGCACTGATGGTTTCTCGTCCCTTTATTATAAAAAATTCCAAAACCAACTAATCCCTCACTTACATAAACTTTTCGAACACATTACACAGGGCCGACCCATACCCCCAGAAATGAACAAAGCTAGAGTAACAGTGATTCCTAAACCAAATAAGGACCATCTATCCCCGAAAAATTATAGGTCGATATCACTCTTGAACTTGGATATTAAGATATTGGCAACCATACTAGCGCAGCGATTGAACAAAATTTTAAATTCCATAATTCATAAAGATCAGATAGGCTTTATCCCCTCCCATCAAGCTCCTGATAACATACGGAAGATCCTTAATATTATAGCTCATGCAAATAAATTTAAACCCCCCCCTTTGCTTATTAGCACTCGATATTGAAAAGGCATTCGATACCTTAAATTGGCAACATCTCTTTACGTTATTGGAAACCATGGGAATAGGCCACAACTTTCTGAATACTCTTAAGACTTACTATCATAACCCGACAGCACACCTGAATCTCCCCACTACTTCGCTACAAAGTCCCTTCACTATTCAACGTGGTACCAGACAGGGGTGTCCACTTTCCCCAGCATTTGCCCTGGCAATGGAACCATTAGCAAGGGACATTAGAAATCAGATGGCTATTCAAGGCCTGAAAATTGGAGACCGTGAATATAAGATTTCGATGTTTGCAGACGACCTATTGATACATGTAGTAAACCCCCTAACATCCCTACCCAACTTGTTGAACTCTCTATCGAATTTTGCTAAAGTCTCCGGCTTGAATAAAAACCCTGATAAGTCTGAGATGCTGCCCTGCAATATGCCGAATCATACTGTTAAATTGTTGGAACTGAATTTTGGTTTTAAAATACAACTGGAGTGCTTACAATATTTGGGAGTTAAAATCACTAAGTCCCTCCTTACTCTTTATAAAACCAACTTTCAACCTATGCTCAAGACTTTGACACAGGAATTACAAAAATGGGACAAACATAAGATCTCCTGGGTTGGCAGGATCCACTGCGTTAAAATGGTACTTCTACCTAAAATCCTCTACTTGTTTAGAACATTACCGATTAAAGTACCTTTACAGGACTTGTACATGCTGCAATCTAAGATGAATGCTTTTATTTGGCAAAATAAACATCCAAGAATATCCATAACACACTGTGAGCCTACACAAAGCTAATGGAGACCTGTCAGTACCACACCTCGTCAAGTATTACTGGGCAGCTCGCCTAGCGCAGCTAGCTCCGCCTCATGCGGGGCCCTTTGCAACACTTTGGGTTCAAATGGAAGATGATTTACTGTACCCATATCTCTCCAACAATTGATATGGTTATCAAAGATACCGTATCATAATATATCCAATGCCTCTCCGCTAACTATAGAAATGCTACGTCTGTGGACGGCTTCAAGGAGGAGATTTGGCCTGATGTCTTCCCCTTCTCCCTTAACGCCCTTGGCAAATAACCAAGACTTCCCTGTAGGGCAATCAAGGCGGGCAATGACTTGGACCACCAAGGAAGGAATTTACACACTTCAATCGCTGACCAGGTCTGGGAAACCTCTCACGCCCCAACAACTACGGCACCTTTACAACCCCCCCATACAGGAGGCCTTTCGGACGACACAATTAGCCCACTTTGCGCACCAACAAGTAAGGTTTGCCACTGACTGCTGCCTAAAGTCTACCGCCTTGGAGACCTTGGCATTCTCAGCACGCTGTACAAACTGTTAAACCAACCCCTGCAGCATTCCCAGAAACTGGGATATATGCTAAAGTGGGAGAAAGACTTAAATATCACACTTTCAACCCAACAATGGGCGCATTGCAGTCTTACAGCGCACAAAGGGAGCACCTGTGTGACCGTAAGGGAAACATCTATTAAATTACTCCATAGGACCTATCTAGTCCCCACGAGACTGAACAAATTATATCCTTCATACAACCCACAATGCTTTCAGGGCTGTCCAGACCCAGGAACGTTATTACATATATGGTGGTCCTGCAAGGCTGTTTCACAATTTTGGGATGCTGTTCTTCACCTCTTATCCAGAGTCCTCCATACTACTTTCCCAAAAGATCCTATGGTGCTTTTATTGGGCAGGAAGCCACTCAACTTTACCAATTCAGCCCACAGATTGAGTCAACATATTTTGATGGCGGCGAGGCTTATCATAGCCGCTAATTGGAAAAAACCAGGAATACCTCTGGGTTCTCTCAAGGCAAAGATAATTTACGTCGCCACTAATGAGAAGCTTACTTATATTCTGAAGAATGATATGGCTGCCTTTGACAAAATATGGCTTCCATGGCTAGCTCATGAAAACGACTCTCAGCTTTTCCAAGCACTGCACTCGTGATGAAGATTTTACTAGTTGCCTACCGTTAAATCCCATATCCAGACTCCCTCCTAAATGTGCCATTAAAATACCCCACGCATTACGACAATGTTAATTTTTTTTTTCTTCTTTTCTTCTCTCTCTCCACCCCTTTCATTTTTCTTCACTGTATAATGTTTGTTATCAGTTGTATGGCATGTGACAATTTCTAACAGGATACCGTGTGCCACAGATAAGCCTGATCTATGCATAACTGAACTCAATAAAACTTGTCAGTTTAAAAAAAGAAGCCACTGCAACATTCTAACTGCAGCCAGCAAGTCCTGGGCAAAAACATTCACTGTGTGTCTGCCTCTAGCCTAGAATCAGCTAACCTTTGAATTTTGAGATCTGGTTGAATTATACCTCCCTCCTTAAATGCTTTGAGATACAATGGGAATTGTAGATCTGCAACGTCATCTGGCGTGCTCAAGGTTGGCCAGACCTGCTCCAGCCTTTAGGTGACTCTACAAATATGCAGCTAAATGAATGAAAGTGCAATTAAGTAAATCATTAGAACATAGGCCTTGATTCGGTATATAACACAAACTGAAACTCCTAAAGGAATACATTAATTAACCTAGTGTCATTTGTTCACCCACCACCCATAATGTGCACAGTAGGGGGGAGCGAAGAAAATGAATAATGACAAAGCCTTTGGCTCAGAATTTTGTCCTCAAATCCATAGAATTAGAAATCTAAGCTGTTCCTCTGCCATAAACATCTCCAGCTGTTCAAAGAAAAGCTTTCCATGGAAGTGTGTGCTTAATGCAGCACTGCAAGAGCTAATCCTAAAACAATGCCCTTGATTAGCTCTCAAGGAACCAATCACCAAGCAACATGCTGGAAGCCCCAGAATGATGAGCAGAGCTGGTTCACTGGGCAGCCGGGGAGAATTCCAAAGTGGGGTCAGGAATTGAATGCACCTGATAAGAGTGTGAGATAATGTCTGAGGTTCTGAGTGGCCATGTGCAAGTGCCAGCAACAATGCTGTGACAGGCGCCAGTTACACACAGCACTACAAAACACTGCTGGCCCTCGCAGCTGCCAAGGAGTTGACATTCCTTGGCACAATGTTAACACAATGTTTGTGCAACTATATCAGGTGCCAAAAGTATATGTTGCAATAACAAGATCTGTTGTTTTAAAGGACCAGTAACATAAAAAAAATTAAATTGTTTTAAAGTAATAAACCTATAATGCAGTGTTGCCCTGCACTGTTAAAACTGCAGTGTTTGCATTAGAAGCACTACTATTGTTTATATAAATAAGCCATTGTTACTTAGCAGCTTGTTTAAATAAGCTATAGTAGTTTAAACAGATCAGTTTTAACAGCGCAGGGCAACACTACATGATATTTTATTTACTTTAAAACACTTTAATTGTTTGGTGTTACTGTTCCTTTAAGTAGCCCGAAGAGCTGATTTTTAATTTCAGCACAGACAATTTATCAAAGAGTGAAATTCTGTCACTCTCCATTGATTTCTATGGGATCTTGAAAGGCGTATTTATCAATGGGTGAAAGTGAAATTTCACCCTTTGATAAATACACCTTTAAAAATCCCATAGAAATGAATGGAGAGTGGCGGAATTTCACCCTAGTGGCGAGACTTCACTCTTAACTTCACTCTTTGATAAATATACCCCTAAATGTCCAAAACTTTTATTAGTGTTAAAAGGAAGAAGCTATACAACAACATTTTGCTTTCAGACCTACGGTATATGGGCCTCCGTAAAGTGGAAACTGTGTGCCTGGGTGCGCCAATGCTGTAATCCAAGATGTGAGAAGTTCAAAGGTGTTCAAAACGTTTATGAAAACAAGGCTGGGAACCCAAAAACGCTTATAAATGGGGACCTCTGCTGAAATAACATATGCTCTCATGCTGCTTGAAGCTGAAGTGCAAGAGAATCTACATGAACGTAAAGCATGTACAAACCTTACAACCAAACAGTTATGTACTCAATGACTTATATACAGGAGCGTATAATACTCAGGGAAATATATCCTTTTATTTGGTACTTTCTAACATCAGAGAGGGACAAATATAAGTTGCAGCTTTACACATGCTTCTTCTCCAGCTCTTAGAAACACCAACCAACTCTCAAACATTTATTTCCCTGAAACGCCTGCCCACTGAAGCATCCATTGCAAAGCAATGTGAAGAGCCAGCAAGCTTAATAATGCTCATTTCAATAAAAGAAACCAAAAAAAAGGCTTTTGGTAAAGAAAAACTCCCTCATTATTTATTATTAACATGTATTTCTATAGTGCCAACTTATTTCGTAGCGCTGAAAGAGTTATTTAATATTAGATTAATAATAAGAAATAATATGTCCCATGCTATGGAACATAAATATACATACACATATAAGAAGTCACCTTGGAGTTCCATGGCCTCTAAAAATGTGTTGGCCTTATACTCTTGGTGACATCTAATATTCTAAGATGGCCCCAAGGCTTCACGGTATTATTATGATTGCCACAGGTTAGTGTCCCAGTTGGACAATAAAACCATCTAAATTAAAGGGATACTGTCATGGAAATAGGGATGCATCGAATCCACTATTTAGGTTCGACCGAATCCTTTGTGAAAGATTCTGCGAATACCGAACCAAATCCAAATCCTAATATGTATATGCAAACTAGGGACGGGAAAGGTGTGAACCTTTTTTTCACTTCATTGTTTTGTGATGAAAAAATGATTTCCCTCCCCATGCAAATTAGGGTTCAGATTCGGTTTGGCCAGACACAAGGTTTCGGCCGAATCAGAGTGAAAAAAGGCTGAATCCCAAACCAAATCCTAGATTCGGTGCATCCCTACATGGAAATTTTTTTTTCAAAATGCAGTTAACAGTGCTGCGCCAGCGGAATTCTGCACCGGAATCCATTTTTCAAAAGAGTAGAGAGTTTTTTTTTTTTATATTTAATTTTGAAATCTGACATGGGGTTAGACATATTGTCAGTTTCCCATGTGCCTCAATCTGTGACTTATGCTCTCATAAACTTCAGTCACTCTTTACTGCTGTACTGCAAGTTGGAGTGATTTCACTTCCATCCCTCCCCCCCAGCAGCCTAACAACAGAACAGTGGGAAGGTAACTAGAAAACAGCTCTCTAACACAAGATAACAGCTGCCTGGTAGATATAAACAACAGCACTCAATAGTAAAAATCCAGGTCCCACAACGACTCGTTCAGTTACCTTGAGTAGGACAAACAATAGCCTATCAGAAAGTAGTTCCATAGTGCAGTACTGGCTGTTTCTGAAAGCATGTGACCAGACAAAAGGACCTGTGATGGCTGCCTACACACCAATATTACAACTAAACAAAAATACACTTGTTGGGTTAGGAATGAGATTTTATATGGTACAATGAATTATTTATAGTGTAAACGATGTAATTTAGAAATAAAAACTACACCATAAAAATCACAACAGAATCCCTTAAGCTTATGATGCTTATAAGGGGCAAGAGTGTATAGTTGCAGTGTACTGAGTGACAGCACTTACTGTTTATTATTACTGAAAGATTTCTTTAATTGCAATGACGTTTATTTTTATGGGTAATATTACCATTGTTATACCTATGTGACATAAAGTAGGAAATGTAAATGAAGGTTCGAGAGGAGTTTAATAAACACTGGTGAGCTACTCCACCTGGCACCTGCCATGAACGCACAGATCAGTTTCATAAGGACCACAAGGTGTTCCATCCAGGACTCTGTCTGCCATCAGCACTGGTGCGTCGCGGCCCACAGGGGTGCAGAAAAGCTCACATGGTCTATCTAGAAAAGAAAAAAAGCATTGGAGCATGAGCAGGTCAAAAAAGGGGTAGAAAAGACAGGCTTACATTATATTCAGAATGCCTGGGATCTGGGGTTTTTTTCCAGCTAAAGGTGGCCATAGACCAGGAGATCGGCTAGTTTGGCGATAACGAGCAACCTCTCCCGTACATGTCCACATTGAGGTGGGCAATATCGGGCTGATCCGACCGTGGGCCCTGGAGGTGATACAGGCGGTCGGGTCGCAGGACCGCATACACTCATAGATGCGCCCACGATCCGACTGGGTTTTTTAACCTGCCTGATTGAGATCTGGACGACTTTTCAGCCAGATATCGATCGGGAAAGCTTGTCGGATGGCCAATAAGCTGCTGACTTGGGGGCTTAGGGGGCTTTCTGAAATTTGAATTTCCATACCTACTATGGAGATAAAAAATAATTTAAAAAATAACAAAAACCCAACAGGATTTTGCCTTCAATAAGGATTAATCTTAGTTGGGATCAAGTACAAAGTACGGTTTCAGTATTGCATCGAAAAAGCAAACCATTTTTGAAGATTATAATTATTTGATTAAAATGAAGTCTATGGTACATGGCTTGCCAGTAATTTGGAGCTTTTCCAGAGTAAGAACACAAAAACAATAGAAAGGAGGAATATGTAAACACTCATACCATCGATGATGACAGCAGTGAGGGGGCTTTTTTTCTTGTTACTGCTGCGATCGTGGGACTGACACTGATGATCTCTGAAGCTTGACACTCCCTTTGGACAGGGCAGGTTCTCACAAACCATGTGCTCAACACTAGCACCTCGGCAACTGCGACCTCCAGGCCCCGGGCTGGAATGAAACTGCAGATCAGGACATGGGCGTAGATGTACCCTGAGCTTTTGCTGTGCAGAGATAGTTTACAGAGACTGGAAATCTGTAAACATGCAGAAGAGTTGTAGACCAACCACTGAGTAATTCCACTCTTAAAACCAATACTATCATCTTGTATCAGGGGCGTAACTATAGAGGAAGCAGCTGCATTGGGCTCCGGAGGTATAGGGGCCCCACAAGGCCATAACTCATGTATAATTTCAATAAATATTGGTAAAACAGAAACATCTAGACATATTGGGGGCCTGAAAAATAACTTGCTGTTGGCCCTGGTAATATCTAGTTACACCACTGCCTTGTATCATTTTACTTTTTATCCCATTCTATAGTTAAGTGTGTTTTTTTTTTTTTTTTTTAAGTGTTCTTAAAAAAAGGGCTGGTAATCATTTTCCAGAAAAGTTTGCAATCTTAATTCACTGTTTTTGGAAAAGAAGGGAACTGAGTCTTTACTTCTAAAGGGCTGTGGTTATCTTGGGCTGGTACAGGGAGTTTTAGTTCAATAATATGCAGAACAACTTACTGACATCCCTAATTTCTAGCTACTTTTTTAGTTAAGGTTTAGTTATCCCTCATATTTTTTTTTTGTCTGTCACTGGACAGTGGATGAAGAGGGAGAAATGATATGGCTATAGATAGCCTGTAGCTCTTAACAATGTATTGAGTGACAAAGCATTATTAATGGCCATTTTAACTGCTGGCAAGTTGAGCTAACTTCAGCTGGCAGCTTTTTTAGGAAAATACAAGAGGTCCTCTGCACTCAACCCATCCCCATCGTTGTAGCTCCCACCCTTTCCCAGCTATAGTCAGGTGATCCCACTGGTGTCTAATAAAAGGGCATCCATGATTGGGAGTTTTACTTTGAAAGCAGCAAGTAAGTTGCAGGTAAAACTTAGTCCCTTTGTAAAATGTATAATGAAGTAATGGAATTCTTAATGAATCAGATGAAAATTGAGCGTAGGACTGGCCAGATATGGGATGACTTTGACGTAGTTGGCCAGCTTAAATATATTGCAATATATGGACAAACAATCCCTGTTTTGTTTAAAGGGTAAGGCATTTTTTAGTAGCTGCATGCACAGAATGTCTTAAATATATTGTATTTGTCTATATGTATTTTGTGGTCACAGCCTCATTGCACCCCCACCCAATGGCACAACTTTCCCTTGTTTGTTATAGTTTTTTTAGGCAGACTGACTAATGCGCCTCACATCAGTTAAGCAACCAACACTCACAGTCCACTGTGATCCACTTACACTGTGACTCTACCCGTTGCCTAAAAAAATATTCCATTCCTTCCCCTAGCTTAAATGTTGTGTTCTACATGCACATCCAGAAAATTATGCTGCAAGTGTGAAGTTATCCTGCTCACAATATTGCAACAGAACGTGCGCTTTATTGTGGCCACTAAACTGCAGAAGGGACCAACTGGCCAGAAAAAAATATCCTTATTAAATGTACAAGAATGAAGGTACTGTGCAATAACTGTTATACAAGATTTGTTTGCTATGCCCAATCTACAGGATTTGCTGACTGACAAGTTTTGGTGGGAGATTCAGGGAGTTTTAGTTCAATAATATGCAGAACAACTTACTGACATCCCTAATTGACTTGGCTGAAGGAGCAGAATACCCTGCAGTGCCAGTGTGAAGCTTTAAAACCATCCCTATGTGGCCCCCAATTGAGCAATTAACCTTTGCAAGCTGCATGCTGTTTTACCAACACTCCCTTGTAACCCTGTCCTGTTTTGTTTATTTGAATTGTGCATTGAAAAGCAGGAGAAAGCATGGCCCACAGACACCTGCTGCACTGAACTACAACGTTCCTTTGGCAGCCGGCTCTCTTCATAGGAAATTACTCAGTCTGCCCAGAAGCCACCTAAATCCATGTGCTCCTTACACTAATTCTGCAGGAAAAAAATGACACTATAATGTCTGCTGCAATCTTTAAAAATTAGAACTGAAATCAGAAAATGAAGGGTCTGAGCCAGGATATGCCTTGCAAAGTTACCTAGAACATGAAGAACAACTACTAGCAACAGTGCTTCCTTTATAAAGCATGTGTACTGATCAATACAGACTTGGTGACAATGGTGTCAGCTTTGGAGATATCCCTTCTTAGTACAACTTGGAGAAACAATGGATTGACAAATCTGCCCAACTGCATTGATGCAGGACCAGGCATTTCTGCACTGCTCAGCCAATTCCAGACTGGTTTAAGCAAAGGTCGAGGTGATAAAAAAATAAATGAATTTCATAACAAGGAAAATCTTTTTTTACAAATGAGTTTTGTTCCTGTTTTTATCAATGGTTTTTATGTTTTCGGTATTAAGAATTCATTAGCCTCTAAGTATGGTTAAAATTTGCCATTTTGACAAACTTTTCTTGATCTAGAAAATTATGACAAAATTTGCTCTGCTACATTTCTGGTGAGTGAAATTCGAGGAGAATAAAATAGTTATACAAACTTAGCACCCCTTTTTTTTTCACAAGCTCACAACTCAGTGTGAACTGTAGAAAGGAAGAAATTGCATCAATGTGCCCTCTAATTCCTTTTTGCCTATTGCACAAAAAAAATATTTTAAAAGAGAACTAAATCATAAAAATGCCATATTTCACATACTGCGCTTATTGCACCAGCCTAAAGTTCAGATTCTCAAACGCAGCAATGATCCAGGACTTCAAACTTGTCACAGGGGGTCACCATCTTGGAAAGTGTCTGTGACACTCACATGCTCAGTGGGCTCTGAGCAGCTGTTGAGAAGCTAAGCTTAGGGGTTGTCACTAATTATCCAGCAGAAAATGAGGTTGGCCTGTAATATAAGCTGATGCTACAGGGCTGATTATTAAATTCTGATTCTAGTTGCACTGGTTTCTGTGCTGCCATGTAGTAATTATCTGTATTAATGACTAATCAGCCTTATATTGTGACTATATTTCTATTCTATGCGTACTGTATAATGTGAGTGGGTCCCTAAGCTCAGTAAGTGACAGCAGCACAGAGCATGTGAATCAGTGAATCAGCAGAAAAGAAGATGAGGAGCTACTGGGGAGACACAGATCTTTACTGCTAAAAGGCTGTGGTTGCCTTGGGCTGGTACAGAAGTGTCACGAATGGCACCCTAAATCCAGAACCACTGCTAGGCTACCTGGTCTTGGCTCCTGCATCTGCCTATAACAGCCTCCTTTCAACTCGGGAGGAGCCCTCGACTAATTAGATTCCGCCAAGTCTTACTAAAAGAGGCGCAAAGCTAAAGGTTGTGGACAAGCAAAGGGCACATCGTTTCACCAAGGATTCTAGAAGGAAGAATGCCAGTATGGCACTAGGAAGATAGGCCAGACAACACAGCGTGGAACAGGCTGGCTGGGCCAGCACAAGCAGAGTAGAGAATAGTCAGACAGGCAAGGATTAGGACTGGAAAAGGAAGAATAGTCAGTAAACAGGCAAAGGTCAGATTGGAGAGTTCAGAGTAGTCAAGCAGGCAGCAAGAGTCAATATCATTGGATCAAGCAGGGTTCACAAGGAATAAAACCCCCATGAACAAGAAGAATTGAACCTAACGGCCAATGAGTTTAATACTGAGATCACTTTAAATACTTTTGAATCCGTGCCAATGTGCGATGACGTCATCACCCTCAGGTGTAAAACCCGGAAGTGCGCACCGCATGCGCCATAGGACAACCGGCACTCAGAAGAGAAGGACGCGTGCGGCGGGGGTTCCCACCAGCCACAGGATAAGCCACTGGGCCACCAGGGTAACTTATCATTACAAATAAAAAAAAAAATTGTAAAACATTTCAAAACATTTCTAACTACTTCTTTAGTTAGTCTTTAGCTCTCTTTTAAAAACGGTGTGTTCAGGTCAGAATGAATACCGAATGTTGTGTTTAAACAAAAAATGTGTTGTGTGCGCTGGCCGCACTTATGAGCGCACACGCAAGGCAATACCTTAGAGGGAACATTGTTTGGAACGTGTAATGCTTCAATGCAGTTCTCCTAAAGATAAAGCCAGGGCATGAACAAATGTTTTTATATCATTACAAATATTTACATGAATAATGATTTCTGAATGTGATTGTACGACGTCCCAGCTCAGCTGTATCAGGCAGTTTAGAAAGGAATTTTAAAGTTCTCTGATGTTTACAAATGCTGTTTTATTTATTTATTAAATAACAAAACAAGCTGTATTTTAGCAAGGGCCATTTAAAGAAGAGAAATGTGCACATGGATGGAAGATAAAGGAATTTGTCATCTGAGAGGGAGGAAACAAGCGAGGGCAGAAGGCCATGCTTTCACAGCCTCCCTCAGCACCCTACTAATGGAACAATTCTGAAAGCATAATGGATTGATCAGCGTCTGTAAATCTCATTTTAAAGTGGAAAAATTAATATAGTGTTGAATGGGTTTAAACTGCACATTTCACCAGGGAAAACGTCTTTCCCAAGTGTTATTTAAGCCTGTCAGTCACAGAAAGGGCATGTGTACATTGGTTTTTTTTTTAACATTGTTTTCCTACATAGCGGTATATTTAGTCTAGAGGACTGTGGCAATCTCTAACTTCACTATTTGATAAATATACCCCATAATTGGAAGACTTTATTTTCAATAACCAAGAAACTACTGTTGGACTTTCAAATGCAATTAATTGCTATTAGCCCAACATGGCACAGAGACCATAGTAAGTTGTAATCTACAGAGGACTAGATCATTCTTAAAAAACAGAGTGAGATCTGATGAGTTTGTAGAACTGAACCAGGAATGATCCAGGCCATTCTGCTACATTAGTGGCCAGAGCATGGCTGCCCCTCAGCTTTGCAAGTAAAGGTGGCCATACACGGGCCGATAAACTGCCGACTCAGTCAGATGTCGATCGGCAGGATTAAAAATCTATTCGTTGTTGCAGTCCCGCAATCTGACCGCCCGTATCCGCGTCATTCCGATATCGCCCACCTCAAGGTGGGCATATCGGAGAGAGATCCGCTCGTTTGGCAACATCGCCAAATTAGCGGATCTCTCTGTGTATGGCCACCATAAGGCAAGGGAAGATTACTATGTGACTGGAGAAAGATCTGCAGCAATCTTGGATCCAATATGAGCATAATCATGAACTTCAGCTCCTAGGATAATGGGCTCAGAACACCCTAGTTTGGCCAGTATCTGCCCTGTGTGCAGGCTCAGACTGGCAATTTGTGGGCTATGGCAAATGCCAGAGGGGATGCTGTATGGTCCCCATAGACAGGCACTATTTAGTGGGCTAGTGGAGGACTATTTGGGCCTCAGTGTTCTTGAAGTGCCAGGGCCTATTTTGATTCCAAGTCCAGACCTGCCTGTGTGTGGTAACTGACTTAAATGTGGATAGAATTCCAGTTACACCATAACCAGACAAAAGGTGGCCATATTAGTGTGTTCTCTCCCAATGGAGACAAGTTATTTGTGACTTGGGCCCAGGGCTGTCATCAGAAATCACAGGACTCCCTGGTCCGCACCCACCCCCAAAGCCCCACCCCAGATCCCGCCCACCCCACAGTAAAAAGGCCACACAGACAGGGCTAAAAACGGTAAACCCCACCCCCTCACCCACAAGTTCTAAAAAACCATTGGTGGTCAAGACCCCATAATAAGTTTTAAAAAAAAAATCATCGGCAGCCACATAAAAAATGGTGGTCAGAGCCCCCCTATATGTAAAAAAACAAACAAACATTGACAGTTTTTAAAAAAACATTGGTGGCCATGGTATCCCTTACAAGTTAAAAGAGAACATTGGTGGTCAAGGGCCCCATAGAATATTTTATAAAAAAATTGGTGCAACTTTTTTGCCCCATACTAGAGTTTCAAAGATTTGCACCTGACAGCGTATAGCATGCAGATTGCAACTAGAATTGAGAAAGAAGCACAAGAGTGTCCCATTGCTTTCCCTTTGCTCAAAGGAGAGTTAAGGCAACTGGGTGCATTTTGTACGTCTAGAGCCTGCTCCTACCCCTCCTGTCTGGGTCTAGGATATCTCTGGACTGTGAACCTAGACAATGATGGTGAATAAAGTGATGATCCAGTGTTTGGGATAAATCAAAGATTATGCTCCATTATAACTAGAACCAGAGATAAAACAAGGCTGGACACGTAATGCTTAGCTCTGACTGAATAGGAAAAGGAATATTGGGTGGAACAGGAAGATCATATTTTTACCACATGCTCTAATATGACCTTTGTGGCTGCCAGCATCCATTTAATAAGTTGACTGTGGTGTAACACTGATAAAATATCTGTCTGCAAGTCTAAGTGTAAGTCTGGCCTTCAACTGATCTGTTGCTGAAGTGTGAATGGTTCTTTGATCACAGTACAAACTACACGGTATCATAAGGAGGCGTTTGTGTGTCTCAGGGAATGAATGAGATGATGGGTTGTGTCTGGATCCATTCTTTCCCAGCCTATTGTATGTGCAGCCCAAGAGTACAGACAGGGGTTACTAAATAGCTGTTTAGTCTAGAAAAGCAATGATTTATAGCAGGGCTATCCAACTGGAGGCCAGTGCTTCTCCAAGCATTTTTATGGCTGCAAAGCCTACCCAAGGGTTCCATAGACTACTCTGTATGACCCACTCATTTACTATAATCAAACCCAAGAATGTGCAGCATATACTGTAGAGTGAACAGTCCAACACATGGGAAACACTGAACGTAAAAGCCTCACAATCCTGTTAGCACTGCTGTCTGGATTTACTCATTTTGTATCTAGTTGTAATGTGTTTTTTAAGAAGATTTGCCTGTGATAACCTTATGTGAACTCTAGATTCCTTCACATCTTAAAAGGTCTCCAGGGCCATACAAATGTAAGTGTGTATAAATCACTTTTTGCATAGGGCCAGTTAGGTAAGTTGCATTAAAGGCATTGTCATCAGGGCCGGATTTACATAGCGGGAGCCCCTAGACCCACTGCCGTTAATCATCGCCCCCATACTCTGCCCTTTATATGCAATGAAAGACTCGGTGTGACAAATTGGTTTACCATAAGTTATGAATTGTCTCCACCAATATTCTGCTCTGGAACAAAAATAACCACCTAGTACATCAAATATCACATGGCCACCATTTGACATAAAACAGACAGGAACAGCAATGACAGACCTTTGTTAGTTCTTCCATGAAACAAATAAACTTCTATTAAAACCTGTTTTTTTTTATTAGGGATGCGACGAATCCACTATTTTGGATTTGGCCGAACCCCCAAATCCTTCCCGAAAGATTCGGCCGAATAACGAACTGAACCCGAACCGCAATTGGCATATGCAAATTATGGGTGGGAAAGGGAAAACATTTTTTACTTCCTTGTTTTGTGCCAAAAAGTCATGTGATTTCCCTCCCTGGACCTAATTTGCATATGCAAATTCGTATTCGGTTCGGCCAGGCAGAAGGATTCAGCCGAATCCGAATCCTGCTGAAAAAGGCCGAATCCTGGATTCAGTCATCCCTATTTTTTTTTAAGTCCTCTGGATAAATTCCAGTGTCAAACTGATGTGAATGGACTGATCCCTCCCCAGGTGTTATTGAACTCAAAATCCCAGCATGCTTTGCCAGTAGATGTAGGTCAGCTACAATTGACGCTCCTGCTGCAGGTGCATAATAATAAGAGTTAAGAGGGGCCGGGGGAGTTATGGCTTAAGAGCAATATCCGTATACATGAAAAAAGATCACCTTGTTCTGGGTGAGGAAGGAGCCTAAAAAAGCCAATGGGGCCCAGTCACTTCTAATTACACCCCAGCTTGCCTGCCCTGTCATACAAAGCTTTTTGTGGAGTAACCCAGGAAGAAATCAAGATTCGATGTTCTATAAAATGAAGGATAACAGGACTCAGAAGCAGAAGCTGATAAAGTCCCAGTGTTCCAAGTCAATGGTAAAAAGCTGTATGTGAAAGCATTGACTAGTGTATTCAGCCTGCAAAGGATTGAAGCTTTAAGCACTCTACAGCTACAAGATCCAGTCAATGTGTACTTGGAATGGTCACATCAACCCCCTCATTTTCCTCTTCCAGGCTTGGCACATACAAGTGTGAGGGTGATGCTGCCAGCAACAAGCCCTTATTTTCTCTAAATACTGAAAGCAAACATCTGTGTTATTTTTATGATGAGGCCATCTGGAAGATGAGGAGTTCTCTGCACACACACAGCCTATCCCCGCTGCTATGCTTTACCCTTGCACTGTTATAGCATTTGCTCTGCTAATCTGTCTGCTGCACTGATGCACCACATGCCTGCAGCCGACTTCAGACTCCACTTATACCTGTTCTGTGCCAGCTGGGGGAGAGAAGGTGGACATCTGGGAAAGAGAATACAGACAGAAAGACCTAAAAGAAGGGAGGGACAGACACTGACAAGACTCATGGGAGTAGAAGGAACAAATGAGCAGAAGAGGGGATGAGAATAATAACATGAAAAGAAAGAATGACAGAAAATGAAACAGATGAAACACAAGGGAATAGGAAGGAAAAAGCAATGCCGGAATAAGGGCGGATGGGACACAAAATATGAAAAAAGAAATCAGAGGAGAAATAGAAATCTACATGAGTGTATTGTATGCATCTGATCAGATTTCATAAAAGTGCAGAGAGACCATTTTTGGAGTAAAGGTGCTGGTAAACTGGAGTAAAATACTTTTTCCATATTCACAAATAACTAAATTCCGACTCAACCACCACTCTTCATATTTTAGTGAACGAAACAGTTTACAGACACTTTTATGAATTTGTCTTTCAAATGACATAAAAATGGTGAAAAAGCGACATTTTAAAAATGGCGTAAAGATCAGTCTAACTTCTTCGTGGGCCATGAATTTTAAAATAATCGGCTCTGCTTTGGTTCAGATAATCTTCATTTCACTCCTCTTGTAGGTGCCCTATTGGGGAGTTATTAGCATATTAATAGGGATAAGCATTTTATACTTAGGGCACAGGTTTGTGTCTAACTCTATAGGTGTAAAATCATCATTAACAAAACAAGTAAAACACTGATTAAGCAATAAAAAGTGTATTTTATACAATTTGATTTGTTAAATGTTTTTAACTCACACTTGCTTTATTTTACTAGTTTTAGCTCAATGAATGAGGCAATATTAGTAATTTGAGTGAATATATTATCAAAAGGAAAGGTTAAACCTTGCAGGCAATTTTTTAGTTTTAGCAGCAATTAGACATCTGACCTAAGACAAAACATAATTCTGATACAAATCCCTATATTATGCAAAATAGCATTTCTTGTATTTAGACCCTTATATCTGGTTACTGGAGTGGAATTACACAAACATGTAGGCAGATTTAGAAAGCTCAGGTTATCCGGAAAAACATGATGTATCATTTTCCTTGGTAAAATAGACCCCTCCCACAAAAATGCCAATTTGATGGCGGACTGACAGGTGTAGTAAGAGCTAAAGTCAAATTCAGAAAAAAATGTCTTTAAAATGTCATACAAAAGACAAAATCTGAAAAATGTTTAAAAGACAAATTCACAAAAGTGGAGATATAGGTTTGTGAATTTGGTGGGAAATCTGACATTTTTATTTCCACTTCTATTTTGTCTCTGTATTACCACTTTTGTGAATTCCACCATAGTCTCTACTGGGGGCCCCTTTACAAAAGGACCTATTCATTTGTAGTACTTTAAGCTAGTTATGCTTAAAGGGCACCTGTTGGGCAAAAATATTATCCCCAATCAAAGCTACGTACTAAAAAAAAAAAAAGAATAATCCAGCCAGTGCTAGGACATGCACGCCTGGAGGGAGCTCCCCGTGTGAGCGGCCATATTAGGGAACTGGACACAATTTTGCTGCAGCTGTTGTCAGGGTATCATTTTCTGGCCTTTAGTGTCAACAGTGGCTGCCTGCGATGGGGCGAACCTGACCCGTTTCACTTTGCTGAAAATTCACAAAATGGTGAAAAGTTCATGAAATGCATTGCATTCTATGGGCGACAAATTGTGTTTTTTGATGCGCAACAATTTATTCCTTTATGAGGACCCTGGAACTACCACCACCATCAAGGTTGTAGAAGCTCCAGTGTTCTCCTGCAGCAATAGACCTACTGACATGATTCACCTGAACAGTGTAGGTCAGGGGTGCCAGGACTTCGATCACGGTCTACCAGTAGATCCCCGTCCTGTTCCTGGTAGACCGCTACCTGGGGCCTGGCACGGGAAGTGCACTGGCTGGGCTGACAGGCAGCAAAGGGGAAGAGAGAGCGCGGCTGATGTAGTGCTGATGCCACAATCTCACGTGATGAGATTTGTGACATCGGGCTTGGCTGTTACACTGGAGGTAAGGAGCTGGATAGTAACGGCTTTGCAGTACTTGTAAGTAGTGCTCCAGGACTTCAGGTTGTGTGAGGGAAAAACAGGTCGGGCTCATGGATAGCGGGACTGTTGGGCAGCGGGACAATTGCTGGGCAGTGACCCAATTGCTGGGATCATGGCAAAGAGCAGGGAATGCGATAAGAAAAGAGGGAGCTGAGGAGAGCACCACATACTGCTTTTGGGCACCAATGCTCGTCCTGTTCTGCTGAGTTCCTGTATCTCACGGCACTCACAGCAGCAACTGTCTCACCTTTACTTTCCCTTCTGCAAATCCCATGGACTTGGCAAGTGCAACGAGTGGCTTTAGCCACAAGTGCCTTTAATAAATGGTGCTGTTTTGCATGTTATGTGATAGCCATAAAAGTAAACTGTAGTTTAACGAAAGTGTATACGTTGAAAATCTATGACTTTCACGATATACTTTTCAGTAGCAGAACCCAACATTTCAGCAATGTTTGGGCCCCAAATGTTGGGCAAGGGTTGGCAGAGAAGAAAAACAAGAAGAAGGAACATAGTCCAGCTGTTAGTCTATCACCCACAAGAACAGGAAATGTTAGGGTTGGATGCACTCACGGAGGGTTGTCACACTTCCTCTGTCTGAAACGAGCCCCTGTGCCACACGTCCTGCTGCACATGCTCCACGAACTCCATGCACTCCAGTCTCCATCCACGTGTTGTGGGATAGGCGTCTTGCCCACACACTCCCCAGCTCTGCACCACTGTAACAAAAATCCTCTGTATAAGCGACCAAGAGAACACTACAAAGCCATTCTAAAGATCTGGGGCCATGCAGAGAACTGGCGTGTGAGTTACTATTAATAATAATAATGATGATGATGAACATTAGAGATGATCCCCAGGCGGTTGTCCCCTGACTTGTTCTATTTCTTGTGTTCTTTATCTTAATCATAAAGCAAGCATCAAAACACAGGTAACTGCCATGAGGCATCTATAGCAATAGTCATCATTTATTTAAGGGTTGTGATAGGAAACTTTCACTTGTGCCAGACCCCCAAATATCACAAACAGTTGTTGTACAAAAACAGGCTTATCTGCCAAGTATTCATCTGATGGGTATTCAAATGCATAGCCTAGTAGCCAATGAGCTGGTCTGATCAGACCTGCATAGTGAGATAGAGCATGGCTACAGTCTGGGCTGAAACACTGCAATCACACTGGATCACAGGTCTTATGAGGTGCCATGCATGGCCAGTTGATCAGGCAGGAAGGTCAAAGCCAAATGTAGACTTGTACATCCATCTTACCTCTTTAATATGAAATCTATTTTCCTGCTAATCATTAACACAAGTGAGATACACGGTGCGATTGTCCATGTTGTGCTCGGCATTTTTCAGGTCTAAAACCAAAATTATTAACCCAAGAACAATCCATTTACTGTTACCAATTGAAAGCCTCACTAGTCATCTGGCAAATTAAATTGTCATGGGAAAAATTTTTTTTTTTCAAAATGCATCAGTTAATAGTGCTGCTCCAGCAGAATTTTGCATTGAAATCCATTTTTCAAAAGAGCAAAAAGATTTCATTTTGAAATCTGACATGGGGCTAGACATATTGTCAATTTCCCAGCTGCCCCAAGTCATGTGACTTGTGCTCTGATAAACTTCAATCACTCTTTACTGCTGTACTGCAAGTTGGAGTGATATCACCCCCCCCAGCAGCCTAACAACAGAACAATGGAAGGTAACCAGATAACAGCTCCCTAACACAAGATAACAGCTGACAAGATAACAGCACTCAATAGTAAAATCCCATGTCCCACTGCGTACTATTCGGTTACATTGAGAAGGAAAGACAACAGCCTGCCAGAAAGCAGTTCCCTCCTAAAGTGCTGGCACAAGTCACATGACCAGGGGCAGCTGGGAAATTGACAAAATGGCTAGCCCCATGTCAGATTTCAAAACTGAATATAAAAAAATCTGTTTGCTCTTTTGAGAAATGGATTTCAGTGCATATGTCTACTGGAGCAGCACTATTAACTGATGTGTTTTGAAAAAAACATTTTCCCATGACAGTAACCCTTTAAGAACTTTTTAAAGCAATAACCTCCCGAATACAGATCTGCTTACCTTATCTGCGCCACATTCTGTGCCATCAAGAGGGGGGTCCAGCTTAGTCTTACAGGAAGAATCTCCTTCCACCAGACACCAAAGTCCAGCACACATCAGATGCTAAAAAAAACAATGTTTTGCATTTCAAAAGAGGCATTTTTTTGGATTATATTTTGTATTTTTCAAGTCACAAAGTCAATGTTTTTATTATGGGTTAATATGTTCATCCCTAGAGGTTTCTGCTGTGTTAGCAAGCTACAATAGTCCTTGTTCTATTATTTCTGCATGAAACCACATATGCTTTAAAGGGGTTGTTCACCTTCCAAACACTTTTTTCAGTTCAGTTGTTTTCAGATTGTTCCCCAGAAATATAGAATTTTTTCATTTACTTTCCATTGTTTATTTTTTACTGTTTTTCCAAAACCTACATATGTGTCTCTGGTGTTTGAGTCTGGCAGCTTAGTAATTCAGGTGCAGACTCTAAACTGTTACAATTTTGCAACGTTTAGTTAATACATTTCTCATCAGCATCTCTGGAGTATTAGCAACTATTGTATCAATTCTAACAGCTGCCTGTAATGAAACCCAGAGATTCTGCACAGCAGGGACAAAGATAAGAAATGTATCAACTTAGAACAGTTTTGGGGGGTCGGCGCTGCTTTAGAAATTGAAAAATGATACTTTACACTTCAATTAGAAAAAAGTTCACAAACAAGAAGTAATTAGAAAAAGTTGTTTATTCTGGTGATCTTTCTGAAACCAACTAGTTGCTTGAAGGTGAACAAGCCCTTTAAGAATTGAATGGAAAACAGAATTACTTAGAAGTACAGGTATTGGACCTATTACCCAGAATGCTCAGGACCTTTCCGGATAACGGATCTTTCCATAGTTTGGATCTTCATACATTAAGTCTACTAGAAAATCAGTCTACTAGTGAACATTAAATAAACTGGTTTTGCTTCCAATAAGGATTAATTATATCTTAGTTGGGATCAA
>CM044436.1:29389476-29492476 GCA_024363595.1 Xenopus borealis | reverse complement strand
TATCAGCCCGCACCTTTGGTTGGGGGTACAATTTTGCCCCAACAGGTGCCCTTTAAACCTTCCTAACCCTCATTTGCATTGGATCTAGTTCAGGATTTGCTCATATCTTTCACAAAGGCTTCAGCCGAATATAAAAATAGTGGATTTGGTGCATCCCTTTGTACAAATAGCCCTCAGTTTATACACAGGTCCCAATGACTGCTTTGTATGATATCATACATTTCTAAATCTCCAGCTTTATTTATAAATTATGTTTACTAGATTTCATAACATACAGCACATGTATTAGTATAGAACATCAAAATTAATTCAGGTATGGGATCTGTTATCCAGAAACCAAGGTACAAAAATTCCATCTCCCACAACTTGTACTTGATCCAAAATAAGATATAATAAATCCTTATTGGAAGCAAAACCAGCCTATTGGGTTTTATAATGTTAACATGATTTTCTAGTAGATTTAAGGTGTAAAGATCCAAATTCTGGAAAGACCCATTATACTGAAAAGCCCAGGTCCTGAGCATTCTGGAGAACAGGTCCCATACCTGTAGTAGTGTTTCTTTACATGTGTTCCTCTCTCCAATTAACTTTTTAATCAAAGAACGACCCATTTTATGCAGATGTATGCAGATGTTCATAGAGAAGTGCATTATAACCAGCATGCACAACATTTACTCCTTCCTTCCTTAAAAACGGCTATAATTGAAAACTATTTTTTTCCACAGAATTAATGACCTTACTGAGGTCCACACTGCTATTATTTGGAACAAGTTATTTATTTTGAACAAGCCTTAATTGATGATTCAATTACACAGAATCAGCAACATGCATGTCATGACTAGCGGGTCTGTTGGTTATTATTCTGTCTCCAATTGCTGTGATAATGGCTGATTTCCCCGTGAGACCTCCCTGCTGGGCCTGTATGGAGCTGTAACAACCACTGAGGGCAGTCTCTGACAGATACCTGAACTCACCAGGCACTTGTAGTCCACAAAGCTGCTTTATTTGAGGTGAATGGACAAATATAGCTGGGGATGAATAAGTGCTGCAGGTCAAACAGAATATTTCTTTCCTAAGCCTTGGAGCTCCTCACACATGGAAAGCAGGAAACACAAGAGGATGATGGGAGGAACTGACATCAGACATAAGGAAAGGAAATGGGAGGGTTTTGCAAAGAAGGAAATACAGAGCCTGCCGAAAAGCTTTGGTCACTAGGTGGCAGCATAACAATGCTTAAGCATTATAAGCAATAAACATATGCCATACCTGCCAACATTTTGGAAGTAAAAAGAGGGACAAAATTTTTTTTTCACATGTAGCTCAGCAAATTGGTTTGACCACACCCCCTAATTACTGTGTTCATTTTACAAAATTTGGCAGGTTATGAGAGTTTGAAAATATTTCTCCTTATTTAAACTGTTACAATTACTTATTTTCTTATCTCAAAACTGTTACAAAGCATCTTATTTGCACCTGTTAGCCGTTCTGGGCTCTCTTCCAAAAGCCAATTAAGTTAGAAACTTTGTATCTTTTTCTGGCTGTTCAGTGCAGCAAAAAGAGGGACTTTCCAGTACAAATGAGGGACTGCAGGTTGAGCTGTCAAAAGAGGAACTGTCCCTCCAAAAAAGGGACAGTTGGGAGTCATGATAACATAATGAACTTTTAACTGTTGTCACAGCACAGTTTTCTATTAGTAAATTATTTGCCATGAAGAAATACAATTTCTACCAAAAACAGTGATTTTGTACTGCTATTATTCTGAACACAACTGTATGTCTGGTCATAAGCCACCAGACTTTGGCCTAAGGCTAAGTCCAGACGAGGAGATTCGGGGCGATCCGTCGCCGGGCGACTTTTTGCCGCGACGGATCGCCCCCGAATCTCCCGGAATAGGTAGGCATTGGCGCTGCTTCAAAGCGCCGGCGCGTGTTCACACGCGGCGACGCGATTTTCAAAAGCGCTCCAAATTGCCTCGCCAGGCAATTTGGAGCGCTTTTGAAAATCGCGCCGCCGCGTGTGAACACACGCCGGCGCTTTGAAGCAGCGCCAATGCCTACCTATTCCGGGAGATTCGGGGGCGATCCGTCGCGGCAAAAAGTCGCCCGGCGACGGATCGCCCCGAATCTCCTCGTCTGGACTAGCCCTAAGAGGCAAAAAGCAAATCCTACATCAGGCTAAATGCATATCAGCATTTTTATCTTTAGCCAGTAATTGGATTAAGTGGGCTGGTCATCAGAAAGAGTCCATTATGAAAGAAAACTGTGTGGTAAAGCGAAAAGAAAGCAATGGATCCTTTTATGAGGTAATAAAAATATAGTATTGCGCTTACCCAGATTAAACAAAATGGGCCTGGTAATAAAATGTTTAGCACTACAATGTGTTCCCTTGATGAAAAAGATGCAACAATTCACATTTTATCTTCAAGCGCCTCTCTCTCTCACAGCTTGAGGATGTCATGCCTGACGGGTTCCACTTGAACCTTCATCTTACTTGTCTTTTTTCTCCTCTGGAGCCCAAGGCTGACCTGTGAATATTACATTGCAATAATCTCAAGGAAATCCCCATTAAACACCAGCAACCCTATTTTTCTAATTGGCTCTTGCTGATGAGAATTACAATATGAGACCAAAGACAAGTTCTTGTTCTGCAGAGCAGGAAACAAAGATTATAAGGTTACTGTGGCACAGAAATTCTGTTTATCTGTTTATTGTCCTCTGCACTCATAATGGATGTTTCACCTGCAATTCTATTATAGAGGCATTTTTTTGTCTTTTATTATTATTCTAACCTGCAGCCTTGATATGATTCTTGCAGGGTTCAGCCAAGGATAGTTCTTGTATCTGGAGTTAAAGGAATTTTTTTCTCATCAGATATCCTGCAGTAACAACAGATCAACCTCTGTCACTGCAGGCAGGATCTACTCATTTATTACTTCTCTGACACATTAAGCCATAACTTTTATTGCTTTTTATACATTTTCAGATAAAAGCGGGATTATTAGCTACATTTTGCCCCTAGTAGGATTTATCCGACAGAAAAAAAAGGGCATGTCCAATTATGGGTAAATACAGTAAATGAAACTTGCAACCTGGAACGTATGATTTACCTTAAAAGGGACTGTACTGATAAATTCGATAAAATTTGAGATAAATGGCTAGATAAAAACCTCCAGACTCAGTCGAACAATACTTAATAAACATCACTTTTACTTTATTATTACAAGAATTTCATAAGACTGTATGTTGGATAGTCCGTTATACAGAATGCGCCATTCAACAAAATCAGTGTATGATATGTCTGTGCCATGTATTGCACGTATATTCTGGATCCAAATGTGTATAATGTTACTGTGACCATCTATATTGCACTTCACAACTGATTTTTTTCTGCACATGTGACTAATATGCTGTATAAATGTTAATTGTGTCAATGCTTAATTCTAAATCTGCTCAATAAAAGCTACCATAATCAAAAAAAAAAAGAAAGGGCATATCAGGTTGGACCTAAAGGCTTCTATATTTATCTTATTATAAATAATGAAGTGTTACTACCACACTTTGGCCAAAATAAGCTCCAATGCCATGTCAAGGCCCCTCATTTTCGTGAGTCCTAAACCATCCATTATCATTCAAGTATGTAGTGCATTTAAAATGAAGTGTGAGTAATAAGACCACATTGCACTTACCCATAACTCAGAAGCTCTGGTGAGAAAGCAGGGAGCTTTTAAGCTGGCAATCAGCTGGTCAATGCTGCAGCATAGGTTAGACCAAGCACTGGTGATTTTTTTTTTTGTGTACAAATTTTATCCAAGTATTGTCTATAGATGACATCCAGCATTTAAAACAGGGATTTATTTATAGATGTATATTAATGGTCACATGCTTACAAGCTCCCTGAGTTTTTATTATAGCTCCTGAGTTAAGGGTAAGTGCATCATGGTCTTACTACCAGTGCCGCTTCCTGAGGCAGCAGCCCCGATGCCGCCCCCCCACTTCCCGTGCTCAGCGTCAGAGCGGGGGGGCGGTATCGCTAGTGCGTTGCGCTCTCTGCACTAGCGGTGCCGAATTTCCAGGTTAAAACTCGGAAATTCGGCTCTTAAAGTTACAAGAAGCGGCTTTTTGCCACCCCTTGTAACCGAATGCTCCGTGCCGCCTGAGGCAAGGCTCTCACCTTGCCTCATGGCCGGAGCGGCCCTGCTTACTACTCACACTGTTTCCTGGGGGGCTTTAAATGCACTAAAACTGTATAATGCTAAAACATAGTGTAGGAAGGGAATGATTTACAGGTGTATGTTAATTGGCTTGGGCTTAAAATCAACCTGCTTTCTCACTAGAGCTCCTGAGTGAAGGGTAAGTGCACAATCTTACTACTCAGACACACTGGTTGCTGGGGGACTCGATTTTAAATGCACTACAAACTTAGAATGTTCACAAATAGTGTAGGACTCTCATATAACAAGGGCGTTGAAGTAGCACGTGAGATTACATACTTTGGCAAACCTCATTTTTTGTAAAAATTTTAATGGCAAACTATGTGCTGGCAATCTTTATTCTAGCAGCTGGTCAACGCCACGGTGTGTTAGACTGAGCGCTGGTGATGTGTTTCGGTACTACATTTATCTGAATATCTGAGATATTTATGTATGTATATATTGTATAATATTTTATGAATACTACTGGGTTATTTTAAAGTTGAAATGATTTTTAGTAGATTTAAAGGAATTGTTCAGTGTAAAAATAAAACTGGGTAAATAGATCATATTTTTGGCTAACTATATTAGAAACATTTGTTTTATTTTGCACACTCTGTTTACCCAGTTTTTATTTTTATACTTAACTGTTCCTTTAAATAAGGTCCCAAACTTGTATATATCTACTATACAGAAGTTTTTGGCCTTTTTTTCTGTATTTAGCCCCCATTAACTCACTATAAGGCACAGAATATATAAAAACATCTGAACAACAGTCATCCTAGAAGATTAATCAAGGATTCACAGTCACAATTAATAAAGTTTCAGGCTGATCACCCCCCATAAATTACTTTCAGCCACCAAAAAATCAGGGCTCGTGACAGCAGAAGAAGAAACAAAAGAGTAGAAAAACAGGACACAAAATATGAGAAACAATATGAGAAAAATAAGAATCATAAAATCAGGAATATACAAGAAGCGTTTTATGCACTTGGTCAAGGACACAACTTCCATGTCCTGAAAAGGTCCATCATATCAATAAGCTAGCAATATAGACGATGTATATACTGTATCCAGGCAATTTCCCCTACTGCTGGAGGGCTTTAAGTTGGACATTAATATATTGCCCAAGGTTCTAAACTAACAGGAATGCATTGCCAATCCCAGCTATCCAACTGTATGTTACAGTCTGTATTCCATAACCTGTTTGGTATATACCACTGACTGTATAGTAGTTATTGAGAACTTAATGTATTTATTAACGGCTCAGATGAACCTTGATTTATTAGGTTTAGCTGTCTAATCCAGTAGGAAAACATTTATTTTGTTTTCAAAATAGGTGTTGCTTTTGTCAGGGCCCGAAGGCACCGATTGAAGTGCAGACCAAGGAGGAAGCTTTATTGAAGATAAAGTTTGTGGTATCAGAAGGGTTAGGAAAAAGAGTGGTCAATCCAGGCAAAGGTCAGTTCAGGCAGCAAAGTTTCAAGGTCAGGATACAGGCAAAAGGTCGAAGATTAGAATAACAGTCCAAAATCACACCAAGGAACACTAAGGAGTAGAACCTATAATTGGGCACAGATGTGGGCCTCTGGTGTCCTTTTAAACCTAATTTTCGCACCAAAACATGCGCGTTTACGCCATGCATCACGTGTTGATGTTTTGCAGCAGGCGTGTATTCGCAGAGCCTGAATGGCTTGTATTCGCAGCACCAGAATGGTGTGCTGGCCCTGAATGGCGTGCTGGCGCCTGACAGCCCATGTGGTCCCGCTGGGCGTCGTCATTTTGAGCGTTCCTCACAGTACCCCCTCCTCCATAGGGGACCTCTGGACCACCAAAACGGGGACGAAGAGGAAATTCCTTGTGGAACTTCCGAACCAGAAGAGGAGCATGGACATCGGAATCTTTAACCCATGAGCAGTCCTCAGGACTGAATCCTTTCCATTCCACCAAATACTGAAGGGAACCAGTCTGGACATGCGGGAATCCAAAATCTTCTCCACTTCGAACTCCTGGTGGCCATCAACAGATACAGGAGCAGAAGAAGCATGACCTGCCAAAGCTGGTTTGAGAAGGGAGACATGAAAAACATTTGGGATCTTCATCTCAGGAGACAACTGAAGACGAACAGCAACGGGATTGATGAGTTCGATAACAGAAAAAGTCCCAATGAATTTGGCGTCCAACTTAGCAGAGGGAATCTTGAGGCGAATGTTTTTAGTAGAGAGCCATATTTTATCCCCAAGAGAATACTGTGGAGGAGAGGAACGCTTCCTGTCAGCATATGTCTTCTGAGCAGAGGCACTCTTTGCTAGATTAATCTTGGTGGCATGCCAAATAGCAGACATATGGGAAACTTGATCATTGGCAGCAGGTACATTGGAGAGGAGAAAGTCCTGTGGAAATGCCAAAGGATGCTGCTCATACACACAAAAAAGGAGATCTGTCCGAGTTGGCATGAAGAGAGTTATTGTGAGCAAATTCGGCCCAAGGAAGTAAATCAGCCCAATCGTCCTGGCAAAGGGAAATGTGGCATCGGAGGAACTGTTCAAGAGCCTGATTAACACGTTCAGAGGCTCCATTGGATTGGGGATGATAAGCTGAAGAAAAATGTAAAGAAATGTTGAGAGACTTGCAAAAAGATTTCCAGAACTTAGAAATAAACTGCAAACCTCTGTTGGAGACAATGTCAACAGGAAAACCATGAAGGCGAAAAATGTGTTGGATGAATAATTTAGAGAGTTCAACTGCAGAGATGAAATGAGCCATTTACTAAATCTGTTGATGACTACCCAGATGACGTTAAAACCACGAGAAGAAGGATGCTCGACAATAAAGTCCATGGTTGAATGTGTCCAAGGTCGAGACGGGATGGGCAATGGCAAAAGTAATCCCTTGGGAGACGTGTGACAAGATTTAGAGGTTGCACAAATTGAAAAAGAAGAAACAAAGTCTTTAACATCTTTCCGTAAGTAGGGCCACCAAACAAGATGGGACAATAATTCAGTAGACTTATTGACCCCAAGATGGCCTACCTGCTTAGAGCTATGTGACTGGCGAAGAATAGTCAGACAAAAGGTGTCTCAGGAGGTGCTGAAGCTTGAGCAGACAATATTGCCACAGGAAAGGATAGAGCAGCAATAATTTTTGCAGACGGATCAATAGGTTCCTCATCCTTAAAACAAGAATCCACTGGAGAGAAACTTCTGGAAAAAACATCTGCCTTTATATTTCTGGAGCCAGGTCTGAAGGTGATAACGAAATTAAAACGTGAGAGGAACAAGGACCATCGAGCATGTCTGGGATTTAGATGCTTTAAACTTTGGATGTCAAAAGCCCCCTGAAGAAATAATATAGCCCAAAAATGGAATCTTGGGAGTCTCAAAAGAGCACTTTTCCAGTTTGGCAAAGAGGGCATTCTTCCTAAGACGAGAAAAAAATTCACAAACATGGGTTCTATGTTCCACTAAATTCTTCAAAACAATGAGGATATCATCCAAATAAACTACCACACACAAGCCAAGAAGATCTCTAAATATGTTGTTGACAAACTCCTGGAAGACTGCAGAAGTATTGCAGAGACCAAAAGGCATGACAAGATACTCATAGTGACCATCTCGAGTGTTTAATGCAGTCTTCCACTAGTTGCCTTCTCGGATACAGATCAATTTGTAGGCCCCTCTGAGATCAAGTTTGGTAAAAATGTTAGAGTTCGGATATGTTTTCGCCACGCCAGAATGGCACCGGCACCTGACAGCCCACGTGGTCCCCCTGGGCGCCTCCATTTTGAGCATTCCTCACAGCTTGACATGCTTACATTTTAGTGTTAATATGTCAAGAAAAATCACACTTCCCCACAGGTACCTTATTACTATCACTGGTATTTGCTTTTACTTGTTTGGTAGGAGACTCAGCTCTTCTTTCACAATGTTCAGAAAAACTGTAAATCTGAGCACTAGTTTACTGCATTTACAAAAATCTTTCATTCTGTTAAATTATCTGAAAATATGCATTTACAAGGAAAATTATACTGTTTGTGCATGAACTTATAACAGCAAATATTTAAGCTGGAACAGCAGGGATGCATTTTATAGAACAGCTGCTTCTCAATGGGACTTCTCAGCAAAAAGAAAAATGTAATGAGAACCATAAAACTAATATTGAAGAGCCTGACTATTTCTACCCTGAAGCAGTTTATGAACTACAACATCCATCTATTTCACAGTATTTTGGTCAGTTCTCATCACTGGTGGCATTTGTCTTTTAAACATATGTTAAAATCTAGAATTTGAATACGACATTAAAAACATAAGTTTTCCTTTCAAGGCACTACAGAAGACAGGACATGACTGACTTTAGAAATGACTTGCTACTAAGGCTCAAGAGTATCCAAGGCACCTGTGTACAACTATATGGGTGAAAACTAAGGTTCTAATAAACTATTAGCATGGTAAGATAAAGGTTAGGCTAGAGTGGGGTCTCCAGCCTTCTTTTACATTCAAAATCAAATAGATTCAAGAAGCAATACAAAATAGTTCCAAGGGTGCCAAATAAGGGCTATTTGGTAGCCCCTTAGCCTACTGAAGGCTCTGTATCAGAGTCCTGCATCAGGTTGTGTCCCCGCAGTATACTCACAAAGGAGTCAGGTTTTGGGCAAAAGTTCAGATTCCCTTATTGTGTTTATAGTCGGTGGGTAACCTGCCTGGGTAAATCACAATTTTATGGCAGGCTCCTCACCACTGGTTAAGCACTACGCCAGTTAAAAAATCAGAAAAGAACATACTCCACAAGCCTAAGAAAGTTGTTCTCTCAGTTAATGAAGCATCATGCACTAAAGGTACAGATGGTTTATCACACAGCACAGTATATGTTGGCTATTAAAACACGTCAAGAATATCCAAGTGGGTGGGTGAAGACAATAGGGGCATAACATGCTGTGGGCTTCAAACTCATGGCCACTGCATGTGCCATGGGAAAATTCCCCCGCCATGACACCCACAAAAAGCTTATCACAGCTCCGGCAATCACATCCCTGGTTAGGCCACTGGAAAGGAAGCAGTCCAATGTGTATTTTCTCAGGCTGAGGTTTGTGCCTTACCGTAACAGTTCTTTGCAATTCTTCTTTCAAATGTATGAAGAAACCATCCCTCCAATTTTTTAATGAATTGCAAATGGAAGATACTGAAAGCTTTCAACTGCATGTGTAGATATTGAAAAGGCCATGCAAATAATATTGACTTCTTCTACTGGCTGTACTAAGGCCCTAATTACAAACAAGCACAATTCATAAACAATGTTTGGTCAGAATGATTATAAGTCATTAGAATAATTATAAGCCATAATGATATGTATAACCTACAATAAGAGATCTAGCAAACCCTTTTAACATTCATACTATGGGTTACTACTGATCTTTTATTATGGTAGAATCCCTTTGAGTTTAGCTCGTGGTGTGCCAGGACTGTATGTTTATGATTACTTTGAGTGCCTAAATGAACCCAGTTTAAAACAATCCAGACCAAGGCTGCCAATCCCACAACTGGGCTTTTGCTACAAACATGCTGTTTTGAGAAGTGTTTGAAGATGAGCGATGGTAGTGGTAGTGTTTCTAGAGGTTGTTGATTTGCACTTTATAGAGATATATCAATGCAAAGGGTCCAACATTTTAGATGCCCTAAGCTACCTGTAAGTAACAAATATTGGATCCCATAAGCATTTACCTTATAACAAAATACACACTAGAATGTCCCAGTTCACATCAAGGGCAACTACACAGAATACAACTAATATTGCCCTTACAGTACTGTGACCATCCATCTTACGCCTCAGGATCAACACTGAACCAAAAACAGATGGTATTATAATCAACTAGGGGCTAATTATGGAGACAGATTTATTTTTTTAGCCTTCTGTACATAGCGAAATTATAGTTTATAAAGTCTAAATAAAGGGGAGGTGCTGAAAACACACCCTTGTTCAATATGAGTTCAATGGATAGCACATTTCACATGCAGATTTAATTTACTTAATTTTCAGTCCTTGCAAAGTAAACAATTAGATTACCACTGCATAGATAATCCCTCTGCCTAATTAACACCATGTTATTAATAAGCCAAAAGAGTCACAACAAATAAGGAAGGAAGGGGGATGTTTACTAGTAATCCAATGATCAGGCCTATTCACTGAACGAATGTTGAACAAAGGGTAATACTGTCCCTTTAATATCTGCAGCCTCCATAGAGAGGTGGATCAGATGACTGAGGGCCCTGTTTCAAGTTCTACTTGGATGCTATGCAATTTCTATGTACTTTTCAGTCCAATTCTTAAGTCATTCAATGGCATACACATACAGCTGGAATATAGGTGGAGACCATTTTGGATACTGTACCTCTAAGAAGAAACACATGGTTTGGAGAGCATACATGTAAGCATTTATTTGCAAAGAAAAACATTTTGGTGTACTTGAGGTAGTGTTGAAAAATACAAATAGAATTGATATAAATATATAAAGGTGGATGAAGAAAGTCACATACTGTAGATGCAAGCAATTCAATCTAAATCGTCATTGGTGCAGTAAATATTTTTCACAAAAAGTATTTTGTCAAAAAATGAATTAAATGGATAATCAAGGAGCTTCACATGCTTATAGTATAAATACACATATTTGCTAGATCCAACTCCTGGTTAGTCAGTATGGTGGTATAATCTACACCATTCCAAGAAACTTTGTGAAACTGTGCTGTTTTGAAAGGCACAAGCCAAGGGATGTATAAAAGAACATTTCCAAGTCACTGAATATCCCTTGGAGCAGAGTAAAATCAATCAATAAGAAATTAAAACACTATGATACAACTGTAAATATGCCAAGAACACTCTACAAATTAAAAGCAAATGGCTGAGCAACTGGGAGTCTGTTGAGGGAGGCCACCAAGAGACCAATGACAACCCGGAAAAAAGTTAGAAGTCTCAATGGCTGTGACTGGAGAGACTATGCATACAATAAATTTTGCTTGGTGCATCCCCTGTTGCATTTTTATAGAAGCTGGAAGAAATTTTTATGGTCTGATGAGACTAAAAGTGAACATGGGGTTAGCAGCATCATGGTGTGGAGATGCTTCTGTGCAGCAGGCCCAGGAAAGGCTTTTGCGGGCAGAGGGTACAATAAACACAACAGAGTGAAATCCGGATGAAAACATGATTGCAGTCTACAAATAAGCACACACACGAAGCCAAACTCTGCAATAATGGCTTAGAAACAACAATGCTAATGTCCTGGAATGGTCGAGTCAGAGTCCAGACCTCATTCCAACAGAAAATTTGTAGATGCACTTAAAAAAGGGTTGTTCACTTATGATCCCCATGCAGCCTGACAGAGCTTAGCTGGTATTGCAAAAAGGAATGAGGATCAATTGTAGTGTCCAGATGGTGAAGCTAAAAGATGTTTTCTGTGTGTGCAAACATGTACATCATTAGGTTTTGTCCAATAATGCCTTTAAATGGCTGCCACCCTATCCAATCCCCTAAAACTGTAGCTCATTTGGATACTTAATGCAAGCTCAATTTGCAAAATTACATGTGGGTTCAATTTGTCCAAGCCCCAAGACAGTTAATTAACTGATGTGACACAAAAGAATATATAGAATAATTTAGCATTACAGAGCAGAGAATGATAAATAACTTAGAGAAATTAATAGCAACATTTCCTATAGTTGGAAAACATTTTCCATGCCTTTTGTGCAAGTGAGCTCATTGGTTTCCCATTACTCTTCCTTTCTCCCTTCCTATAATTGCATTAATTTTCCATTATCCAGGAAACACATATTAATGACATAGTGATGTCATGTTTAGGTATGTGCGGTGAGAAGCCAAGCTTACATTTAGCATTGATTAACCTGCCCTGTATATCTGTCTGTGCCCTCTAGGACAGCTTCAGCCAACATCTGGCAGTCAAGATGATTCTGAACTGTAACGAGCAGCTTTCTGTGCCACCAACAAGACTGTACCAGGAGTCCAGTGACGTCCTTTTCCACTGCTAACAGCTTTCTGTATAACAGCTGAATAATATGCAGTAAAGTATACTTTATACAGTCTCACTGACAGTTTTTGGCAGCCTGACAATTTATGAACATGTGGAACTAATCCATTCCAACTTGCTTCTTACTTTTGCCTCTGTCACTGGTCTCAGGCGAAACATTAAAACCGAAACCCCATAGAGAAGCCTTTAATCCATTATATAGAAGTTGAGTTAAATGGGTCTTGATCTTCATAGTTACATACATTTTCCACCAAACAGAATTCTTTTTTTCTTCTTCAAATGTAAATAATTCACAGAAGCCAAATTAGTGGTTTTAATTTGCAGCCAGAGCTTGCCAGCACAGTGGATACTGCATCATGTGATCCGTCTTCTTAATAATTACAACTGTTCTAATGGTCTCCTCCAGCCATAATGCTAAGTGTCCAAGCAAGCTGGTGATTTGGCCCGGTGATGAATCAGATGCTTTCACTACTGGTCATATGTTTCACACTTTATTATCCTGCAAGCTATGGCTGCTGACAATTTATTATTTAGTACAGGTTTGGGACTTATTATCCAGAATGCTCGGGACCTGGGGCTTTCCAGATAATTGGTTTGTCTGTAATTTGGATCTTCCAATAAGGATTAATTACATCTTGGATCAAATATGAGCAACTGTTTTTTATTATAAAGAAAAAGGAAATCATATTTAAAAATTTTGATTATTTGATTATAATAGAACCTTTCTGTAATTCAGAACTTTCTGAACAACGGGTTTCTGGATAACTAATCCCATACCTGTACAGAAAAAAAGAAACTGCCCATCTCTCTCACCGCTTTTGCTGAGAAAATGTCTTGCTACCCCATTTGTTCATAGCAAGCATAAGTAAACTGGTTTTATTTACAATAAGACAAACACTTCTATTTTATTATTCTTTCCTTGCCCTGACTATATACAGTATTACCATATTCACACAGAGGCATGCTTGGAATTGTACTCGCAGCTCGAGAGCAAGTTAAAATGTCTTGAACTGATTATTTAGGGCATCGGATGTAGCTTCCTACATTTACGGCCTGGGTCATAGCTATGTGTGTGTGTGTGTGTGGGGGGGGGGGGGGGGGGGGGGGGGGGGGAATAATAGAAATGGAAGTAAAAATAATCAGCAAGCATTTTTCCAGTATTTGTATAAGTACATTTTAGATATAGATTTGCATTGTTTAACTATAGGGACATCCGATAAATCAATTAAGACCTTCAAGTGCTCACTGACTAAAGCAGGCCACCATTAATATAATACAAGTTAAGAAAACGCATTGAATCAAAATGTTTAAAGGTTAAGAGCAGTGGCGTAACTATTCCCCTGGTGGGTCCTGGTGCAGGATGGGCACCTGGGCCCCCCGTCAGGCCCTTACCTCTATAAATCCCATGCTGGAGTGTTGATGGCATGTGTGCTGTAAAATGTCCCCCTAGATAACCCGCCTGCCATAACCATTATCGTGGCTCCGATAGGCCCCAAGGGGGTGGGGGCCCTGGTGCAATTGCACCCTCTGCACCCCTGGTAGTTACGCCACTGGTTAAGAGTAGTCACCTCTCCCACTGCTCACAAGTCCCGAGAGGATGTATATAGACCCCCATTCTCTCTGAGCCAGTGTATGAAAGTACCTGTAGCTGCCCATTACAAATGGTCCCCATCCCTGCATATCTGGGACAGAAAGCTTTATGTTGAATAGGTTATTTGGAGAGCCCAAAGTAGTTGCTTACCTGCTGTGGCTGCTGATTCCAGTAGGGGGCATTACAATAAATGGTATTAGGTTACTAAACTGTGTATGTAACCAATTTTGGGGGGGAGGTATTTGTGTAAGGAAAAAAAACTCAACAGTCATCAATCTAAGGGGAAAAAAACCTGATTGAAAACTACAATTCTTCACTCTGGGTGTAGACCATGAACAGCTGTAGGACAGCAACTTTACACTCAATTTTGGGTCTCCAAGATTCTGGCAGGGGGCAGGGCAAATTCCTGCTATCCTTTACCCCAACACTGCCCCCTGCTAGTATGCAATACAATGAACTTGGTGTTTAAACATTAACTGAAGCTCACTTTAATGTATTTACTATACCCAAGGTGCAACAATTCATAGATTTCACAGAGCCTATATTCAGTATATTTTATAAAACAAATAGCTATTGAGACATTACAGTTATGAAAAACTAAATGAAAAGCCTCCAACCTGCTTATTTATTTTACCCTGAGGCCAATTAATAGGTCCCACAGAAGACTTGCAGCAGATACTGCCAGAAGTGAAATAGGACAGCTGGTGTATTTTTGTAGAAAATACGTTGTACAGAGAATTCAGAATCTTTTCACAGAACAAGAGGTGCGGAACTTACTTGTGGCCCAGCTCATGAGCAACAGTAAATGCCAAATTCAGCCCATTATCCTCTGCTAGAACACATTTGCGTTTGGCACTGCATGCTCCTCCAAGGTAGGCTATTCCTGGGAATAAAATGGAGAACAAACATTATTATTCTATTATACAATATAAAATCTGCTGAACCATAACACAGCAACATAAAGTAACACAAGTAACTAGCTAAAGGAAAATAAGGTCATAAATTAAAATTGTTTAAAAAAAAAAAAACAATAAGATGAGGATTATGTTTGATACAGTTTTAGTTTGAGTATCTTGGAATATGTATGTGGCACTGAAACTATTGCTCTCCACATACACATACACCGTTTGATATTCACATTCTGATTCCTAACCCCACCTGAAAATAATTTACTGCAGACTTCTCATAATGTAGTTCTTCAACATGGCAATGGCAAGTCATCTGGTTTTTGTCAAACGACAACACCCAAGATCCTACTGACAGTGAAAGGTTGCTGTATCCACTTTGAGAAAGCTGAAACTCAAAAGGTTCACCAGCTAGAAGGTTGTTTTTCTTCTCCATAGTCTGCTATGCAAATGAGGCATGTTCCAAATCATAACTATCCACCGACCATTGTGCAATCAAATGACATATTTTAGGTTAACTTCCATGCAAAGGTATTTCCAGACTCTTTAGCAATTGCAGGAGAAACGATTTCCCTTGGGTGACAAAGTTCCACATGTGTCATCACCTTAAATATGTATAGTCTGTTTAATCACCAACATCAGCCCCTGCCCCAGTGGATATTGTAATCCAATTTGCTTACCATAAGCTCAAAAACACACAAACTAGAGTCAATTTTATTTTCTCTCCCTTTTTGTACTCGGGGAAGAAATCCACATATACACAGGGAAACATGCAGAATAAAGGATATCAAACACCTTACGCGTTTTGGGAATCGATTCCCTCAGTCATAGGTATCAGGAGTTTGGAGCGGCTCTTTATTATTGACTACACAGGGAAACAGCCAAACATCATGCAGATACTGCCACAATACTGAACCCAGCACCCCATTCAATGGCATCCCAGCATCACCTGGGGGTGGTTGCACATCCTGCACCCTGGCCTGGCCAAGGAATCATTATGTTACTGGCCTCAGTCCTGCAAGGCAGTAGTGCTAACCATTGTGCCACCACGCTGCCCTAAAAAAGTGCATGGGAGGAGAGGATGCACTTAACCAGTCGTAATGAAGGTAATGCTCATAAAACTTTACTCTAATACTAAGGCATCCCATAGCACACTCTTCCACTGGTGTTGACACCCTACAATCCTTAACCAGGAGAAAAAAAAACTGCAGATTCTAGAGGATGGGTATTTTTATTTTTCTTCATGCTCCTTGTTAGTGTTCTTCAAAATGATAAAAAAAAAAAAGCAAAATCAACTGTGATTGACCGTTCGATCCAATATATCTAATAGGGGGCTCCTTTTTCCTAGAAGATGTATTCAAGCTCACTCTACTAAAATCACCAGACATCATGTCTCTCTACATGTAGTATTTGTGCAGTTATTTTGTTAGATTTTGTTTGTACTGGAATCAGTTATATGAGTGAGCTTCAATACATCTGGAAGGAGAAGAAGTCCCAATATAAGATATATTGGATCATTCATCTGACACCCAACTGCTGCATGAAGACAGAATGAAGAGAAAGAGGGATAGTGAACATTAACGTGATTATTTCAGAAAAAATGTAGAATTTTTAATTGACTGTATTTAGAAAGTTTCTTATTTCAGTATGAGCATATATTAAAATTTCATTTTCTCAATAGTTCCTCTTTAAAGGGATCTTGTCATGGGAATTTTTTTTTTTCAAAATGCATTGGTTAATAGTGTTGTTCCAGAGTAATTCTGCATTGAAATCCATTTCTCAAAAGAGCAAACAGATTTATTTATATTTCATTTTGAAATCTGACATGGGGCTAGACATATTGTCAATTTCCCAGCTGCCCCAAGTCATGTGACTTGTGCTCTGATAAACTTCAATCACTCCTTACTGCTGTACTGCAAGTTGGAGTGATATCACCCCCTCCCTTTCCCCCACCCAGCAGCCTAACAAAAGAACAATGGGAAGGTAACCGGATAACAGCTCCCTAACACAAGATAACAGCTGCCTGGTAGATCTAAGAACAGCACTCAATTGTAAAACCCATGTCCCACTACGTTCTATACAGTTACATTGAGAAGAAAAATCAACAGCCTGCCAGAAAGCAGTTCCCTCCTAAAGTGCTGGCACAAGTCACATGACCGGGGCAGCTGGGAAATTGACAAAATGGCTAGCCCCATGTCAGATTTCAAAACTGAATATAAAAAAATCTGTTTGCTCTTTTGAGAAATGGATTTCAGTGCAGAAGTCTACTGGAGCAGCACTATTAACAGATGAGTTTTGAAAAAGAAAACATGTTTTCCTATGACAATATCCCTTTAAGTACCTTTAAGTAACAATTACGAACAAAAGCAAAACTATCAGTGAAAAATTATCAACACAACCTATGGGTAACTTAATGTAGATTCATATTTTGAAAGGTAAGTTTTTAGCATCAGTATAACTTTAAAACAGAAAATTATGGAAAAATATATATTCCAAGAGCTTCTTTTCATCTGGTTACTTCCAACAGGAACAGGTTTTATTTGAAACTGCAAGGAAAGTTACTTTTACAGCTCAGTATCCACAGTTCTCTCTTAGCTCCAACAGATGCTTTTTTTCCCCACTTATCACGGTTTCTTTTACTCTACTATAAATAAATAAATAGCAATTCTGATATTTAAATAACATCACGGAGTATGCATTTTCCTTAATAACCGCTTTTGCTGCTAGGAAATGCTGTAATGCACGCATCCATGCTTTTTTACAATTCAAAAGGGACACTGGAAGCTTACAGGAAAATCAGGCACAGCACAATGTTGTTTAATGCAATGTTTCTGCAGAGATATAGCACTTTCGCCACAGAAATATTCTTCATATTACCATGGCAAAAGGACATGTTCTTCTGTAGGTTATCCGGAATTGTCTAATACAGTGAATATGATCAGGTTACCCCAGGACATGGATAGAGAAAGCTATGAAATGATGACAGAAGGTTACTGCTTGCATGGAAAGTCTGATGGGGTCTCCTCATATGAACTGTTTTTGTCTTCTGCTCAAAGCGGCCTCAGATAAACCATCTATGGTGCTTTTTCTAACTGATATATGGAGTCAGTGGATTACACAAGCGAACCAAAGTAATCATAAATAATTTATATAGCAGAATATATACATGTTTATATAAAATTAATACTTTGTCTGGGTCTGTGTCAAGGTAAACACTAGTGGGCATATTTAATAATGGTCGAATTTCGAATAGAAAAAAATTCGGCATTCGACCATCAAATTTTTTTAAGGGCTTTTTCAATCGAAAATGGACCCTTTTAGGTTCGTTTTCGAGCAAATAAATGTTGTTCGAATGCATAGTTCGATTTGAACGATTTTGGCAAAAATCCTTTGAATGTCAAAAAATGTCAAAAACACTTTTTAAAGGTTCCAGGAGGTCCCCCATAAGCTAAAATAGAGGCAGGTTTAAGATGGCAAAGTGTCGAATTCAAATTTTTTACAATTCGAATAGAATTTTGGCCTATTCAATGGTGGGAATACCTAAAAATTCCTTTGAAATTCTATTTTTTTTTAAATCGAATTTTCACTTCGACCCTTATTATATGTGCCCCTAGGTAAGATGAATAAGAACAGACTGCACACTTACATTTGCAGCCTTCCCATATATACTGAAAAAGCTCAACAAGGATATACAGTTGCTCATAAGTTTACACACCCTGGCAGAATTTATGATTTCTTAACCATTTTTCAGAGATTATGAATGATAACACAAAAACTTTTGTTTCACTCATGTTAGTGGTTGGCTGAAGCCATTTATTGTCAAACAACTGTGTTTACTCTTTTTAAATCATAATCACTACACTAAACAAAGTCCCCTTTAACATCAATGACAGCTTGAAGTCTTTTGTGGTAGTTGTGGATGAGGCTCTTTATCTTCTCAGACGGTAAAGCTGCCCATTCTTCCTGGCAAAAAGCCTCCAGTTCCCATAAACTCTTGGGCTGTCTTGCATGAAATACCAAAGTCTTTCAAGTTGAACCTCTTTAAAATGAAACCCAGCATCCATACATACACACACTCACCCCTCCATACACTCACACAAACTATATACAGTTGTACTCATAAGTTTACATATCCTGGCAGAATTTATGATTTCTTGGGCTGTCTTGCATGAACTGTACATTTGAGGTCTCCCCAGAGTGGCTCAATGATATTGAGATCAGGAGACTGAGATGGCCACTCCAGAACCTTCACTTTATTTTGCCAATGACAGGTCGACTTGGCCTTGTGTTTTGGATCATTGTCATGTTGGAATGTCCAAGTACATCCCATGTGCAGTTTCTGGGCTGATGAGTGCAAATTTTCCTCCAGTATTTTTTGATAACTTACTGCATTCATTTTGCCATCAATTCTGATCAAATTCCCTGTGCCTTTGTAGGTCACACATCCCCAAAACATCAGCGATCCAACACCATATTTCATAGTAGGAATGGTGTACCTTTCATCATAGGCCTTGTTGACTCCTCTCCACATATAGTGTTTATGGTTGTGGCCAAAAAGTTTACTTTTAGTCTCATCACTCCAAATGACTTTGTGTCAGAAGGTTTGAGGCTTGTCTCTGTGTGTTTGGAATACTGAGCGGGATACTTTGTGGCATTTGCGTAGTAATGGCTTTCTTCTGGCAACTCGACCATGCAGCCCATCTTTCTTCAAGTGACTCCTTATTGTGCATCTTGAAACGGCCACACCACATTTTTTCAGAGAGTCCTGTATTTCACCTGAAGTTATTTGTAGGTTTTTCCTTGCATCCCCGAACAATTTTTCTGGTAGTTGTGGCTGAAATTTTAGTTTTATTTGGTTTGGTTTCAACAGAACCCCCTAATTTTCCACTTCTTTATTAGAGTTTGAACACTGTTGATTCTCAATTCCTTTCATATTTTCTTATATCCCTTTCCTGTTTTATAGAGTTCAACTACCTTTTCCCGCAGATCCTTTGACAATTCTTTTTCTTTTCCCATGACTTAGAATCCAAAAAACATCAGTGCAGCACTGGATGAAAGATGCAAGGGTCTGTCAGGAGTCTAGAAAGTCATTGACCTTTTATACACACCCACTTATTACAAGCAAACTGATCACAGGTGAAGATTGTTACCTTTAATAACCATTCTAACCTTTTTGTGTCAAGTTGTGTGCATGTTATCGAAATCACCAGGGTATGTAAACTTTTGATCAGGGTAATTTGGGTAGTTTGTGTAGTGATTATGATTTAAAAAGAGTAAACACAGTTTGACAATAAATGGCTTCAGCCAACCACTAACCATGAGTGAAAGATACATTTTTGTGAATTCCAATTAGTCTGTACTGCAAATAGCAATGCACAAACCACCTATTGCGTTATGTTGTATATCTGAAAAAAGTAAACTGGCCCTTACAGCATTTATATTATCAGCAGAAATAAGTCAAACCAACTGGAATTTTTTTTGTATTTTTTTTTTCCTTTTAGACGTCATCCAAGTGGCTTTCACAATTTAGAATAACTGTTATTCTGTTATAACTGTTAAACACATAGCATCTATATTAGTACTTATAGTAATTAGTTTAGTCTACTCCTACTGGAGCAATAAAATACAGTTGTAATTCAGATTGTGCAAGTTGCAGCTCAGTCAACAACTTGGGGCTGATGGAAATGAAAAATGAAAGACATAAAATGGAATCTGTACTTTTAACAAGGAACATTGGGCAACTGCTCTTTCAGACATAGAATAAAACCAACCAGGGACTGGGATAAAGCTAAAAAACTAAATCTCTACAACGTAAAGGTGTCCCAGTTTTCTCTACAACCTTCGACAGTCATCTTCAGGGGAAGTGTTAATGGTTCCCTCTCGTTAGAATAATTCCTACCTCCTACTCCCCGTCTCCGTGTGCCCACCCTAAACAGCACAATCTGTCTCTACTTGATAATACAGAGTCAGCAGTTTGTAAGATGTTACATGAAGTCACAGGGAGCTATTTAGTCTTCCTTGGGTGGGGAGACAAGAGAAAAATAAAAGAAGTTTACCCTGCCTTTATCATGTCCTAAATAATGGCCTCAAAGCCACAGAATAATAACTTCACTTAGACATTGCTCTTATAAATAGTCTTTGTGGGTAAGCACATGATGCTTTCAAGTCTAAGACAGACCATTCTAATCACATAAGTCAACCTAATATTACAGGCAGAATAATAACAACCATGAGCTTCAGACAGATGTTACCAAGTAACCCCTTAATTTACAATGCACAGCCAACCCTTGGATGTAACTATGCATAAATAAAGAAGTAACCATAACATGTCCAGCTGGCTGGAATAAATTGTATGTTTTTGTGCACAAAGTACACATAGTAGAGGTTGCTCATAATTCTTTAAGATATTCCAATGAACATTGGAGATAAATATTCTTTGAAACAAGGCAAAGACAAAGGGACAATTCTTGAGCAGCTAGTAAAGATGGTAGTTCCTTATTGCAGATGCTCCCAGGAGAAATCCTAGATAGTTTGCTCTCTGAGCAATCACTCTTACATTTACTGTTGAAGCCATAGCAGTCCCATTATTAAAACTAAAAGGTGTAACTAGAGTGAAAAGTCAAGTTACATTCTTGCTCAATACTAGTGCTATGCAGTTTGTTTATATTCAATCATTTGATCAGATTGTTTGTGGGTGCATTTAATGGAGGTAAAAATGTCATATAAAACAGTCTATGAAATTCTCCAACAGACTGGTGGCAGGGGGATCTATAAAAACCTTCTGGAAGAAGACTTAGTCCTGCTTCAGGCCACAGATCAACAACATGAAGCCTTCAGCTACATGTTTAGAGAACCACAGCCATAAGACCACCAGATAGAGACTGCAATTTCTAGGCTGAAGTTAGGTTTGGGAAGTTTGTTTTTTCAGACACAATGTAAAAGCTTTATTGCCTATTCTGGGAAGGGTTCACTAATTAAGAATAATGATGCACTTATTCGCACACTATCATTCTGTGTCTCGCTAAATTTTAAGTTTAGTTTTGCCAGGTCCCAGCCTCCTTGTGTGGCTCCTGGAAATTCCTAGAACCACAGGAATGTCACTTGCATGCTTGAAAAAACTCCTAGTCTGCTAACACACCTGAGTTATAAGGCTGCTCCATAAACAGCGGAAGTGTTCAATGAATTCTGGCGTGAACCAGTTCTAATTACAAACTATTCTTGCTGCCAACAGGCTTCAGGTACCAAGTGATTTATGGTTGATAAGAAGGTCCCTACAGGATTTGTTTCCTAGCACACTTCAGGTAATATCACTCCCTGAGCGTGTATGGGCCAATTTTATGGAGTGATGCTTCAGGCACTAAGTAAGAATCTCTTTCAAGTCTAGATTGTTCAGAAATTGGCGACAAGAAAATTAACTCCAACACCACATCGACTTTCACTATATAAAGAACTAATAGGATCCCATAATCTACATGATTACACCTCAAGTCCTATAGACTCCTAAAAATTATTTCTTTCTCTTAAATTTAGAGTCTTGTGAACAAACTTTCTCCAGTACTTCAACTTTACTTTTTGTTTTTTACCTAACTGTACAACCAATGGAAATCACTTACTACTCTGAATTAAAGCACATTTCCCTTTTCTTATCAGTGTTATGACCAGGGATAGACCAAGGCTGAACTACCAATGTACCAATAATTCATTCAAACTTGCAGGAGTTCTATACATCTCCCTAGAAAATTTGCACTGTGCCACAAAGACACATTTACAAGAAATGCCTAACTGACAGAGACTCCATAACTAGATTATCTGAATAACAAACTGTCCCTCATATGAATTATTGCTACTATACCCATTCACACTGTGGTAAAATCATCCACCCCTCAAAAAAAAGAAGAGAGAAAACTGTCAAACATAACACACTTGGGCAGAGAACCAGTGGTATGGGATAAAGAAATTATGACTATGGGTTTGAGGATTTATTTACTATAACTGCCTCTTGACATGAGTTCACCAGGTGTCTCATTCTCCCTCAGATTAATTTGTGCTATTCTATCCCCACTGCCCCTTTGTTAAATTCATCCTCTGGAAAAAGGAATGACCTGTCCCTTATTGACAAATAACATTGGTGGAACAGTAAGGAGGTCTCCAGACCATGACTAATTTTCATCCCCTTCTTCAAGAACAATCACTAGTGAATAACCTACTGTCTTCAAAGCTCAGGAAAATTGGGCCCCTAAACGTTGTTGAACAACAGTCAAGGTATATTAGGTCTGGTTACTATTTCGACCTTACCATTACCATTACCTTTATTACTTAAAAAACATTTATTATGTTTTGTACACATGCACCCCTGTGTTATTGTTGTACATAATTAAATGTTTTAAAGGGGAAATTGAGTTCTCATTTTTGACATAATGACCATTGCATGATTCATCTTTATCACTTAAGGTGTTCTCACTGGCTCTATCAGGGTAAGGAAAGCCGTTATTTGGACAAGGGAAATCTTGTGAAACATCTGCACTAATAAAACATGCTTCCATTAATGAGCTCCTCTTCCAGAATCAGTCAACATCTTTCTTTGCACATCTATTTTCCACTGCCCCACCTGCTGCTGACAGGCCTCCACTGGTTTGCTCTCATAACAAATCCTCACTCCTCAAACAGAGAGCTGTGTCCCATATGCAGCACTTACCAAATGCATTATGGAAGTATAATTGTAAGGCGCTCCATTGGGATATTGTTCCTACTATTTGTCCCAGAATTCAGAGCAAAGGGAGAATACATATCTCCTATTATGTCCTGCCATCAGTGGGGGGTGTATGCTGGTCCTAGATACAAAGGAAACATTTCAAGGCCACCCATGATGAGTGGAAATACACTGGGTTGGAGGTGCTTGCAAGAAGACATAATCAGTGCTGCAAATATTGGGATTCTTCATGCCCTCCAACAGTTGAGCATCCTTCTGGCAAAAGGCTATTAAATCATTTCCAGTTCTTCAACTGCAATACTATACAATATACTATGTAATTGATTACATAGTTTGAAGTCCTGGAAGAGAAGCATCAATGCTTTTTTTGTTAATACATACACAAAAGGCACTTAGCTTGCAAAACATCCCCACATAACACTTTACGCGTAACTTTCTTTCCTAGCAAATGTTCAGAGCCACAGAGGTTAATAGTCACTGCCCCTGAGCTAAGCCTGCCAAAATTAGACTGGGTGCCCTTCACTTTCCATGGGTAGTGCAATGAGGTAATGCAAAGAAAATTGCAAATGCTTCCTATTTCATGCTCTGATTTCAACTCTCTGGCTCAAGGCTTCGCCCACACCAAACCCATCACTGCCTCCTGATCTTCGGATTGCCAAAGTGTCTAAAGGGCAGAGGCAGGGCGTTAAGCAGATCCCTGTTTTTAAACGGTTGGCACAAATAGAGGGACACCTGCTCAGAAAGAATGTTTATAACTATATTCGTTTAATATAGTAAAATAAAAGAGTTTGATTAATAAATATACAGCATGGGAAGGAGATGAGCAAAGGAAAAAGATGCTGAACTACAAGGGAATAATCAGTTTATTTTAGAAAGGCAAGTCTGTTGGTCAGTAGAATAGGTGCAGTTAAACAGAGCTTTACATTACAAGTGCTATGTCAAAAGGGTAGGTTGCCAGTTGGTAAATGTTGATGCAGGTAACTTTTGGTGGGTCATTTTATGTTTTTCTGTCATAATTCCAATCTTCCCCTGCCCTCAGATTATACATTTTTCAGGCTAGAGTGACACCATTCTAATCTTAATCTGCAAGTAACACAGGACAAAAATCCACTTCCCCACTGCTCCTCTTCTTCTGCAGCTGGATAAGGTGCGAAGTGCCGTCATTTTGTAACTTTGCCAATTTGCTAACAGTGTCCCTGGCAAAAATTCGCTAGTGAAGTAGATAGACTAGCGCAACTTCGCACCCTTAGGCCAGGCGACGTTGCACTCTGACAAAGAGACACAACTACGCTAATTCACTAAAATGCCCATTTTACTGTACGTTACCTCTTGCACTAGAATTTACTTCACCAGATCAGACCTGGTGAAGTTCAATACAGTAGATAGGAGTTTCAAGAAAAAAACTTTACATTTTTTCCCAAAAAACGATAACGTCACTTTGTTAGGGGATAGTCTAAAAAAAAAAAAACAATTTTTTTTTGGGGGGGTTACCCTCCTTCCCCCCCTACATTTCCTAACATACAGCAAATCAACTATACAGGGGGCACATTTTTAGGGCAATAGGACAACTTTATTTTATTTATTAAAGGTTTCCTGGGCTTGTGTAGTATAATGTAGTGGATGTAACATATACTTCTATTATACTTTTAACTTCGTGCCGTATGCAGATTAGGCATCGCTAGTGTAAATTTGCTTTACCTGAAGAATTAAAAGTAGAGCAACTTTGCTACTTTTCGCCTCCCTGAGAGCAAATTAGCATTTTAGTGACTTAGCGGCTTCCTAGCGAAAATTCAACTGGCAAATTGCGGCAAAGGTGTCTCTAGTGCATTTTCCCCATTAACACTGCTCAGGTGTAGGCAGGGTGGATTTTGGCGCACATTGCCAATTCTCATGTTTCAGCACCCAAATCCACCATCTGCCTGCACCCGAGCGGAGAAACACAGGCTGAGATCCATATGGTGTAGCACAAGCCTTTGGGTTTATGGCAGGTATCAGGTTGCAGATAAACCTCTTGCAGGTAAGGTCTGGAAGCAGGTCTTAGCAGATGCATATGTGGGCAGCAGGTCCTGGGGTGGGTCATAGTTTAGGTGTTGGTGTAGGTCTATTTTATTAGGCTAAAATAGATGTCTATATTTCATATATTCTCTGTAAACCATAGATTTTAACTGGGGATGCACCAAAACTATAATTTCTGTATTAGGCTAAGTATCAAATCTTCCAGATTCTTCAAAATCCCAAACCACATGGAAACCCTAATCTTAATAAAATTTTAGAAAAGCTTAAAAACTGTATCAATTGTGAACAAAAAAAAAACGCCGCACTGAGTTATCAAAAAAGTTGCATAACTTTAAGGATTTAGATTAGCTGCACACAAAGAATTTGGCCGAAATGAAATCCTGCAGAAAATGATAGGATATGGCAGAATCTCAAACTCAAACCTGGATTCAGTGCAAGTCTAATTTGCACAAACGTATTGCTAGACACCAATCAAAATGCATTAAAATCTACACAACAATGAAAGCAAAACAGATAGATGAGAGAAGCACACACCGTAGCATCTTTGCATACGTTGTTTTTCTGCATATCAGCAGTAACACTATAAACCACTTCTATATGAAAATTTAGTCTGAATGTTCCAAATATGAAATACTTTCAACAACTGAGTGTGCCCAATTATATTTTCATTTCTGGGAAAGTCTAACTGGCTGTCATAGTAAGGAGCGTAAAAGTTGAAAGAACCATGACAGAATGTTGGACATTTTTAGCAAATCCACTGGATTAATGGTAAAATAAACATAAAATATGCTCAATGTGTATGAATGTCAGTTAGCAGAACTGCATTTTCAATTATTATTATTTCTCAAAAACCTGTTTGCTGGAGTGCTAGAGAGAAAATGACAAGTCAGCAATTTTTAGCGACTACTTTCCCATGAGTAGATAAAAGGATTCCATTCATCTGGATCTCTAATGATTTCACTGTGAAAAGCATTAAGAGAAGATTATTTTTGACAGCCCCAATTGGTACTTTGTGCAGAAAAAATGAATACGCAGATTGTTTTTATTACTAGAATTCTTATGAAGTCTCCAATTGCTGTCAAATTATAAAACGGAGTGTCCTAACCGACTTTTGCTGTCGGAAGGATGTTCAGGGTTTCAGCATCTGAAAAGCTGCTTTACCATCCATGCGTTATACAAAAAGCCAAATGGAAATATTTGGCATTCACCTGCCCACAAAATGGAAACAACTCCAATTCCTTTTTAGCTATGTGCGCATTAGTAAAGACCAGGTCAGAATAAGTACAAAACTCTGTGTTTTCACATAAAATTCTTTGGAGGATCAGCATTTGTTGTGTTTGCTAGCCTCAAAATTTTTGTGCATGCACAAGAGCACACAACTCAGGGAACGTTATATGGAGAGTCCTATTTCTCTGTTTTTTTAAATTCCAGTTTTATCAAAATTAAACATTGTTTCGTTTTCTCATCGGAAAAACTTGTTTTCATCGAAAATGTTTCCATTGTTGTTTTTTTATAGAAACTCAAAATATTGAAAAAAACAACTCCCATACACTACAACAAGTTTTATTTTCATTCTATTTTGTGATTTTTGATACATCCCAACAGTCAGGGTGTGGAATACAGGTTTGGCATCCATTATCCAGAAAGTTCCAAATTACAGGACGGATATCTCTTATAGACTGGGTTTTTTTAACCAACCTTTCCATTTAGAAATATGGACATTTAGCCCTAAAGCAACAAACCATTTTTCTTCAAACACCCAATTTGTGTTAATTTTGGCATGTTTTCCCACAGGCATTATCTCAACAAGTTAAGTATGGTGTAGAAAATCCTGTATTTTTCAAGCACAGATAAAAATAATGGTGAGGGAATCTATACCTTTGTTTAACAGGGGGGGTAATTGAGACCCAGACAAATTGCCAACAATTCCAAGTGGCAAGTGACGCATGAAATTTCTTCCACCTGTATCACATTAATCTGCTGTCTTCTGCCTCAGTATTCATCATGCAGATGAAACCCCCCCAAATCTTATTAAAGTATGCACTTAATGAACCAGTCCTGATCTCCTCAAGTATTTCTGGTTTCTGCCACATGACAAATAGACTGGATTTGTGCAAGGCTTACACTTGCAGGGTTAATGACACAAATGTTAATGTTCTGTGTAATGAGGCACCTCTGGCTACATGCCTCCAAATAATACACAGAGCTGTAAAGCCATCTTTGGGAAGAAGAGTAAGTAGCTGTCAGGATGGAGATTAAGCTAGCACTTGGATGGGTGGATATGTAAAACCGTTCTGTGACTTCATGTGAATCAGTCTGGCCCACTCATTAACCACAGTATCCAGTGGAATGTTATGGAACTATCTCTAGTTAGAAGGAGGTGTGAGATAAGAAGGTTAACACCATCAGACCAAAGGAACAGCAAATATCAAACTTTCCCATACACTGAGCATTTCCAGCCATGATATAGGAGAGAAACATTATTAGTGGAAAATTTATTTAAACCAGATGTTGTTCTTATTCTCTGCAGACATTCTGAAATCTGACATTTTCCCTTTATATTTGATGGTTAAATTCAAGGGTTTTTTAACCTTCGAATTCGACCAAATCTGCCCCATAGTCTTACACTGATCATTCCATGATAACTACATGAATATATAACTACAGTCTAGGTGCAACAGTTTGCCAATGACTGTCTACACAGTCTAAGACATTATTTCATGTACTCCAAGTAGGTCCATCTGAAGATGCCATCTATAGCACTTCCAGCTGTGTAGGCAAGGGTATGTGAAAGAAATGTTGCAGGGTAAGTGTAATTAAAGTGCCACAATAACCTTCAAGTGTATGACAAAATGTATTCAATGTGACCCGTTTGAAACATGAATGCCTTGAACATGACAATATATAAATCACACAGGACATCCTGTGCTTGGCACGAGACATATTTGCACTTTGAGAAAGCAATAGATGAACATTACTTGCTATTCTAGGTCTGAGCTGTAATTGTTGCTTTGTTGAACTTTAATTCATTGCAAGTCCATCAATAGCTGGACAGCTTCAGAGGAAAACAGCCTAAAATGACATTAACAGCTTGTAGATGTAAGCTAAACAGAATGTATGCTATTTGAGGTAATCTACTATTGGGATGCACCAGGATTGAGATTTGGGCAAATTCAAGCCACATTTTGTATCATTTGGATTCAGATGAGTTCTAAAGGGGGAATGTAATTAAAAATCGCAAACATTATTTAAAATTTTTTGAGAAATAATTCCCTGGCAAATATTATATTGCTTTATTATCGATAAGCTTTGTACCCTAGGCACATGCCTACTCTGCCTACCCCTAAGCCCAGCTGAATATCGAAAGGGGGTGGGGGGCTATTTTTCCTTTTAACCTTCCTGTATGATTTTGGAGCATGGAAGGAAACAGTAGTACTTGGAGGAAACCCATGCCTACACTGGTAGAATATACAAACTACTTGAGGATAAATAGCTTCTTAGATTAATTTCTACAAGTTTCTTTTCCTGTAAAGGTTATGCTTATTTGGTGGACAGCTCCGACCATCATTTGATGTATTTCAGATTATCTGTGGATTTGATGAGACAGCACTGTGTATGTGTGTGGCAGGAATTAGAAAGGCTTCTTGTTTACCTTACAACTGTCTTGTGTTTATCCAGTGGCTACATACTCTATGCACAATGCTTTTTATATTTCCCACATTAATGCACAGATATACTTCACTTATGAGCATTTCAATCTTGCACTAATGGAAGCAGCTAATGGTATCTAGTACTGAGCATACAGCTTTATATATATCTTTGTGGGGACATTCATTTCTATAGGAGAAGCTTTGTCCAGAGGCCCATTCTAATGGTTTTCTATTTATATATTTTGTCTGGAGTGCAGACATGATTCCTTTTTATATCTTTTGAAGCGCTTTGCTGTGGCTTTAGTAGTTTATATTACACTGCAGAAGCCAGTGTCGGACTGGCCCACCAGGAACCAGGAAAAGTCCCGGTGGGCCCAGGTGTCAGTGGGCCCTCATGCTGCTTATTTGGCTAAATAGATGTAATAATAGATTATAGTATGTAAAGAAAATACACTAGGAGAATAGAGGTTGAATGAGTAGAGGAAGAATAATAGTACTGAGACTGGGCCCCTGGTCAAAAATTTTTTGGTGGGGCCCCTGAATTCCCAGTCCGACACTGGCAGAAGCCAAAGCCTGATACTGAGAGAAAAACAAACTGTGCCTACAGTATGTGGGACTGGCTCCTGACTGGTCCACACTAGATTTAAACCACTGACCAAGAGGCATTAAAGTGGACCCGTCACCCCAAAAAAATATTCAAAACCATATTTTATCACATTAGTCAAGCAAAATGGACATTAATTACACTATATAAATTATTTTAATCTTGTTTTCTTCAGTCTGGGAATTCATAATTATAGCAAGCAGGCAGGAGCCATTTTGTGGACACTGTTATTAAGGCAAGCCTTGTATCATCTCAGAATCTTGTTTGTGCACCAGAATGGGGGATCCAATGTCTATCCCCATGTCTTGGCTACACAATTAAATGGTTAAGAGAACTGGGGGAATGTGTGGGGAGCAGTGGCATCTAGGACTTTTCTATTTTTAAAGCGGGATTGCCTTCAAAAGTCCGAACTATTAAAGATTTTTGTGTGAACATTTGTAACACATCTGATGGGTCTGCCACATATATTTTAGGGTGGGCTCATGTCTAGGGCATTAAAGGAGCTATTATATTAAGCTCCCTTGGACATTTCTAATAAAAAGTGGCCACTTCAAGTATTTACACCACCACTAAAAAAGACGTCTATACGACTTTTATGCTCCTTAACTAATCAAATTTACCTAAGCATAAGATTACTATAGAATTTTCACCAGGTACAAACAAACGCTAGCGGATCTGGCACTGAATGCTGGCATTGAAGAAGTAGCGATAGCAAAAGGTCACCAGCATTCAGAACCCAGGACGCAACCTTGCATTTTAGTAAATTAGTGTAGCGGTAACGAATTTGCGCCTGGCAAAGTGGTGCTAAGTGGTCGCTGGTGACAATTCGCCCTTTAGTGAATCTGCCCCATTGCGTAGTAAAGAGAGCTCTTCCTAGATAATTTCACCACCAGAGGACACTCATTCATTACATTTTCAGAATTATCTTTTAGTCAAGATAAGTATGGTTGTAACAGCACCGGGCCAAGCGCCCTAGGCAACCTGGCCGGGCAAACACTGCCTTGTTTGTGTATAGGCTCATGAGCACAAATACACACCCATACACTCCCTCTCAGCTGGGAACAGCATGCATGAGAGTAGAGAGGGGGGACCGGACTAGGAGGTGGAAAGGCAGACATGGTATGTGGCTGCCCCCCAAGGTTTGCGCCCTAGGCATGTGCCTACTCTGCCTACCCCTAGTTCTGGCCCTGGACTGCAATATAGAAATACACACAAATCTACCAATGGATATGGATCCCAGTGCAGAATGAGCTATACCAATATCTTTTACTCAATGTGTATATAAAAAAGAAAGCCAGTGTAAGGCCTTAATAATTCACCTGGTGTTTCTAGAGATTATGGTGATACTTGAAAGCTATTCCTCCTTTATGGAGAGCTATGAATGACTGTGATTTTTGTGGAGGTGTCATTAGTAATCACCTCTGTCAAGATGATTCCAAAGAAACTGAGCATTTACATTCAGAGGACTTCACTGAAAAGGGCATAAAGGGCTGTGAGCACATACGTGAAATTACAGATGTCGACTTTATGTTTTAAATAATATGATCGCTTCACTCGCATTTATTAAACATAAACATGCACTGATATACATGCCAAATTAGCTAATTCATGCTGGCTATGCCAGGAAAATGATCTGATGCTTAAGGTGGCCATAGACGCAGAGATCTCCTCGTTTGGCAATATATGTGGACCAATTGAAAAATTGCTTAGAATGGGCCATTCTATAATATACTTAAAGTTAACTTAAATGTGGTCCATCCTTTTAAAGTGAAGTATTCTATCTGTGAAGGGTTGATGACTGCTTTAAGACTAGTGGCAAAGTTGCAAGATGGATCTCTTCCCATTAACACATCTTGTTGCTGTTGTTATTTTGCATGAGTCTTTAATTAGCAATGCCTATGGCAAACAATAAAGTATTATGGCCTGTAAAGCAAAAAAGAAAACAGGCTGGTAGATAAAACTTTTAATAACAGGTGGGAAACTAGTGTTATGGTGGCCATACACGTAGAGATCAACATCGCCCACCTTGAGGGGGGCGATATCGGGCTGATCCGATCGTGGGCCCTAGGGCCCAACGTTCTGATCAGTACGGGCGGTCAGATCGCGGGACCGCATCAACGAACAGATGCGGCCGCGATCCGACGGGATTTTTAATCCTGCCCGATCGACATCTGGCCGACTTCCGGCCAGATATCGATCGGGAAAGCCCGTCGGAGGCCCCCCCACACGGGCAGATAAGCTGCCGACACAGTCTGTCGGCAGCTTTTATCTGCCCGTGTATGGCCACCTTTACTTCGTAGTTTTCTGGTAACAGCCACATGTTGAATATTGCATTTCAGTTTTGGATGCCTTTGTCTACAAAAAGATTTTAATATAATAAAAAACCTTATTGGAGGGTTGTTCATTTGCCTATAGCCATCCCTGTACTACATGCACTCAGTTATAACCATAGAGAACCATCCACTGACCTCGTACACAACCTGTTAAAAGTAAAGACGTGCTTTTAAGGCTTTCAAGTTAGCTGGGACAGCCAAATCATTTATAAGGTACAAATTGGCCAATAAGTCATGCAAAAAAGCTAAAATCAATTAGACAAGCTAAAATCAATAAGGAAAAGGATAGCAGTAAGCAGTACAAAGAATCCAAAACTATTTTTTAAATATATTAATAATAAAAAATTGAAACAGGAAGGGGTGGACCTTTATTATCAGAGGGGGGTCAGCTGGTTCATGTGAACAAGCAAAAAGCTCAGATTCTGAATGCATACTTTTCGTCTGTCTACACAAATGAGGAACCAGCTAATGAAGGTTTTTAATAGTCCCAATTCTAAAAATACATCTAATGATGCATGCTGAAATTCAAAAGAGACTAGAACATGTTAAGATTAACAAAGGTCCAGGGCCAGATGGGATTCATCCCAGGGTAATTAACGAGCTTAGCTCTGTGATTGCCAAACCTCTCTACTTAATTTTTCAGGATTCATTGAGGTCTGGCATGGTGCCGAGAGACTGGCGAATTGCTAATGTGGTGCCGCTATTCAAAAAGGGATCCCATTCTCAGCCTCAAAACTATAGGCCAGTTAGTCTGACGTCGGTGGTAGCAAAGCTTTTCAAAGGATTAATAGAGGATAGGATACTGGACTTCATAGCAAATAACAACACTATGAGTCTGTGCCAGACTAACTTAATTTCATTTTATGAGAAGGTAAGCAGGGACCACGATTCGGGGATGGCTGTGGATGTGATTTACTTAGACTTCACATTTGATACAGGGCCACACAGAAGGTTACTGGTTTAATTAAGGAATGTTGGCCTGGAACATAGTATTTGTAACTAGATACAAAGAGTGGTGGTAAATGGAACATTTTCTCCAGTGTTGTTAGTTGGGTACCGCAGAGCTCTGTACTGGGTCCCTTGCTTTTCAACTTGTTTATTAATGACCTGGATGTGGGCATTGAAAGTACGGTTTCTATTTTTACAGATGATACTAAATTGTGCAGAACTATAGGTTCCATGCAGGATGCTGTCACTTCGCAGAGTGATTTGTCTAAGTTGGGAAACTGGGCAGCAAACTGTATTTTGATACTAAACTCTACAGTTAGTATAGCTATGGGCATATATGGTTAGTATGAAATAATGGAGGTGTGTGTGTGTGTGTATGCTGGGTTTTAATTTGGAGGAGTTGAACTTGATGGACTTTGTCTTTTTTCAACCCAATTTAACTATGTAACTATGTAGAGAACCATCCGCTAACCTTGTGAATTACTTGTCAAGGCAGAGGCCCAGTTATCGGTTTTATTATTACAGAGAAAAGGGAAATTGTTTGTAAAAATTTGAATTATTTTCTTATAATGAAGTCTACAGGAGACAGCATCCCATAATTTGGAGCTCTCTGGATAAAGGGTTTCTAGATAAGGGATCTCATACCTGTACATACATGGAAATGCCTTCCAGAAGAGGCGTTGTGAACTAACCCAGTAAATGAATGGAGTGGGTTGGGTTATGCATAAAATAAGTTAAAGGATTTAAAGAAAAAGTATATACCCCCACCCCCCTATGACAGGCTGAACCCCCTGCCTCACCTTGTTTCACCATGAAGTGATGAATTCTCCCTCTGCTTTTCGTAGTAGGTAGTGCAAAGTTTATCTGGAAAGTATAGAAACTTCAAGTCCCTGAATCAACCACTTCACAATGAAACAAGGTAAAGGAGGCATTGTTACACAGTGAGCCTAAGGGTTCACAGCACTGGTCCCAGCAAGTATACAGACAAACTACTTAGTTTCCTTTCAATCCATGGTATACAAAAAAAAACATATTATATATATTCTTTTTTTTTTTTGAAGTTCTGAATATTTATGCACCTGTTTATATAAGCCAAACTGAATGAGTTCATGTCCAAAAGAGGCGTATAATTTCCCTTCAAAAACACAAAGAGGCTAACCATCAAGCAATCAAAATTCTATTTCTGTTTTGCAAAACAAAAACCTTCAAGATGCAGTGGCATACAAGAACAATAAAGTATACGATGAGCTGCACTAACTGTCCTTTGTAACTATGTAAAAGATGATAGATAACACTATACAAGCTAGCTGGCTAGAAATTTGGGCTGGCATTGAAGCCTAAAATATTAGGTGTAGCATCCATTTAACTTTAACTAAAAAGCACAGCTCTTGCTTTGTAGGTTTACGAGTGCCACTATGCACTGACTAGACAAACCGTATTGTAAACTTGAAAAACGTTGTGCGTTTTTTAGGAATCCACTGAATCCACTATTTTTTAATACGGAACCAAATCTGAACCCTAATTTGCATATGCAATTTAGTGAGAGGAAGGGTAAAAGCCAGCCATGCATGAAGTGCACGGCAAAAAAATATTTAACTTTCTTGTTTTGCAACAAAAAGTCACTTGACTTTAAGGATTCGGTTCGGCCAGGCACAAGGATACGGCCGACTCCAAATCCTGCTTAAAATGGCCGAATCCAGGCCAAATACCAAACCGAATCCTGGATTTGGTGCATCCCTTGTATTTTTGACTCCATCTGTCTGCTTGTGATTATCATTCCTCTTAATACTGTCCTGAAGATATCCCATAGCTACTGCTGATTAAGTTCAGGGAAAGTTTTCCACCCAACTTAAGATTTTGAAATCATGAACTCCAGGTTAAGCAAAAGATAACATCTCAATTCTGTCTACCAGGAACAAAGCCAATTTGTTTTGGGTAATCTGGGGACAGAATACATTTACATATACAGTTAAAGTACAATTAAAATTAAAGCATAGGAAAAGCATAACATTCTCTTTTTTTTTCCAGAAATATCTCAATTGGAACACCAATATGTAACAGATGTCTAGGTCTGGTATCTGACAACTAAAGGCAATTAATGTAAAAAAAAGGAATTAATATATTACTTTACAAATGGATCTTACTCTGCAGAGTAATGCCCGTGTGGTTTTTCTATACAGAGGATGGAGTATATGAGAGACCACCTTTCCATAATTCTGACCTTTCTGGATAATGGGTTTCCAGATAACGGGTCCCATACCTGTATTCTAATTTCAGTATTTCCATTACATAAATACAAAAATAATGCAACTGAAAAGAATACTATATCCTTTGTGTTTAACCCTAAGCAAATCTGAACCATTGATGTCACACGGCTTTAAAATGCTAGCGGCCTGAAGGAGACCCATTTTTAGAATGAGTATATGTTATTTCAGCTCAAATTAAAACAGGCAAGTATTGGTTCAGGGTTCATGGTTGATGTACTATTAGACAGAATCTTTAGTAAGTATTTAAGTATTTAGTTGAATTAAAACAATATGCATTTAGTGCATATTAATGTGGGTTAATGTTCCTTGAAAATGATCACATAGTGCACTTTTTATTCCACAGCACGACAGCAAGGGCACTGAACTTTAGCCATTTAGACACCCACCAAAACCAAGTGGCACAATATAAAGTTAGGAAATTACTGTGTGTATATGCTATGTATTCTGTGAGTCTGCTGGAAGAGAATAATGCACTGTAATAGGTATTGTGGTCGAACCAACTATTCGATTCCAAAATCCACAAGCTATTCTTACTCCCACTCCATGCCTGAACACCATTTTACTGTGAACCCTGCCTTCCATTCACCATTCTTACAGACTCAGAAAAAGTCTTTAAATACATGTGAGACAGAACAGTTATTCATTGTGACCCTAGTGCTCCCTTGCAGATCTACTTTCCCTGCACACTAGGAAAGCATCACCAGAATTGATTGCTACAGACTGTATTGTAGCAGCACAAGATTTCAATATACTGAACACAAAGAAGAAGCTGTGCCTCTCGCTACACTCCTTGGGATATTTTCTAGCACTTTTCACTTACCTACTGTGTCACAAGGTTCATCTTTGTGGACGCAGAAATCCGTCCTGAAAAAAGAAACATTGATAAAGCTTAGTGATCTATGATTAAGGAAAGAAGAGAATATTCCTCTTTAATGTCAATACATAAGGGCTTGTTTTAACAAGCACATGTCAAACAGGCTTATTTCTACATTGCACATGGTTTGTTCTATTCTCCCACTCATTTACATTTCATGCAAACCACCACAACATACATCAATCCGAAATAACAACAAACCTTTTGTAGCTATGTATAATTGAGCACTATAACAAAGATGGGCATCTGAACAAAGGGCATTTAATAGTGGGGAAATTCTGTAATAATGAAATACTCTCATGTAATTTCAGAAATTATATCAATTCTTTCAGGTTCCAGTGTTTCAAGGCATAACTACAATAGAACCCCAATTTTAATGGTGTAAAATCCAGGAAAATGTAAAATCAGGGAAATGTATAATGCGTAATATATAGGTGGAACCACAAAACAACAATGTAAAATGAGGGAAAACAAATTCAGGGGATGTAAAATGGGGGTTCTACTGCATGGAAATCACTGTAATACATGAATTTTAAATGGATACCAAAAAACACAATAATATGCATTTTCATGTGTAAGAACTAATAGGCTAGGGAAAAAAAACCAAACACCATGTGCGACATAGCCCTAGGAGGGTTCCTAAGCAGACATAGATTTACTGGAGCCCAGTGCAAATATTCACATGAAATTAAAATACAGCATTGTTTCATATACATATATGAGATTCATTATCCGAAACCCGTCATCCATAAAGCTTTGAATTACAGGAAGGTTGTCTGCCATAGACTCCTTTTTATCCAAATAATCCAAATTAAAAAAAAAAAATCTTCCCTTTTCTCTGTAATAACAAAATAGTAGGTTGTATTGGAAACAAAACAAGATATGATTAATCCTTATTGGTAGCAAAACCAGGCTATAGGGTCTACTTAATATTTAATTGATTTTCTAGGGGGGGGGGCGATTTATGAAATTCACGTGAAATGATCGAAGTTCGATCGAATAACCTTCGTACGAATTTTTCGTAAAATCGGATATTCTAATTTGGCCTCTTCGATCATCGAATACCGAATTATCGAATAGATCGGATATTCGATAATTTGATCATTCGATGATGGAAGGAATCAAAATTAAAAATTTTTCGACTGCCTACTTCGACAGATTGACATTACCAAATTGCAATAGAAGCCTATGGGAACCCCCTCCCCCCATAGGCTTCTGAGACGAAGTCCTGCTCGAATACCACTCATACGATCGAAGCGTTCAAATTTTTCGGATGCTCGAAGGAAATTTTACGATTTTTCAGTTAAATTGAACGATCGGTATCCGATCGTACAAATTCATCAAGAAATCGAATATCGAGCAAAATGATAGCCTAAAACAATTCGATAAGCATTCGATGGTCGAATGCTTATCGAATTTCGAATTGGATCGAGCAAATTTTCGGGAATAATAGTAAATTTGCCCCTTAATATATAAAGATCCAAATCAGGTTAAGATCTGTTATCTAGAAAACCCCAGGTTGCGAGGATTCTGGATTACAAGTCCCATACCTGTAATAATATGTTACGATATAAGGGATAACATACTACCTTTTTATAGTTTTATATTCATGACACAATGCATTTAATCCTTTATTCTATAATTCTGCCTTTAACATCACTGACGTGAAATAAACATGAAGGGGTTCGCCCCGCTACACTGGCCTAGAGTGTTTGGTAATTTGTTAAGTTATTGAAGAGGTGCCGACCTCTTATCCAAACACCATGCTACATCGTTTGGAGAGGCTGGGGGAAATAGGAAACTTTTACTACGATATAAGGGATAAAATACTACCTTTTTTATAGTATTATATTCATGATACTATGCATTTCCTCCTTTATTCTATAATTCTGTCTTTATGACATAATTCTGCCTTACTATACACCCTATCCCACATGTAAAAGGCTGGGACTCTTAACAGCAAGACAAGTTTGGTTTGGATAGAACTGGTGTACTAGTTGAAGTTACAGCAGCTTTATACAGTTGGTTCACTGCATGCAGCTCATCATTCACGTAAAGTTTATTAGTTTGTTTAGGCTAAACTTTTTTGTTTTGGTTAAGCTCATCCACCTATGTAGTCACTTCACAAGAGATTCAGAGATTCAGCACAAATCACATGGATTTGTGCAGAGCGGATGTGTGCAATACATCTGTTGAAGTGTTTACTGTACCTGGTCATGAACACAGCCACATCTACAGGAATGTCATCCTTCGCTCCGGGAACTTGGTTGTTCCCCAAGTACTTGTTTCCTCCATGTTCCTCATTCTGCCAATGACAAAAGCTCTCCAGAGACCTCTCACCGTGGTGACCAATAGAGAGTTTGGCCTGTAGAGGAGATGATTTATAAGCAGGTGGTTAGACTTGTGTGTTGAACTCTTGTGTGATTAAATAATGTACATAAAGGCCACTGGTGCAGCTCCAGCAGGGGTAGCAGTGTCAATCTCTAGCTATAATGCTATTATTCAAAAAACATACATCTTTTTTAGATCACTTTTTGATGGTTCATGGAGAAACTTGCACATGCAAGGGTTTGGCTGTTCTTAAGCAATAAACAGGTGGGTCTGCTGCTCCTAAAACTTGTACAATGTCCTTAGAAATTATCTCCATTTCCAGCTGATGACTCTGAAATTCTTTCCTTCTTCCATCCATCTCTTTTGATTATAAAAATCAAAAATAAATTTATTTCCCCTCTTTGCAGTGTAGACAAGGAATACCCAGTTAAAATGCTAAACACCAGTCAAGCAGTTAAAGGAACAGTATAAAAATAAAAACCGAGTAAATAGATAGGCTGTTCAAAATAAAATGTTTCTAATATAGTTAACTAAAGTCTGAAGTGAGAGGATGTCTAAAATAACAGAACGGAACCCAACTTCCTGCTTTTCAGCTCTCTAACTCTCTAAGGTGGCCATAGACACAGTGATAATATTGCATGACATACATTTTTGTATGCTATTCAGTGTGTTTTATGGTGGGAAACAAGCTGACCGATATCGTCAGAAGACTTGGTCAGCTCGTTGATTGGGCTGGAAAGAAAATTTTAATCGGGCGCCTTTGAAGGCACTTGAACGTCAGCCACTATTTACAGCTCAATCGTCAGATACAGGTAGAATTCTATTGTTTCTACCTGTATATCTGATGACTCATATCTATGCATGTGTATTGTAATGAATGATCTTTCTTGGAAAGATCTTTTTCCAAGAAAGATCATAATCGTTACGTCTATGGCCACCTTAAGTTAGCAAATTGAAGGAGGGCCACATGGGACATAACTGTTCAGTGAGTTTGCAATTGATCCTCAGCATAAAGTTCGGATTCAAAAGCAAACAGTTATTACCCATGCGGCCACCCATCATCAAGTCACTCATTGGTTACTGCCTGATAATCAATCAGTGGAAACCTAGAGAGCAGCAAAGCAAGAAGTTGTGTTTTGGCTATTATGTTACACATCTAGTCATTCTAGGTTTTCTAGTTTACATTTTTGGCTAACTAACTAAACATTTTTTATTTTGCACAGCCTAACTATTTATCCAGTTTTTATTTTTATACTGAAAAATTCCTTTATGGAACCATTCCGTGGGAATAACACTTTACTTGCCTAAATTCACAAAAAACTATACTATTCAAATAAATCCCATAGTTTCTTTAAATCATTGCAGCCAATATGAGAGGATGCCCTAAGTTTAAATCAATTCATTTCTTACCGGTCGACTATGCAGAAGAACCAGTTTAGTCACTCGGATGTTCACCTTGATCCCAAGGCTCTTATGTTGAAACAAGTTGTAGACCTATGAGAATAGAAGGACGCATTCCTGTATTGTAAAATCTGAGTTAATAGCAAGCTGTTGTATGCTCACAAAGCAGAAAGACCCTTCTGAAGAAATGAATACAGTGAATTCAGTATAAAACACATTTAAGTCATAATCCTCTATAATATCATGATCTGAAGATGATGATATTATATAAAAGCGAAGTGGGTTACTTTAAGAAAAGAATACATCCAAATATTTAACATGCATTTCTTTTTCCTAACTAAGAGAAACTTTTTTTGTAGGACAATAAAGTATTAAAACAGCAGTCATACACTGAATATCAGTGGTTTACATATTTGGACTTTATGTTAAGATTTATTTGCAGTTGCTATATAAGCTATTTCAGACATTCCCAAAATTTTAAAGAACTGATTAGCAATTAGTTCCTGGGCATGCCACATGTTGTAGTGGTTACCATGCAATCATGGGCTCTGCAACAGGAGTAATTACTAATCAGTAATGTGTATGTATTTTTCAAGTATCCCCATTTAGGTGAAAGGAAAAACCTAATGCTGAATGCCTGGCCTAATAATTGCCGTTATTCTATAACTTGGTGGGACTGATCAACCAGGCGCCGCCAATGGGCCACACAAAAATAAGCTGCTGTTGGCTGGCTGGGAGGTATAAATAATCTCTGTAGACGATCAGGCATTTTATATTGGTTGAATTCCTACAACTTAGTTTATTTTCAGCTTAATTACCCATCAGGCTAGAATGAGCACATAGTTTATTGTGTGGGCAGAATATACATTTTCCACATTCAATTCTTGCTCTGCAGACACAGAATTCCCTTTAAAGTGGACCTGTCACCCAGACACAAAAATCTGTATAATAAAAGTCCTTTTCAAATTAAACATGAAATCCAATTTAAAATTTTTATTAAAGCATTTGTAACCCTTTCTTGGCTAATATTAACCAAACCAACTAGCAATGGTAGAGCATTGGTTACACGCGACTCTTTCACTCTCAGGTAGGGCTTTCGCTAAGTGGAAAATCATGTGTGAGGTAGTTGAACTACAACTCAATACTGCATATAGTGTGTAATAAAGGTTGTTGGACGCCAGGGGTTCTTTGTGCAAACAAGTAGAACAGTTTATTTACAGGTAGATCCACAGGGTATCATATACTCACATACAGTGGTAATAAAGCAGCAATGCTTAGCACAGGTACAGCGTAGCTTATGCCCTCAGGTAGGATACAAGGATGGGGGTTGTAGTTGCACCAACCAGGTTATCAATGCCCATGTGGTCCGGATCCCACCAGCAGGTTCAGGTGACTCAGGGGTTAAATACTCTTCCTGCAGTCCCTATGTCTGAGGTCCCTTCACTTCAGGCAAGGTAGAGCCTGGGGGAGAGCTACTCCCTACTATCCTCCTTGATGGGGCTTTGAGCTGCCCTTTCTCTCTTTCCTCTCTATCTCACCTCTCCTAGAGAGTGCTATTACAGGAATATCCTCACTCTGACTATTCCTCGTTCACGGGGCCCTGTTCCCCGACTTAATACAGGTAGTAGTACCTCTAAAGGTGTGCTGTCCCTTTAGGGTAGAGCACCTCTGGGGCCCGGTTGGCACCCAGGCTCAATGGAGCACTGCCCCTCTCCTCTGCTGCAGGCCAAAGAGGAAGTGCCACTCCCTGCAAGTACTTTTATTTAGCACTGCAGGGGGGGTGGTCACTACCTATAACCAATAAGTGGATACATTATAGCCACCTGGACTTTAGTCCAATAGCAGGTAGCTAATGTAAGGGCAAGGGAGGAAGCCATAAGGGCCATGCTACTTATGGGTCCCTACACATTCATAGCTGTTTTAAGCTTGTTTAAAAATCTCAGCTGTCAATCAAATATTGTCTGCAACTCCTCTATGCCTTAGGCTTAGAGGCGGGGCAGATAATTACTTTCACTTTCCATTCAGCACTTCCTAGATGCCACTGCTCCCCACACATTCCCCCAGTTCTCTTAACCATTTAATTATGTAGCCAGGACATGGGGATAGACATCGGGTCCCCCATTCTTGTGCACAAACAAGATTCTGAGATGATACAAGGCTTGTCTTAATAACAGTGTCCACAAAATGGCTCCTGCCTGCTTGCTATAATTATGAATTCCCAGACTGAAGAAAACAAGAATCAAATAATTTATATAGTGTAATTATTGTCCATTTTGCTTGACTAATGTGATAAAATATGATTTTGAATATTTTTTTGGGGTGACGGGTCCACTTTAAAAGCAGTTTCCTAATGATAAGCCTTTTTCTATATACTGCAATGATAATCAGCTTACATTTTTGGACAAGCAAAGCCTAATTCGATCTGGGTTGCTGAAATTCAAAATGTTAAGACACCCCCAGTGAAATCAAATGGTATGTTTCTTCTGCACAGGCCAGGGAGTCTTCTAAAGAAGGGTCATACCTCCATCTTACCAATCTCCTAGGCATCACTTGTGAAAAATTTGGATTCTCTGTATGCATTAGTGTAAAACTGGATGTTATATGTCAATGTAATTGCTATCAAAAAGTATCAGTCTTTTCATTTTCAAAGAGCTTGGGCTCATCGTTGTAGCTGTTTCCCCATTCACATGCATCATGCTTGGCATGCAGTGATATACAATACTGTTCCTATGATGAAGGATGCAAGGAGGACACCAATGTCTATCTCATTGCTTGAGAAACTTACATAATCAATGCTAAATCTTATTAGGAGGTTCTTGTGGCTGCCCTCCCATGTTAGCTCTGAACTTTGTACTCCTTGTTAAACTTCTGTTTGGCTCACTGGAATAAGTTATGTATATTTATTATGTTTCTAATGTGTTGACAAAAATTGCATTAAATCATATGAAAATTATAAATCACTTGGGCTTTTGGGCTCTGCTGAAATCCTATGGTATTTTTCGAATTAAGGCCCCCATACACTGGCCGATAAAAGCTGGCGACAGACAGAGTCTGCAGCTTATTGACCATGTGGGGTGTCCTCTGGCGGGTTTCCCCGATCGATATCTGGCACAATGTCGGCAAGATCTTGATCGAGCAAGGTAAAAAAAAAAAGCCTGTTTGATAGCGGCCGCATCTGTCCGTTGATGTTTTCCCGCGATCTGACCCCCATATGGACTGCATTGTGATCCAATATCGCCCACCTCAATGTGGGCATATCTGGGAGAGATCCGCTCGTTTGGCGTCTCCCTCTATATGGCCAGCTTAAATCGGCTTTTGCCAGAAACTGGACTGTGGTTTGGGTGGCTGCAAGTATTCTGGGATTAGCAGCTGGGGGTAAGTGACTGGTGCTCATTTATTAACAGTGGGCAATTTTGCCCATGGCCAGTAACCCATAGCAACTGACCAGTGATTGGCTTTATTTCAGCGAATTCAACAATTTGAATGGTTACCAATGATTACTTAATATGGGCAATGCATCTGCTATGTAACCTGTGCCTTGAATGACTGCCCCCATTGCTATACAGCAATATATAAACTAGCAGTTTTTCTAAAGCAAATACATCAGTTGTACCAGCTCATTATATACAAATTACTATTCCTTTGAGGGCCCAGTGTCTGTTTCCTTGTCTTATATCAGTCATGTAGTGGTAAGACTAGTGTTCAGCTACACAGGGTATAACCAACACTCCACAGAGCTCAGTGTCTTATGACCTCTAAAGCAGATGTTTATGACACTGATGCATTGTGACTTCTAAAATATGCTAGACTGCCTGACTGCTTGGTTTGGTTAAGTAATCATTCTGGACTAAAGAGTTTCCAAATGATTTAAGGAATGTCTCTCTCTTTACAATGTAAGGTTAAACAAAATGTAACCTTCACAAGTTCCTTGGAGAGCCCAGCTGGTTTAATGTGAGAAGTGAATGGAGCGGCATTCATTCAGGAAGCCACTCGTTTATTTCCAAGGAATGTCTCTGAGATGGTATATTTGCGGACTGATGTGGCAGTATCTCAAGTGAAATGCATGAAGTCAGGGAGTTTACCCAAGGTGAGCGCATCCTGTGAGCCCCCCATAAACAAGTGCTCCGCATAGAACTGATGTTGTAACCCTGGGTGGTTATGTTTCAGCTTTATGCTTATTTATTTGAAGCTGGTGACATCATGCTGTTCCATGAAAGGGACACAGACTCAGATTCCCCACAGTCTTCATAGGCTCCAAACACGGAGCGACCCTAAACAGAAATAGCACTTGCTCATCAGATGGTATAGAAATGATATAAATGTGCACTAAGTCTTTGCGCAGAGAGCTATTTCTATACAAACAATGCAAGCGTCTAATAGACAGCAAGCCCCTGGCTACTGCAGCTGACTAGGAACTTAATACATTTATTAAGAGTTAAATGGAAAATTTTTTTTTATTTTTATTTCGACTAGTTGATTATCCAAACTCTATTAGAATTTTTTTGAAATTTCAAATTCGATTTTACAAACGCTGGCCTTTTAAGAATTCGACTATTCGCCCACCTTAAACCTGCCAAATTCATGTATAAGTCAATGGGAGGGGTCCAGTCACCAATTTAAAGAGGTTAATATTGGACATTCAAGTTTTTTCGGGAGATAAAACTCAATTCGAATTTGGTCACATTGGATTTAAGTTTTCGGGTTGGTAATATTCTCCATTCGCATTTCATGGAAAATTTAATTTATTGGAGTTAAAATTTCAACCCTTGATAAATGTGCCTCTTAGAGGAGAGATTCTCAATTTCAAGAGTTGATTCAAATATAATAATCTTAGAAGAACAAGTTCCTTTTAATTCTTTCCCACTCCCAAGGGTACCTAGCATATACCTACCATATTCATAACAGTCAGGATAAACCTCTGGGCAGCCTCAGCTCCATGATACTGCACCATGTCAGAATCAGCCACCACCAGGGTCTCCACAGTGTGTTCTTCATTTAGTCGGATTGCGTTCCTGCGCCCCCGCCAGTCTTCTCCTTCCTCCCTTTTACGCTGCTTTTTCTTCTTCCCTGCAAATATGCCAAGTTGTTATTTAGACATTTATTCCTGGGATGTATAAGGTCAAATTGCCCAGTGGGCTGTGAATATTTTCGAAATTGACAGTGTATCTTGAGCTGGTATCACTTTCTCAGAACATAAATCATTAAGCCAACAGAAAATTGGCACCACAAGAGCCTTCCTGCTAGAAAAGACATAAAGACTATCCAACTTATGCAGTAAAATGAAAGGTATACCACATTTATAGACAGAAGTTAGTCTTTCTTTATCCTTAAAGAGACAGGACCATGACCTGACCTTCAAGATCCCCACCCCCCCCCCCAAGACAGCTTATGGAATATGAAATGCAATACAGGTATGGGACCGGTTATCCAGAATGCTCGGGACCTGGGGTTTCCGCATAACCGATCTTTCCGCAAGGCTACTACAAAATCATATAAAGGTTAAATAAAACCAATAGGCTGGTTTTGCCTCCAACAAGGATCAATTATATCTTCGTTTGGATCAAGTACATGGCACTGTTTTAATATTACAGAGAAAAAGGGAATGGGTTTATCCCCGTCAGACAGATTGGAATTCAGAGAAAAGTTTGTTCTAAAGCATTATTTACACAGGGGCCTAGGTGAGGCCAATATTTGTGTGGTTTGATGCATCACCACAAGGATTGAATGAATGCATCATGCTCTACTAACAGACATGCCTAAGTCTAGTTGAGAATGCCTAGTATACAGAATATAATCAGGATTGTGCATAATACAGATAAATTGTTAGATTGGGTTGAAAAAAAGACAAAGGTCTGTCAAGTTCAACCCCTTTAAATGAGATATATAGATAGATATAGACATATAGATATATACTCCTACACTAACTAATAGTTTAGTATCCAAATAGCCTTGGATTTTATGCTTGTCCAAGAAATCATCCAAGTCACTCTTAAAGGCATTAACAGAATCACAACATCACTCGGCAGTGCATTCCACAACCTCATAGCCTTCTCTGTGAAGAACCACCATGCTGCTTCAAATGAAAGTTCTTTTCCTCTAGTCTGAAGAGATGACATTTGGTACAGTGATCCACTATTGGTTAAAAAAATAGCCCTTATTAGGACACACATTAGCCTAACGAGTTTCCTGCCAAGGTGGGCACTTGCTCATAGGCTTCTGTGTGGCACTGAATCAAATGCATTAGCAAAGTTTTAGTAGATACATCCATTGCCTTCCCAGAATACCTGCTCACCTTCTCATAAAAGGGAAATTATATTAGTCTGGCAAGATCTATTACGCATAAAACCATGCTGATACAAACTCATAGGCAGTGTCGGACTGGGACACCAGGGGCCCACCCAAAAACCTTAGACCAGGGGGCCACTCTCAGTACTAATATTTTTTATCTACTCAATCAACCTCTATTCTCCTAGTTTGTTTTCTTTACATACTATAATCAATTATTACATCTATTTAGCCTCTTTGTTCTCATAGAAATATGGAATGGCCATGAAATAGGCTAAAAGTTTAGCAGCATGAGGGTCCACTGACACCTTGGCCCACCGGGAGTTTTCCTGGTATCCCTGTGGGCCAGTCCGACACTGCTCATAGGGGCAGATTTACTAAAAATCTAATTTGAGGGTTAATAAAATTTGATCAAAATTTTTTTATTCAATCTATAAAAGCTTTAAAACACCTATGGGAGCTTCCCATAGGGTTTTAAAGCAATTCGGTAGGTCTAAGTTGACGAACTAGCCTATCGATTTTTTTTTTAAAGGGGAAGTACTTTGACCATCGAATATTTGAATACAATTTAATTCGAATTATTTGAATCTGTCGAATTTTAAAATTTGATGGTCGAAGTTACCTCATTTGCATATTCGAAATTCAAATTTTTTTTTAAAAGTCGATCGAATTTCGAATCCTTCATGTGAATTTAGTAAATCTGCCGCATAGTATTATGAATCGCAATTAAGTTCAGTATCTTATCCCTTCGAAAAGTTTTCCTACCACTTATGTCAGACTAACCAGCCTACAGATTTGAGGCTGAGAACAGCATACAGTACCTTTTTGAATAGCTGCACCACATAATGGAGGATATATTAGATATCTTTAAGAAGGGGGTGGATGGGTTTTTAGCTAGTGAGGGTATACAGGGTTACGGGAGATAGCTCATAGTACAAGTTGATCCAGGGACTAGTCCAATTGCCATTTTGGAGTCAGGAAGGAACTTTTTCCCCCTCTGAGGAAAATTGGAGAGGCTTCAGATGGTTTTTTTTTTTGCCTTCCTCTGGATCAACTAGCAGTTAGGCAGTTAAAAGGTTGAACTTGATGGACATGTGTCTTTTTTCAGCCTAACTTACTATGTTACTATGTTACATAAGCAATACTCCAGTCTCTCAGCACTGTGCCAGACCTCAATGAATCCTGAAAAATTAATTAAAGTGGTCTGGCAATCACAGAGGTAAGCTCTCTAAGTACCCTAGGGTGAATACCATCCAGTCCCAGATCTTTGTTTATCTTAACATGTTCTAGTCTTATTTGAATGTCCTCATGTGTGAACCGTGCAAAATAAGTTATATTACTAGGATTGGAACTACCTTAACTGGTTTCTCATTTGTGTAGACAGACGAAAAATAAGAGTTCACAATCTCTCATCCAAAGCTGACACCCCCCACCCCTTATATTAAGGGTCCCACCCCTTCCTGCTTTTTTTACTATTTACATATTTTAAAAAATATCTGCTTTGTATGACATAGGTCTGCAATATCCAGTGCCTGTAGTTTACTGAGAAGGAGCCTGACAGATCAAGAGTCCACTGTTCATCAGCCTTTTGAAGTATTTTGAAGTATGTCCTAGTAACCATAGGCTTTTAAATAAAACCTTGTGATATTTTACCATTGCATGTATTGTAGGAACATAGCAAAGTTCTAACGCCACGGAAGCTCCAACAAGACTTTGGAAGAACTTATTTCCTCAAAGGAAAACTATACCACCAAACAATGTAGGTCTTTATAAAAATATATTGCATAAACAAGCTCATTTGTAAAACCCAGCTTCGGGTTAAATTATTTTCATAATAACATACTTTTTTTTAGGAATATCTGCCATTGGGTTATCTTAAATAGAAAATTGTCATTTTAAGAAATAAGGGCCGCCCGCTGGGATCCTATGATTGACGGTGCACACAACAAACCATACACATTAGGTCACATCAGCCAATTAAGGGACAAAGTTCTGTCTTTTGCTCCGACATTAGAGCTGCAGTATTTCTGGCCAGGTGATCTCTGAGGCAGCACAGAGAATACAGGTATGGGACATATTATCCAGAATGCTCGGGACCTGGGGTTTGCATAATTTGGATCTTCATACCATAAATCTACTAGAAAATCATGTAAACATTAAATAAACCCAATAGGTTGGTTTTGATTCCAATAAGAATTAATTATAGCTTAGTTGGGATCAAGTATAAGCTATGGTTTTATTATTACAGAGAAAAAGCAAATAATTTTTTAAAATTTTGATTGTTTCACTATGATGGAGTCTATATGAGATGGCCATTCCATAATCCACAGCTTTCTGGAGAAAGGGTTTCCGGGTAAGGGATCCAATACCTGTATCATAAAACAGGGGTTCAAGGGAAAAGATGTAAAAGGAAAATATTTACTTAAATTTATATTCCAGTTTGGTAAAATTCTTTAATATGCCAAAATTCTTTAATATGTTGTAAACTAGCGTAAGTATTAAAGGGGTGGTTCACCTTCAAATTAACTTTTAGTATGTTGTAGAAAGGGCCAATTCTAAGAAACTTTTAAATTGGTCTTCATTATTTATTTTTCATAGTTTTTTAACGATTTGCAATTTTCTTCTGTTTCTTTGCAGCTTTCAAATGGGAGTCACTGACACCATCTAAAAACAAATGCTCTGTAAGGCTACAAATGTATTGGTATTGCCACTTTTTATTACTTATTCATATTCCAGTCTCTTATTCAAATCAATGCAGGGTTGCTAGGGTAATTTGTACCCTAGAAACCAAATTGCTGACACTGCAAAATAGAGAGCTGCTGAATAAAAAGCTAAATAACTATAAAACCACACAAATAATAAAAAATGAAAACCAATTGCAAATTATCTCAGAATATCACTCTCTACATTATACTAAAAGTTAACTCAAAGGTGAACAACCCCTTTAATTTTTGGGGGAAGTTTGGCTTTAACGATGGCAGCTGTCTAGTCCAGGACATTTGTGGTTGTAGCAACATGCAAGGATATATAGATACATATAGATATATACTGTAGCTAGTTTATTTCTTTTTGTTCAATTCAGTTGACTGAAAAGGATAAAATGACATTTCTAATATTAGAGAGTGAAATTGAATACAACATATTCGGGTCCACTATTTTGAGCCCCCAAGGCAAATTAGAGTAATCTACATTCAGCATAAATAACGTTTATTCTCCATCCCTCATAAAGAGAAACTGGTCATTTGGAGATGCCAGCAAATATGCTATTTTGTAGGTTTGGGTGCAGTTCCTGAATAGGAATAGGATTTGGCTCAGATCTACCTAGTCAGATCCACACAGATCTGAACCCTTGTCTAAAGGAAAAGATTTACAGCCAGAGAAATGCCAAATTTTTGTATTCTAAATAGATAGAATATTTAATGGCTCTATTACAGCCCAATAGCAAATGGTTTAGGTCACTCACAAACATATGCTTCATGATCTGTAATTGATCTGTTGCTGGTTGCTTTACTACTATGTATACATTACTAATAAGGTGGTTAAACTTACTGCCCTACCCCAAATAGAACAGAGAGAAAAAAAAATTACATTAAAGGGGAACTAAAGCTTTACTGAAGAAGTAGATTATACCCCAGTAGCCCCCCATCTTCTTTTCTGCACATTCCCTGCACATGCTCTGTGAGATTGTCACTTACTGAGCTTAGGGGCCAACTCGAAATATACAGTACACATAGAATATAAATGTCACAATATAAGGCTGATTAGTAATAATACAGGTAATTACTACATGGCAGAAACCAGTGCAATTAGCATCAGAATTTAATAATCAGCCTTGTAGCTTGAGCTTATGTGACAGGCCAACCTCATTTTTGGTTTGATAATCAGCAACGACCCCTAAGCTTAGCTTCTCAACAGCTGCTCAGAGCCCACTTAACATGAGAGTAACAAGGTTTAAGTCCTGGATTATTGCTGCTATTGACAGGCTGAAACTTTAGGCTGGTGCAATAAGTTCAGTAAATAAAATAAGGCATTTTTAGCCATTAATTTTTAAGGTTTAATTCTCCTTTAAAAACAAATTATTCTCAGGTTTATATTTCTAAGCCTGAAGCATAAGTGTTTGTTCTTTTTTTCCACTGATTTTGGCTTAATCTTGCTGGAACAGCCAATTCCCAAGAGTTGGCATTAACACCTCTTTAAATATAGATGCTGCGGCCCGGCCAGACTTTTACTGGTGGACTAACTGACACACAAGGAACCTTGCCACCCAGGAAAAGCTGGGCTGCAGCAGGACTGGCAAGTCAGATACAGGTACCAGCATTTCTATAAACACAGAAGAACATGAAGGAGAGAATGGAAAGGTTTCTATCAGTCAGAGGCATTCTGAGATCAGCTAAGGCTGAATTCCCCTTAAAACTAAAGAACCAAACCCTATGAAAGAATAAGACTAAAAGTTATTATTTTAATTTACTGAACTTAATGCAACCATTCTAGAGATTCAGTACCCATATAACACTGTTGATCCTGGCCTACAAAGTTGCACATATCAGTTCATCATCTTTTGATTAGTTAGGCGTGTCAGTGGAACCGCAAATGCTCAATGTGCTCTGAGCAAGCTAAAGTTGTTGCAGATCAATCAGAAAATGAGGCTTTCCTGTCAGACATGGATGCTACAGGATGGTTTATTCTGATGCACAATGCACTGGTTTCTGAGCTGTCATGTAGTGAAAATCTGAATGAATTCTGAATCAACGTATTTACTCATGTACCTGGGAGGTGGTGGGGCTGCCCTGCAGGCCCTTATATGTTTGGTGCACTGTGTCTCCATCATTGAAGTTGGAGCTTTAAAGGAGTGTGTGCGCTTCTGGTCTGTTCCACTGTTCCTCGACCCTTGATTGTCCTTGACCACGGCTGTATTGCTGCCTGAACCGACCTTTGCCTGCTATTGACAATGCTTCTGGACATATTGGTTTTCACCTGGCCTGTTCCACAACTACACTTACTCTTTCCCAGTTCCTCCAGTAATGCATTCTGCATCCCTTGCCTACCGAGAGCCGCCTGAATTACAGGAAGGCCATCTCTCATAGACACCATTGTAATCAAATAATTGACAGTTTTATAAATGATTTCCTTTTTCTCTGTAATAAATAAACCAGTACATTGTACTTGATCCCAACTAAGATATAAAGGGGCAGATTCACTAAGATCCGAAAATTCGCCAGCGTAGGCTTCGCTAGCGTTCGCCGCACTTCGCCAGGCGAATTTTCACCAGCGCTACGCAAATCCACTAAAGTGCGGATTTACGCTCAGGTCGGCGAATGGTAGTGCAGTTGTGCTAGTTTTACTTCGCTAGGCAGAGCACTGTTACGCTAGCGAAGCCTAATTTGCATACGGCGGGAACTTTAACTTATGATAGAAGTATATGTTACAGCCACTACATTCCACATTCCACTACACAAGCCCAGGAAACCTTTAATAAATTATATAAAGTTGTCCTATTGCCCTACATGTGCCCCCTGTATAGTTGTGTTGCCATATGTTAGGAAATGTAGGGGGGAAGAAGGGTAACCCCCCCAAAAAAATTATCGATCTTTTTCAGACTATCACCCTCCTATGCTAAAATACGCCGGCGTTTTTTTGGGACTTTGAAAAAATTTCACATTTTTTTTTAACCTCCTATCTATTGTATTGAACTTGGTCTGACCAGGCGAAGTAACGTCTAGCGTAAGCGCTAACGTTGAGGAAAATGTTCATCTTAGTGAATTTGCGAAGTTACGATCCTTCGTCAATGCGCAACTTCACCTGGCATAAGGGTACGAAGTTGCGCAAGTCTATCTACTTCGCTAGCGAAAATTCGCCAGAGCCGGTGTTAGTGAATTTGCGAAGTTGCAAAATGACGTCACGCTGGCCAATTAGCGCTAGCGTTAGACGCTTCGCACTTTAGTGAATCTGGAAGCAAATTAATCTTATTGGGTTTATTTAATGTTTGCATTCATTTTAGGTAGATTTATGGTATGAAGATCCAAATTATGGATAGATCCCTTATCTGGAAAACCTCAGGTCCTGAGAAATCTGGATAAAAGGTCCCATACCTTTGCAGAAACCTAAAAAGCGCTCTCCATACAGAGGACAGGTTTTGTGCACATTGCCTACAAGTAATTAGAAGGAACACTGGGTAGAGGTGGCTTCCATCAAAATTAGTTAATACATATAACCGCCGCACACCTGTTATTCCCTTTCCCTGCTTCAGTGGTGCTGGACTCCGTAGACCAGGCTGGGTCCCTTAGTAAGAGAATTATTGAAGAAATGGATCCGCACTCAACCAAATCTGCAGTTGGGGATTAACCCCTTTTATTATGCCACCACAAGATCAACGTTTCATCATCCTGATGAAGGGTGGGTAACCCCCCGAAACATTGATCTTGTGGTGGATCCATTTCTTCAATAATTCTGTTCTATCAAAATTAGCCCACCTATGGCTTGATAGCATGCCATTATGGAACAAATAAAAAACTATTTTCATTCTGCCTAAGATTAATATTGTTTATTTGAATGTAGCTGGTGTGCTGACTGGGTCTAATGCAGAGGCAGGTTTCAATAGGCAAAGCTTTAGGCGTGAGAGGGAGGATCAGAGTAGTTAGTAAAGCAGCCAGAGACTCCAAACAAGGAAGCCAGGAAAGGTCAGTACCCTGTGATGTCACTCTCCAGTATAGGGAGTTAAGCAGTTAGACCAGGAACTGGAGATTCCCTGAGTAAGGGAACACTATCAGCAACTACTTGTGTTGGGAACAAGTTCGCTGATCATGGAGTACTACCTACCACTGGGCTGTTTCAAACAATACACTTGTGAGTAAGAGTACCATCCGATTGATGAAAGCTTATGAAGCATTTATGAGATGAGATTGTGCAACCTCCTGAGAACAGAGCGTTATTCTGTATTAGGAACCACTGGCACCAAAGTGATTGCAGATTTCATTAGCGCGCGCGTGTGTTTGTGTGTGTGTGTGTGTGTGTGTGTGTGTGTGTGTGTGTGTGTGTGATACAGTGTAGTTGACCCTTCCTCCACAAGTACAAAGAAGGCCGTCTGAGTAAAAGAGTTGCCCGCCTAAGTTTGCAGGTAAAAGTAATCCAGAATGAAGGTACCCCACCTTAATAATGTGTTACACTTATATTTCAAATATTCCCAAACTCTTTAGATTATCTTGTGAGCAGGACCCTGACAGCAACGTAGAGCATATGCTGTGAATCAGCAGAAAAGAAGACAAGGAACTACAGAAGGCACAGATCTTTACTGCTGTGGTTGCCTTGGGCTGGTTCAGAAGCACAAGATTAAACATTCAGTATAGGGACAGAAATTTCAAGGTAAGATTTCTCATTATAAATGTGGGCCCTTCTTGGACAAAGGGTTTGTTGGAAACATAAAGAGATACGGTCATGGAAAACCTTTTTTTCAAAACACATGAGTTAATTAATAGTGCTGCTCCAGCAGAATTCTGCAGTGAAATCAGTTTCTTAAAAGAACAAATAGTTTTTTATATTTCATTTTGAAATCTGTCATGGGGCTAGACATGTTTTCAGTTTCCCAGCTGCCCCCAGCCATGTGACTTGTGTTCTGATAAACTTCAGTGCAAATTGGAGTGATATCACCCCTTTCCCCATAGATTTGGCCGAATATTGAATCAAATCCGACCCCTAATTTGTATATTCAAATTAGTGAGAGGAAGGGCAAAATTTTTTTACTTCCTTGTTTTGTGATAAAAAGTCACATGATTTTAAGGATTCGGTTCAGCCAGGCAACAAGGATTCGGGCGAATCCGAATCCTGCTGAAAATTGCCGAATCCTGGTCGAATACCGAACTGGATTCGGTGCATCCCTAAAAAATACACTTGCTGGTTCAGGAATTAAATTTTATATTGTAGAGTGAATTATGTGCAGTGTAAACTAGAAATAAAAACTACACCATAAAAATCATGACAGAATCCCTTAAAAATTTCCAGTGGGGTTGCAATTACGAAGGGGAGATTTAAACAGCATGATTAAAAAACGTACAGTTTCCAACTGGTGGGCTGTGTATGCAAAGGAAATTAATCTTACAGCAAGTCAGGAGGGCAAGGTAGCATCAGAACAGCATTTATATTAGGAATATCCTTGGGAAATAGAATTTTTTATGTCAGCATTTTAATGTAATAAAAACAAGTATTTAGTTTCCATTACAAGTCATGAATAAATAGATGGATATAAAAAGTTGGTCTATTCAGCTCGGCTTACCCTATAGTCATTTAAATATCAGACTTTCCCTGTCATCTTTCTATTTTGTTACCATGAAAACATAGAATGTTTTACTACTCAATAAATGAAATAGTTACTTGCAATTTATGGTTGCAGCATTTATGATACTATTTCTATTTGGATACACACATGCACATTAAATCACCCAAAATACAGGGCCAAAGTTCCACCCAGGGTGAGGCTGTATAAATGCCTCCAAGGGGGTGAAATAAAGAAAGTATAATTATTTTTAGGCTTATTAGTAAAAACGGAAATCCTTCTCATTAGTGTAAAGATAGCAACATCTAAAAGTATAATTATATACAATTATAGAGCATGCCGAGGCATAAGAGGAATTAATGCTTAATAATGGCTCCTAAGGGTTGGCCAAATCCTGAAAGTTGCCATTTGAATGGTATGTGCTCTAAGTACTAATACAATGGTTTTACCCCCTCACAATCTGAGGGGAGCCCAGTCTGAAAGGGGTTGGATGTTACTTGCTGTGAACACCACTGAATGTATAGCATAGCAATGTAGTCAACCCAGAATTAAGCTGGCCATAGACACAAAAATCTAATCATTAGAATCCTTGAACGATCGGACTTCCCATCTCCCGACCTGCCGCTAACCTTCAGATTAAATAAAGTAGTAAAAAGCACAGATTAGCCGATGTTCTGCCCCTACAGGGATCGTACGAAAAGTTGTGTCCGACAAAAGCTAGTGACAGTCTCCCACTGAGAATCCACGGCTCAATAGTGATATATATATAGTTCAAATATAACTTACTAAATTAGATCAAAGATCAAGTCCAGTGATTACAATGAAATTAAAACCTAGGTAAAGGCAAGGGACCGAACTCACAAAAGGCAAGGTTGGCCTTAACTCTACTGTGTGGGTCCAGAGTCTTATTAGTACAGCCACATCGCAGACTGAAAATCATACCATCGGCAATAAACGCAGAGATATTATCGGCAGCCGACCGAAGTTTTCTATCCTGTCCGTCCGATCGACCAAACAACTGATCTCTGCCGGACAAAAAATGTCGGAAAACTCCACACACAGTCCGAAAATCAGATCGTTGCATCTATGGCCAGCTTTATTTTCAGCTAAATGGAGTGGGCAACCAAAACGGAGGCTTGAACCCACAGATCATGAAAACCAATGTACTAGTAAAAGAATCAGATCTGTTCATTGGTTATATCACGTTGCTTGAAAGTTCAATGAAAGTGGCACAGTAGGTCCTTTTTTACACCTGTGTAGAAACATAGGTGGAGAAAAGGCTTATCTGTTCAATTCCACATTCACAGTCCACGGATATGCCAGTCAATGTACAAATGCACTTTTGCAATTCACCTTCAAAAATGTTCAGTGTGCGCACTGACCGGCGATGAAATGTCTGTAGCACAGGCTTTAGACGTATTTGTTTCAGTTTAAATTGCTGCTAATGCATGTATAGGACTGGTTATCCAGAACGCTCAGAACTTGGAATACTTCAGATAATGGATCATTCTGTAGTTTGGATATTCATCCTTTAAATCCTACTAGAAAATCATGTAAACATTAAATAAACCAAATAAGAAGGTTTTGCTTCCAAAGGGGATTAATTAGTTACTTAGTTTGGATAAGTGGACGTAGCCAAATCTGCTGAAACACGCGTTGGCGTGCAAGCATTGAGGTATTTGGCCCTCTTTTCATACGTGGCAGTGTCCATGGCCGGCCATGAGAGAACAGAACTGCGAATGTGAGAGAATGGAATAAAGTGCAGAATCAGTGTGCAATTGTATGCCGAATCATTAAAGGGCAAGGAAAGTCTACAATAGAATAAGGCTAGAAATGCTGTATTTTGTATACTAAACATAAACATGAACTTACTGCACCACAAGCCCAATCAAACAAATTATTTATGCTTTCAAAGTTGGCCACAGGGGGCTGTCGTCTTGTAACTTTGTTATACATCTTTGCAAGACTAGACTACATACACATGCTCAGTGTGGTCTCGGCTTCTTAGGGGTTGTCATAAATGATTAAAAAACAAAGCTGGTTGAGTTCTGCATGTCTGGTAAGTAAGGCAGAGGCTCCCCCTGCTGTTCAAAAGTATGATTGTTTCCCTGCCAGAAGTTAGGGACCGTCTGACAATTCCTATCCACAGCACTAAATGAAGGGAGAATTTCACTGCATACAGTCAGGTTTCTTATAAAAACGGTACATATTTTTTAATTAAGGTATATTGGAGATATGAATGTGTTAATCGCTTTCACACAAATGTTCACACACTGTTTAGGCCTTGTAAAAGCCGGCAGCAACTAGGATGTATAAGTGTGGGTGCTAGAGTTCAAGTTGCACATTGACACAACTGTGTCCCACTCCCAATATGACGGTCAGGACTCTCTGGGATTCAAACTCTAGTATGTGTTTTCCTGGGACAATGCACCTTCCAGTTGGGCCACTGGAGGCTTTCATGGCTGCTTTGGGCCAGTCTTCCTACAGATATTGTATTTTCTGTCTCCTCCCATCTCATTACCCTCCATGTGTTTCCCATTTCCAATTATGTACCCTTTATAAACCTGTCCCTGGCCAGTGATCCTTGCTTGATCATCTGAGTCTGATCCAGCCTCTTACTTTGATTCCTGGTTCCAGTGTTCCCTGCCTGATTCTGTCTCCATTGCCTGCTTCCCTTGATCCTGTTCCCACCTGATTCCTGATACCCGTCTCCTGTGGATTCCCTGGTTTGACCTTCGGCCTGTTACTTTGACCCTCCCATCTCGACTGCTGCCTGCCACTGACCTTGCCTACCATTCGGACATTGCTAGTCTTCCTTCCCAGCCTGTTACTGGATTACGCTCAGTCAGTACCCAGGCCTGTATTTGGTTCTGTTGATTTGCCCTCCTGTTTATTGTTGTTTTCATTCTAACTATTAAACCTCCTTCACCTTATCATGGCTTCTGCTGTTAATCCTGCAGTAAATGGGTGTTATCTGGGTTACCCTGCATATAGGCTACAAACTGCCGGACATTTACCAGCATCCAAATCATTGTTATATGAGTGTAGAGTGGGTGCTCTTTAAAATATAGTGGATACAGAGTGGGCCAATATACAGTACTCTCATATACTTTTTAACAGAATACATTCGGACTGGTTAATTAATTTTCATGGGACTATATACAACAGACATAATTGACTGATGAATTGCCAATTAACTTTAGGTTTACTGTAATTGAATTCCATATGAATCTGATCATGAACGTCTAATTGTAAGCTGATGAAAGTGATTTTGTAAAAAACTTATGCACTTATTAGTAATTGATTTTTGGGCTAATTTAATGGGTAATCCGTTTGATAATTGTAAAAAAAGCATTCATTCATGTTTTAACAATTGAATATAGAATGAACTGGGTGAAATCAAATTAACTAAATAAAGATATAAATTTGAAGTAAAATTACAGAGTGCAAATTGAGATACTGTTGCTCATAGTATAAATTAGTTTGGATAAGTACAAGGTAGTATTTTATTACAGAGAAACATGAAATAGCTTTTTTTAGAAATTTGGACTATGTAATTATAATGGAGTCTGTGGGAGATAGCCGTTTCATAATTCGGAAGTTTCTGGATAATGGATCCCATACAAAGAAGGGAACTTTATTTTTCCAACTGAAAAATATAACTTTTTTCCCTTAAAGGGGAATTCCACCCCCCCGGCGCTGACCCCCCCCCACCCCCCGGGCTATAGCCCCTAAGTCGCTACCTACCCCTGTGAACTTCGCTGGAGGGGACCTACACAGAGGGGTAAGTAGCGACTTAGGGGCAATAGCCGGAGGGAAGTGGTAGGCCCGGGGGGAGGAGGGATCATGGGGGTTAGCAATTAATCAGTTTTGAGCCTCAGAAAGAACCTGAATTACTGAGCTGCCAGACTCAAACACCAGAGACACCGACATTAAACTTTAAACTTAGATTTTGGAAAAACAATAAAAAATAAATAATGGAAAGTCTTTATTTCTGGGAAACAATCTGAAAAACAACTGAACTAAAAAAACGTGAACAACCCCTTTAAGTGCATACAATACTAATCAATGTGCATACTAATTAATCAACCTAAGGCTGTTGCATGCATTGAAATGCAACGTCCCTTGACTAGAGGCTGTGGGTAACCAGATGCCTATGGTTACTTCTCAGTAATGTAAACTGCCAAGTTTTGGAGCCTGATGTTGCCCGTCTAAGGGTAGGGACAGACAGGGAGATTCGGGGAGATTCTGTCGCCTGGCGTTTTTAGCAGGCGGCAATCTCCCAGAATTTCCTTCTCCCTGTCTGCCGCTAGTAAAAGGGACAAAGCGCCAGCGCCTGTGCACACGCTGCGCGGCGATTTCTGGAATCGCCCGAAGATACCTCGTGAGGAAACTTCGGGCGATTCCGGGAATCGCCGCGCAGCGTGTGCACAGACAATTCGGGGAGATTGTCGCCTGCTGAAAACGCCAGGTGACAGAATCTCCCCGAATCTCCCTGTCTGTCCCTACCCTAAGGCAACTGCTTCCCTTTCAAGTGGATGAGAAAAGATTTATATCAGGTAGCAGTGTTTTTATCAGTGCCACGAACAGCTGTGATGAAAACAATACATGTGCCTAAAGGCCTCTCATTTAGGTAAGAAGAGATTTATTTCTCTGATTGTACAAAGCAGCCAGCACAGAGGAGAAGTTTCAGCTGCAAACTAGTGGTGCAGTGGGGTATTTCCCCTGGTCCCCTAGCATCACAGAGAAAATAAAATAGTAAAACTAACTTAGGGCTCATTTGAGATCACAAATGTCTGCATTTATAAAAGCCATTCATAAAATCCACTTGTGCCCAAACATTCCTTGAGTAATATATTTTGCTTATGGTTCTTTATACAGTGGTGTGAAAAACTATTTGCCCCCTTCCTGATTTCTTATTCTTTTGCATGTTTGTCACACTTAAATGTTTCTGCTCATCAAAAACCGTTAACTATTAGTCAAAGATAACATAATTAAACACAAAGTGCAGTTTTTAAATGAAGGTTTACATTATTAAGGGAGAAAAACTCCAAATCTACATGGGCCTGTGTGAAAAAGTGATTGCCCCCTTGTTAAAAATAACTAAGAACAAAAGTAATTGAGATCTATCAGTCTGGTAAAGGTTATAAAGCCATTTCTAAAGCTTTAGGACTCCAGCGAACCACAGTGAGAGCCATTATCCACAAATGGCAAAAACATGGAACAGTGGTGAACCTTCCCAGGAGTGGCCGGCCGACCAAAATTACCCCAAGAGCGCAGAGACAACTCATCCGAGAGGCCACAAAAGACCCCAGGACAACATCTAAAGAACTGCAGGCCTCACTTGCCTCAATTAAGGTCAGTGTTCACGACTCCACCATAAGAAAGAGACTGGGCAAAAACGGCCTGCATGGCAGATTTCCAAGGCGCAAACCACTTTTAAGCAAAAAGAACATTAAGGCTCGTCTCAATTTTGCTAAAAAAACATCTCAATGATTGCCAAGACTTTTGGGAAAATACCTTGTGGACCGACGAGACAAAAGTTGAACTTTTTGGAAGGTGCGCGTCCCGTTACATCTGGCGTAAAAGTAACACAGCATTTCAGAAAAAGAACATCATACCAACAGTAAAATATGGTGGTGGTAGTGTGATGGTCTGGGGTTGTTTTGCTGCTTCAGGACCTGGAAGGCTTGCTGTGATAGATGGAACCATGAATTCTACTGTCTATCAAAAAATCCTGAAGGAGAATGTCCGGCCATCTGTTCGTCAACTCAAGCTGAAGCGATCTTGGGTGCTGCAGCAGGACAATGACCCAAAACACACCAGCAAATCCACCTCTGAATGGCTGAAGAAAAACAAAATGAAGACTTTGGAGTGGCCTAGTCAAAGTCCTGACCTGAATCCTATTGAGATGTTGTGGCATGACCTTAAAAAGGCGGTTCATGCTAGAAAACCCTCAAATAAAGCTGAATTACAACAATTCTGCAAAGATGAGTGGGCCAAAATTCCTCCAGAGCGCTGTAAAAGACTCGTTGCAAGTTATCGCAAACGCTTGATTGTAGTTATTGCTACTAAGGGTGGCCCAACAAGTTATTAGGTTCAGGGGGCAATTACTTTTTCACACAGGTTTGGATTTTGTTTCTCCCTAAATAATAAAAACCCTCATTTAAAAACTGCATTTTGTGTTTACTTGTGTTATCTTTGACTAATAGTTATATGTGTTTGATGATCAGAAACATTTTGTGTGACAAACATGCAAAGAATAAGAAATCAGGAAGGGTGCAAATAGTTTTTCACACCACTGTATATGGCTAGGCTTCGTAGAATTTTGCTAAAAACTACAGATAACCTAAAGCAGGGGTGCCCAAAATGTAGATCGGGGTCTACCTGTAGACCTTTAGCTGGTGATCAGTAGATGTCAAGACACTGTCAACAAAAAGCTTGTCTAAATCAACCCTGTTAATTATGTTAAGGTTACATAATAAATAATAGTAATATTTCCATGCAAAAGAATACTAACAATGTGTTATGGATGTAGACCATAATGGGTAGACCTCACATTAGTAAGGTATGGGCACTCCTGAGCTAGAGGAAGTAAACTGTACCAGGAGCAATGAAATAAGGCAGCAAATGTCGCCCAAGGTTTAAGGCCTAAAGGTGGCAGTCTGTCGGACACTACTGATATTAAGAAATGGAAAGCACCTTGGCTGATGCATATGGGGTCATGTTACTAGAACATTTTACACATATTGGTCCACCCATTGCCATAAGTGTGCATCAGTCAGGTGGCTGTACATTTCATGAAATTAGAAGCAGCAACAAGCACATTTTATTCGCTGGCAAACTGTTGGACAAACCCACCAGAGTGCAACTGGCCTAGCCCTTATAACCCATTTAGATTTTGGTTTTGAACAGGTGGTCAACTAATGCTACCTACTGTATACCAAAGCATAAACGTTGGTCCCTTGGTTAAATCACAGTTGATATTTTACTCCATACTATCCCAATTCTTCACCGATGCTGCAGTTCATACTGCTTCAATTGTGGTGCACAATGAAATTGTTTTGCTAAAAGTTCTGCACCAATTCCTCAAGCCATGGCATATGCCATTCTTTGCTTGACCTTAATTTTTTTTTGCATGATCACTAATAGTAACAAACTCACCCACCTGATACAACATGGCAGTTACTCCATTCTACATTTGAATGGGCAAGTGATCTAGGCGATAGAGAACGTTTCCTCCTGATAATATGTTCTCTTCCAGATAAGGGAATCTTGGACTCTGCTGTATTGTTGATTGGCTGGATCATGAGCTGCTCATCTCCCATGTGAATGTATCCAGTCTGACAGACAGAGAAAGAAAAATAGACACCAGGCAAGTTAATACTCCAGGATGGTATGCTATAACCTAAAGTGTACATCTCCTGTTCAATTACACTTTAAATATATTATTATATCATGGATTTATTGTAGGATTCCAGTACTGGACAAATATGCAGCTGTATATTAGGCAAAAAGTTCTCTTTCAACATCCCCACGAACATTAAAAAAATTTCCAGCCTAATAAAATAATTACTTTTCTAGGTATACCAGGTTACATGCAGACATGGACACAAAATACAAGGCCTACCCATATACAGCCATGATAACATTAATATTTTGTCTTTAGGTGGCCATACATGGGCCAAACAAATCAGAGGCTAATCTGCCCACTCAAACCAAACCAAACCTCAAACCACCAATATCTGGGCAAAAAAAAAAAAAAGAAAAAAAATGCCCAGATTTTGATCAGTAATGTTTAAAATACTGTTAGAACAAGTACTGATCCTGTACTGGTCCTCCCTGCATATTGTCCATTCCATCCAATCAGTCGGTTCTCAAGGTAGACATATCAGGGAAAGATGTGTTGTTTACATGTATGGCCCTCTTTAGAGCATTTCTTTAGTGCAATGAATGTTCTGCCACCTGTATCATCACCTTGCTATGTCTACTGCTGTCTTGTGGCAGTGAAGAAATGTTTAGCAGGTTTGCCAGTGAAAAAGTATTGTTAATTGTCCTTTTTTTGCTTTAATTTCTAATTTTAAGTATGCTTAGGCTAACGGAACATGTATTCTTTACCTACTATTATGTAGGCATAAAAACCAAAAAGCCACCCCATATGCACACCGTCTGCATGATGTCATCTCTGTCAATGCCTCCAATGCAAAAAACATGGGGTAGTGCATCTGCCACGCATGATATTATCCTTACAGATTGACTGCAATTGCGTACCTATGTTCTTAAATCAGCCTCAGTAACATTCACATACACAGCTCTATAGCAGTAACAATGTGTGAGAACCTACTGATGACTATACCGAAGTGCCTGCTCATCTAAATAAACTTTCCATTGCTCCATTTAATCTGCCCTACAAGCCCATCATCCTCTGCCAGCTGGGATCCTGGCCACCCTAAATCAGTGGCATTTCTCCTTACTTTACAAAGTTGCTGGACTGGAGTGTACACAAAGGGGACATAAATGGGGATAGGTGTCCGGCAAAAAACTTTGATCCAAGCTTTTCAAACAGAAGGGAAACAATACGATGTCTGGCAGCTTGTGCACTGTCCCTCTCCACTTCACAGGTCAGAACTGGAAGCAATAAATGAGCTCCTTCAACTGACTGGACAACGTACATTTAAAAAGACTGGGTGCAACTGATTCCTGCTGTCCTAGCAAGCAGAAAATGAGTAGACAATATGGGTCAAAGGCCAATCAGCCACTTCTTGGCTGCATAACCACTTGATAAACACACCAAGGCTGGTTGGGCAGCCAGCTTTCAAGTGCATCCCTTGTTGACCTGCAAACCGCAGCACAGAAGGAGGCTTACCCTGAGCCGAAAACAGAAGAGAAACTTCCCTTCTCCATAGAACCTTTGCCAAAAACAACGGAAGGATTTTCCTGTATAAACAAAATCCTTGGAGCACAAAGGACCTACAGCAGAGATATACGAGGGGTCTTTTGATAATTTCAGTTTGGTTGACTTGGTAACTGGGTGTGGGTGAAGCCAAGGAGGTATGACATGAGGAGAAAAAGAGAAGGCTTGGCTGTCTAGGAAACATTCCACACTGCAAGTTCTTCCAGCTCTCTAACTTCTGGAACTGAATGCAGTAATTCAAGTGCACAAGTTCTGAATGAATCATGAGTTCCAAATAAAGTCTCGATGAGCAGCTGTTATTACACACCTTAGTAATGGGACCTTATAGTGGAATTAATGCTAACATAGCAAAATAATGAATATACAGCCCCTGCTAGACACGGCCTCCGTCACATCATATGAACCTGCCAAGTTTAGTAAGGGCTACATTATACAAGCTCTTCACTAGCATCCACTTGTAGGGTTTAAGGGAAAACAGACTACCACGTCATCTCTGCAAATCTTTGAGGCTTGAGAACTGTTTGCCCTATCTGAACTTAAACAGCACCTCTGCCCACATTCGATAAACACTGCCCAATGATATTTAAATATGAAATATTGCAATGGTTAGGCTTTAAGAATCAGTATAGATCATTTATAACTTCTAGAGTATACAGGTTTAGCACTACAATAAACCTCCACAAAACAAAGGTGCATGGGTGTTGTCAATATCAAGGGCTGATATGATGTAGTCACAGTTTAATATGGGGTATTAATATCAGTAAATTATTTAATGGTGGTACAGAGTAACAATCATGATCTGCTATCTTTAGGGGGGGCAGTCTAGTAAGGTCTTCAAAACAAAGAAACCAATCAAGTGTTTGCTTTCAACTGTAGACCAGTAATTGCTACCTGGTGATCAGTTGCTATAGTATTTTGTGTTTTTTTTTTTTTCAAAAGTTTCTCAAATTTTAAAGATGCAAATGACATCAATTTTGTTTGGTGTATAGCTAAATATTTGGTATTTGGCACAATCCAGAAGACATTGATTTGTGCAAACCTGATCCTACATCCAATATATTTATAATTAACAGTGCCATTTCTACTACGAGGGAGAGTGAGTTCCTTCCATTTCAGGAAGGTGGGGTGGGAGGCTGATACTCCAGCAATTTCATAGCCCTTATTATATTAAATAAATATATGAATAGTGACAAAGCAACCAGCTGCCATAATACAATATAGTATGTAAATATATGTATATGCAACATTTAGCAACCACTGATTAGCAAGGGAAGTGGCTTATATATGCCAAAAACCCCTTACAGTAGTTCATAATCATGTAGTCTGCTGTATCTTTTGGCAGCAGAAGAGGAAAACTATGGTGCAGTTAGTATTTTTAATGGAAAGTCATGTATTCATAAAGAAGAATATCAGGTGGGCAACAATTTAGTTATTTTTAGTAAGACAGCATTTTCTGTAAACCCAATGCCTGAAATTTTATTATTGTTTTGGCCGTAGATCACAAAAGAAAAAAATAATAAACCTGAAACTCACTTACCCTTTGTTTAAATTCCTCCATGGTTTTCATAGAAAGACCCCCTATGCTAAGTCCACTGAAACAGGTTGGGAAGCAATAGGTCCAATTTAAATTTAAAGGAACAGTAACACCAAATAATGTGTTTTAAATGAATGACTACAATATATAATGTTGCCCTGCACTTGTAACACTGGCATATTTGCTTCAGAAATACTACTATAGTTTATATAAACAAGCTGCTGTGTAGCCATGGGGCAGCCATTCAAGCACAAGATACACAGCAGATGAAAGATAAGTTCTGAAGAATCCCATTGTATACTATAGAGTGTTCCATTGTCTCTTCTTTTGGCTTCCCTATGGAAATATTTAAATGATACAGCAAACTAATGTAACCCTCTAACAAAGTTGTCAGGTTTTAAACAAAATAAGTGCCGAGTTGGCCCTAGACTGGCACTTTGCATGAGGTCTGTCTTCTCTGCATTCTTCATCATCAGGGTGAAGGCTTTGCCACTCAGAAGTAAGTTTATCATAGCTGAGCATTGTCCGCAGTTATTGTACTACAGAGAGCACAGCTCCATTGCAGTTTCAAGAACACAGAGAAAACAGCTGCGAAAATTGCAGGTGTCTAAAAATGTTAGTTTAGTAGTGATGCTTCAAGAATCAAGTGTCAACAATTTCCCACTGTAAACTCTGCTAAAATCGTGGCTATAAAGGTCTTCCTTCATCTAGGATTCTAGGTCATTTAGTAGCTATAGGTCTAAAGAATCTGGACATGTGGAGTAATGTTGAAAAAGTGTTTGAGCATATCAAAAGGGTTGCCCAATAGCATATTAGAAGGAATCTGTGCCCCCATCTTCATGCTTGCACCTTAACATTAATGCACCTTTAACCCCTTACAAAATTAGTTTCTCATTCTTCTCGTCATAAGTACATGGTTTTGACATTTGCCCTGACCATTGTTATTGCACCACACCTCTGACCTGCCCAGGGACCTTTAGATATGGTGCCATGCAAAAGTATTTTCACATGAGAAGTGATTTTGCCTGGCACCATATGCCCTTACCCTAAGGCTAGTGCCACACAGGGTCGATTCTCAGTCTGCATATAAATGCAGTTGATCCTCTGGAATCTGCCCACTGCTGTGTCTGTACTCAGGGGCACTGTATTGACCTGAGTCCAGACACAAGGAGTGGATTTTGGAGCAAAAATGCATGCTTTCTGCACTGAAATCTGCTCCTTGTGTCTACAACCAGGTCGACAGTAAGTAAAAGACAAAGGAGCAGTTGGAGGCCAGCGGATCAGAAGATTCTTGGCTTGAATACAAACAAATCAGCCCCACTAACATTTTGGCTGGTATCCCAGCCTTTTTCAAAGTTTGAAAAAGGCTGGGGTACCAGCCGAAACATTAGTTATGCCTTAATAAAATTGGATTATTTTTTTCGTAAGACCTGTGAGTGCGACCTCATCTCTACTTTGTTGTACATTGATTCTGTGGACAGCATTTCAGGATTCATTGAAGTCTGACATGGTGCCGAGAGACTGGAGAATTGCTAATGTGGTGCTGCTATTCAAAAAGGTATCCCTTTCTCAGCCTCAAAACTATAGGCCAGTTAGTCTGACATTGGTGGTAGGAAAGGATAGGATAGGATACTGGACTTCATAGCAAATAACAATACTATGAGTTTGTGCCAGCATGGTTTTATGCGCAATAGATCTTGCCAGACTAACTAAATTTATTTTTATGAGAAGTTAAGCAGGGACCTTGATTCTGGGATGGCAGTGGATGCGATTTACTTAGACTTTGCTAAAGCATTCGCTACAGTGCCACACAGAAATTTACTGGTTAAATTAAGAAATGTTGGCCTGGAACATAGTATTTGTACCTGGAAAGAGAACTGGCTAAAAGATATACTACCAAGAGTGGTGGTAAACGGAACATTTTCTAATTGTTGTTAGTGGGGTACTGCAGGGCTCTGTACTGGGTCCCTTGCTTTTCAACTTGTTTATGACCTGGATGTGGGCATTGAAAGTACTGTTTCTATTTTTGCAGATTATACTAAATTGTGCAGAACTATAGGTTTCATGCAGGATGCTGCCACTCTGCAGAGTGATTTGTCTAAGTTGGGAAATTGGGCAGCAAACTGGAAAATGAGGTTGCACGTCCCCATTCTACTGTACGGTTCACCAGAGCTAACACACATAGGCATGTGGTATAAATCCGGCCCTGCAGCAGTTTGAAAGTCATAAAGGAAGGTTAATAAAATTGACTTAAAAAAAATACATATTTGGTTGCCAGGGTCAGAGACCCCAATAACCAGGCAGCCTGTCTACTTGAGGCTGTATATATACAGAAAAACAAGTGCTACTCATTCAACATTCAAAAAAGCAAGCAGAATGAAATGTTTCTTATAAATAAGAATAAAATATAACATATGAAATGTCAGTTTAACTGTGAGCTTCCCCTTCCCCTCCTAGAGCTTTTGAAAATATATTGTGTCAATTGAGAATATTACAAATGTCAAAAATAATAACTTGCCACATGGACTTTATTGGGATAAATGACAATGCAAGAAGCTGCATTTGAGCTTGAAAACTATGTAGTTTTGGGTCAAGAGATGATTTTGTCTGCCTTTCCCCAATGGGAAGCAGCAGAGGCTGTGTTTTTACAGCTAAAATACACAGGGGTAGAAACCAGTGTGCCGTGAATGAAGCTCTCTGAACAGATATACAGGATTTTATTATAAGAAATTTGCTCCATCTAAATTTTACTTATAAAATGAAACATGCAGACAATTGTGATTCACTAGACTAGGCCATCATTTACAATGCTGTATTTAAAAACTGGCCAAAACTTAAAGAACTAAACCCTTAATGACAAAACCCTACCCTACATAGACCCCCTCCCTGCTGCCCCCCAGCCTAGCTGCTACCCCTGGTAAATGCCCCTAACTCTTTACTTGCCCCACTGTGCAGATTCAGGGCATTGGAGTTCACCGGCGCCATCTTCATGCACTTCGGTAATCTTCGGGTCTTCTTCCTTCACTTCTGCAGTTTCTGTGACTTTCAGCGTGATTGTGTGATGATAGGCCACTCACATTCAGAAGATTACCGAAGAGAAGAAGATGGCATACATGAACTCCTGGTGCCCTGAATCTGCACCAAGGGGTAAGTAAAGAGTTAGGGGCATTTACCAGGGGTAGCAGTGGGTTTTAATTAACATTTGAATTCTCCTTTATGGCGGCCAGACATGCACAGATATTATTGTATACCGACATATTGATACACAGTATGACTCTAATCCAGGGGTGTCCAACCTGTGGCCCAGGGTTGAAATGAATGAGGTGCAGCTTGAAAACCTTGGTTCCAGAGAAAACTTCATGTTGCAAAGGATTTAAAAGTAGGCAGGAGGGGGGACTCAGTTAGTAGTAGTAATAATAATAATAATATAATAATAATATCCAAGTTTCTCATATTCCAGTGTATAGCTCCATCTGGTTATCCAACTGATATTGTAGTTCTTTTCTGTGCATTTTCTTTACTTTTACAAATCAAAAAGTGTTTGTATATTTCATGTGCGGCCCCAGACAATTTTTGTTTTCCAGTGTGGCCCAGGGAAGCCACGTCTTCCATAGACTCAATTATAATAAATTAATTAGAATTTTTAAAAATGATTTCCTTTTTCCCTGTTATAATAAAACAGTACCTTGCACCTTGTTTTTGGTTAGTTTCAAAGATGCCTCATGATCTGTTTGTGTTCCCAGTTAACTGTAGTCATTGTAAGAAGGTATCCACATGTATCAAGAGAAAGGCAAAAGCACAGCCCAAGGGGTAAATTTATCAAAGAGTGAAGTTCTTATCACTTGTGTGAAATTCCGCCAATCTCCATTGATTTCTATGGGATTTTGAAAGGCATATTTATCAATGGGTGAAAGTGAAATTTCATCCTTTAATAAATACGCCTTTAAAAATCCCATAGAAATCAATGGAGAGAGACGGAATTTCACCCTAGTGGCGGAACTTCTCTGTTTGATAAATATACCCCTAAGTGTTTCACATGTAAGCCCAGTGTGAGCCCCGTGAGACCCTCTCTGTGACTAGCCTGTTGACTTGGTGTTTGGTCGGTGTTCCCTGGGATAATATTGATATTGAATACACAGTTGCATATCAAAAGTCTTTATTTTCTGTTCCCAAACATTAACCTCTTCACTGCAAATAGATAGATAGATGGTTCTTCCCAGGTGGAGAAGACTTCTGCTCACGTTAAAAAAGGGCCACTGTACATTTCAGCTCTGCTGCAAAATTATTCAGGTACAGGTATGGGATCCGTTATCGGGAAACCTGTTATCCAGAAAGCTCAGAATTACCAAAAAGTTGTCTCCCATAGACTCCATTTAATCCAAATAATCCAATGTAAATTTAAAAAGGATTTTCCTTCTTTTCTATAATAATAATAATAATAGTACCTTGTACTTAATCCAACCTAAAAAAAATACTGAATACTATGGTCCAAATGACCCTAGCAACCATTTATTGATTTGACAGGGAGAGGGTCTGACAATAACAATAAAACTATAACAAAAGAAACTGATGGCCAGTTGAAAAGTTGCTTGGAATTAGCCATTCTATATATTAACATAAATGTGAACCACCCCTTGGGTTGTAAAAGCCTACTCAGTTCCTCTATTTTTATATTGATTTTCATCAAGTACATATACATCATACAGTGTTTGCGACTGCATGCACAGAGGCGCAAAGGTAAGAACGATTGAATAATAATGTAAAGAACATAGGTGGTTGGATCTCGGGACCACGTCAACGAACAGATGCGGTCCGTGATTCGACGGAATTTTTAGCGCTGCCCGATCGACGTCTGGTTGACTTTCAGCCAGATATCGATTGGCAATAACACAGGCAATAACCACCGACTCGGTCTGTCGGCGGCTTTTATCGGTCCGTGTATGGCCACCTTTAATCGCCCTCTTGTTTCATGCTTTTCACTCAGATATTTATCCATTTCTCAAAAGAGCAAACAGATTTCTTTATATTCAGTTTTGAAATCTGACATGGGGCTAGCCATTTTGTCAATTTCTCAGCTGCCACGGTCATGTGACTTGTGCCAGCAATATGCACCTGATGAAGGCGACTGCGCCAAAACATGTTGTGCATATTTTTCTGCGATAAACTACACAAGATGACTTAAGAATTATAATACAAGCTCTCTGGGTGATCAGTTTTATTGTGACTTGTGCCAGCACTTTAGGAAGGAACTGCTTTCTGGCAGGCTGTTGTTTTTCCTTCTCAATGTAACTGAATAGTACACAGTGGGACATGGGTTTTACTATTGAGTGCTGTTCTTAGATCTACCAGGCAGCTGTTATCTTGTGTTAGGGAGCTGTTATCTGATAACCTTCCCATTGTTCTGTTGTTAGGCTGCTGGGTGGGGGAAAGGGAGGGGGTGATATCACTCCAACTTGCAGTACAGCAGTAAAGAGTGATTGAAGTTTATCAGAGCACAAGTCACATGACCAGGGGTAGCTGGGAAATTTACAATATGTCTAGCCCCATGTCAGATTTCAAAATGAAATATAACAAAATCTTTTTGCTCTTTTGAGAACTGGATTTCAATGCAGAATTCTTCAGGAACAGCACAATTAACTGATGCATTTTGAAAATGTTTTTACCATGACAGGATCCCTTTAAAAGCAAGTATGGGACCTGCTATCCAGAATGCTTGGGACCTGTGGTTTTCCAGATAACGGATTTCCGTAATTTGGACCTTCAGACCATAAAGCTGGCGAGAGACACAAAGATCCCATCATACGAATCCTTGAATGATCGGACATCCCCGTCTTCCGACCTGCCACTAACTTTCAGTTTAAATAAAGTAGTAAAACAACAGATCAGCCAATGTTCTTCCCCTAACAGCAATCGTACCAAAGTTTATGTCCGACAAAGCTGGTGACAGTCTCCCACTGAAAACTGTCAGATTGGCAATACATGCAAAGATATCATCGGCAGCCGACAGAAATCTTCTAACCTGTCCGATCGACTTGCCATGGCAAGACAAATGTCGGGATACTTCACACATGGTTCGAAAATCGTATGAATAAAGGTTTCGTATGATCAGATCTTTGGGTCTATGGCCAGCTTAAGTGTACTAGAAAATCATGTTAACATTAAAAAAAAAAAAAACCTAATAGGCTAGTTTTCCTTCCAACAATGATTCATTGTATCTTAGTTTGGATCAAGTACAAGGTACTGTTTTGTTATTACAGAGAAAAAGGAAATGGTTATTTAGAGCTTTTTGGAAACATGTTTATGGATAGTGGATCTCATACCTGTATAGCAATATATATGTTCTCATAAATTAATGTAAAGTACGATTTTCCATGGAACAGAATGCTGTTTTTATGGATGTAGATCATAATGGGATAACCACTAAAAGTAGACCCAGCATTAGAAAAGCATGGGCACTCCTGCTTTAGACAGCATAAAACTGACTAATACAACCTTTTCAATGTGAATGTGAACACACAAATGAAATAAATTCCACCCATTTCCTAACCTTCATGCAACTAGACTGGATATAAGAAGTGGAATATAAGAAGAGGTACCCACCAGCCCGGCACATGTACTGATGGATGCAAAAGAACTGCTGTGATTCAGAACTTGTCCAGTATAAAAGCAGAACTCATCCACTGGTGTTTGTCGTTTTATTTTGTTTCCACCACTGTTTTTTTCCTCCACCATAAATCCTGGAGCCAAAAAGTGATTGTCCCTCTGTAGGTTCAAGTATAGGTTCTTACTGGCCATAGGCAGTTGTATGTACAGGATATCTGGGTAATTCCCTGTGTCACCCAGAACAGAGCGAGGTTTCCTTGAATTCCTTGGTCCATCTCCTCTGTGAGGCAGGTCAGTGTCTGCTGGCCACACCACCTTTGGAATCACAATCTCCATCTCTGGGTCAATGGATTCAGCTAAAAAAAAAAAAAAAAGCACACATGAATTGCATACGTGGCTATACATGAGCCCAAACCCATCATGCAATGCTATCATTATGACTAGGACCATAATGGACCTAAAGGGAAGTATATCCCCTTGTTCAACATGAGATCCATATATAGGGCTTGTGTTTAAAGGAGACATATTGTGTAAAAAATAAGAATGTACCAGTGCATTATACTCATTTAGCTATAGAAGAATTGTGCTTTAAAAGTTGTGTTTCAGGTTGAGTTATTGAATATTTCTGCAAAACCCCTAATAATCCCTCCCTTCTCTTCCACTTTCTGCTCCCTGAATTCCCAGGCTGTGCAGGGGAGCCGGCGGCTCTCAGCTCACTGCACTGTAGGACAGGAACCAGTGCTGGACTGGGAATCAAAATAGGCCCTGGCATTTCAGGTACACAGAGGCCCAATCATCCCACTTAGAGGCCCAAACAGCCTCCACCAGCCCACTAAATTGTGACTTTCTATGGCAACTTATAGCAGCCCATCTGGCATTTGCCCTAATCTACAGATTGCCAGTCCGGGCCTGACAGGAACCAATCAGCAGCTAGCAGGACCTTATAGGGAACTGAAGCCTGTCTGTGCTTGTGTGACTGCAGGGGTGTGATTGGCAGTCCCGCTCCTACTATGCTTCTGGCAGGGACCGTTAGGACACACCCACCCCTCATTTGAAATACAGACAGGGACCAGAGAATAGGGAGCTCTAATAAAGGGGCTATTTTTAAAGATAATATTAATTTTTAGTACCATGTAAAAGCAACACTATATATTACTGATTATTGCCTACAAAATTTGAGTTTCTTTTATGTATCCCATATGTCTCCTTTAACATATGTTTGCCTATTGTTTTAAACTAGAGTTCTTGGTATTTCTTGAGCTAAACAAGGTAGATAATTATCTTACCAGTACACAAACGCTTCCTGCATTATGGACTCCTGCTAGTCAAAGTCACTGTTTAGCGCAAGAAATAAAAACTATTTTCGTTTCTTGTATAAAATAATAGGCAAAAAGTATGCTCAGCCCAAACTGTAGTCACTGAGTTCACGATAAACAAGAAGAAACAGTGATTCACATTATTGTAACCACTATTATTTACATTATTGTGTTACCACCATAATTCACATTATTTTACATGAGATTAGTTACCGTCAAAAGTAGAGATTTACTGCTGGCGATAAATTTCCTGGTGTGCCATTTCACTGGTTATATAATACTGTCATACAAAAAGTTACTGGAAAATGTTGATAACAGGTTTTACTTTATTTTTCTTTTAGAGGTACATCTGTATAATCCCTCTAATTGCATGGTCCATATACAGAGAGATCCGCTCATTTAGTGATGTTGCCAAACGAGCAGATCTCTCCCTGATATCGCCTTGAGGTGGGCGATATCGGACTGATCCGATCGTGGGCCCTAGGGCCCAACGATCGGATCACAATGGAGGAGATACGGGCAAACAGATGAGGCTGTGATCAGACTGGATTTTTTGTCCCATCCGATCAACATCTGCCCAACTTTCAGCAAGATATTGATTGGGAAAACCTGTTGGAGGGCCCCGTACACTGGCCAATAAGCTGCCGGCTCTGCGGGCAGCTTTTATTGGCCCGTGTATGGCCACCTTTACTGGCCAAACTGTAGTAGTTTACTTCTCTAGCCCTGTAATAATAATGAATAGAATATACAAATCCTTGTTTTATTGTTTGCTTTCTTCTCTAGCTTCTGCTAACTACCATACATATTCTATAGTGATATAATCCCTCTTCTGGTAGCAATAAGTAGGGTGTGGTCTAATAGCACAGGGAAACAATTAGTCAGTAACAGCTGAAAAGGGAATTATAAAGGCAAAGTTGTAGTACCACTGTATCAGCACAGATATCTTCATATTAACTCAACATGAAAGCTTAGCTCGTACCGACTAATCATGTCCCTTTAGTATAAGGCCACAGCACTTATTGCTACCAGAAGAGGGGTTATATAGTAAATAGTACCCCCTCTTGTAAATTATAAGGATGTTATAAGTTACAGAGGTGTTTAGTGACCATATAAAAGCATTTCCCAGGGGCAGCTGGGAAAGTGACAAAATGTCTAGCCCCATGTCAGATTTCAAAACTGAATATTAAAAAAATCTTTTGAGAAATGGATTTCAGAGCAGAATTCTATTGGAGCAGCATTATTAACTGATGTGTTTTGAAAAAAAACATGTTTTCTCATGACAGTATCCCTTTAAGATCTTGCTGGTACTGCACAGTGCAGCTGTACAATCTAAAAAACATAACAGGGGTAAGTCAATAGAAACACTGCTCTTATGACAGATAATGGATCATTTGTGAATTAACACACCTGAGTTTATACAAGGCTATCCGGGTTGTGTGCAACTCAACACACGCATAATCATTCCGTTTTATTGTGCCTAGCTGTGCCAACTGAACATGATGTTTTTATACGTCTTGAAAGTACATCCAGAATGCATTAAACTGAGAATTGTTTTGTTTGTGATCAATTTTTTAAATTATTCTCAAGTTTGAATATGCAGTTAGCTATTCAACCAAATCCAAAAAAAAGATGACAAAATGACAAACACCTATAAATCTAGGGAGAGGCACATCATGTAAAATATTACTGTGAAAAATGGAAGAGGAAATGCTGCTCGAAAATATAACAATTGATGAGAGATTTCTTTTCTTTAATAAATTTCTGGAATGTAAATTAGGATTTTTACTGCCCATTTTAAAATGCTTGTGGTTCTTCTGCCTACAAAACACACCATATGAGTCTGTGAGCAAGGCTGGTATAAGACAAAAAAAAAAAAAACTACATACACCATTTTCAGCTCAGAGATCCTCAGATGACCCCCAAGTGCAGTCCTTCTTCCGCACCTCTACAACAAATTCAAAGCCCCTCAGAAGAATCAGCTGTGCTAAAAGACAGCTTCATCAGACTCTCTGCTTCTAGACGGAATCCAGCTACTAATGAACGGAAACTATGATGTTCAGCTTGGGGGACCCTGCCAGGATCAGCTCAGGTTGAAACATCAGCTATGAAAATATAAAGTGCCTCTTCACACAGCTTCCCCAACACACACGCTGTACTTGCACAGTAGCATGGGGATCCGGGCTTGACTTCCCAGTGTTATACCTAATACCAGATATCCCTGAAGCCACTGGATGTTATACTCTAACAAAGCTTACTGCCCTAACACAGCATTTTCACAAATGGCATGTCAGTATAGAGCTGTTTGACATGACTGATCATCATTATTTTATTTCATGACTGAAATTTATTCATTTTCAACACCGTAGGGTCCACTTAAGATGCTACGGCAGTTTTTTAAAAAAAATGGAAAATCTGCACTTGATATCAAATCCTTTGAATTTGCACTGAAGCAGGTTATATACCATCTTATTTACACCCACATTAATTATTTGGTGTTGCGCTGTAACTATTGTTCCTGGGAGCTTTGGTTCATTATACCATGTATAAAGCAACTATATAACCATGGCACACAGGTCCAATGGGTTGCCAAGATCCTCCTCTAGGAAAAGGATCAGTGGAGCTGTTGACAGTTACTTCCCATTGCGGTCTTAAGCATTTTCTCAAGCAAAATTTGGCCCCTTTGACTTGAGCCACAAGTCAAGGTATTCCTGCTGACAACAGTGGAAAAAGACTAGCTGCTGGGTTATTCCTGAACAGGATTGATGCAATCCATAAACCTATAGACCAGGCCTGTTCAAACTTTTTCAAAGTCACATCTGCTTCTAGCAATGAGATTCTATCAAGGTCTACCATGGGATTCTTAAAGGACAAGGAAAGTGTAAAATAGAATAAGGTTAGAAATGCTGTATTTTATATACTAAACATAAACTTACTGCACCAAAAGCCTAATCAAAAAAATGATTTATGTTTTAAAAGTTGAACACAGGGGGCTGTCATCTTGTAACTTTGTTATACATCTTTGCCTGCCCCTGGCCCTGCACATGCTCAGTGTGGTCTGTGCTACTTAGGAATCGTCATAAATGATCAAAAAACAAAGCTGTTTGAGTTCTGCATGGCTGGTAAGTAAGGCAGGGGCTCCCCCTGCTGTTCATAAGTATGATTGTTTCCCTGCCAGAAGTTAGGGACTGTCTGACAATTCCTTTCCACATCACTAAATGAAGGGAGAATTTCACTGCATACAGTCAGGTTTCTTATAAAAACTGTACATGTTTGAATTCAAGTAGATTGGAGATATTGGATATTGGAGATTCTCATTAAAGAAAGTAAAAATGGGATTTTATGTATTTGCCTTTCCTTGCCCTCTAACATTATCTACTTTGCTGTAATTAGATAGAAACTACCTGAGGAAATGTTGTTTATTTAAATTATCTTCAAGAAAATAATCCAGTGGAGTGGTCAATTTTCTGGTGGAGAGATTGTCTGGCCACCAGTTTAAGAGCAGAGACATAAAGTCAGATTCAGGGAGATTAGTCGCCCAGCGAAAAATCTCTTCTTCGGGGCGACTAATCTCCCCAAACCAACTTCCCCTGCCTTCCTGACGGCTAGAATGTAAACCACTCGCCCGAAGTTACCTCATGTGGAAAAGCCATGCAACTTTGGAAAACGAAGCACTCCGAGTGCCATCCTGCCGGCAATTTACATTGTAGCAGGCATTTGGGTAGATTAGTAACCCCGAAGAAGAAGAGATTTGTCGCCGAGCAAATAATCCCCCCCCCCCCCCCCCCCCCCCCGAGTCTCTGCCCTTGAGGAAGAGTAACATCAAAGTTTTTTAAAGTAATGAAAATATAATGCAGTCTTGCCCTGCGTTGGAAAACCACTTCAGAAACACAACTATTGTTTATTTAAATAAGCTGTGTAGCAATGGGAAAGCTATTTAAAGGAGAAAAGGCTCTGTTTACACAGCAGATAAGCTCTATAGAACATATTGGGGTTATCCGTTATCCACTATTTAACCTGTGCAATATAGCCTTTTTTCAATTTCTGCCATTGCTACACAGCAGCTTGTTTATATGAACTATAGTAGTGTTTCAGATGCAATTAGATCAGTTTTACCAGTTCTGGGCAACAGTACAAGACATTTTCATTACTTTAAAGCACTTTTATTTTTTGGTGTTACAGTTCCTTTCATCTATTGGTTAATCACAATCGACACCTGCCCAAAACATATAACCGTGAACAGAGATAAAATGTGTGGGTTACAATTTAACTAGGAAGATTTAACTAGTCAACAGCAGTACCCCGCATCATTTAACCATGTGTTACCAACCTACAGCCCTCCACCAACTCCTGGGGGCAAATTCACTAAAGTGCGAAGCATGTAACGCTAGCGTCAATTCACCAACAGTGTCCCTGGCGAAAATTCGCTAGCGAAGTAAATAGACTTGCGCAACTTCGCACCCTTACGCCAGGAAAAGTTGCACACTGATGAAGGGACGCAACTACGCTAATTCACTAAGATGACCATTTTACTGAATGTTACTTCTTGCGCTAGACTTTACTTCGCCAGGTCAGACCTGGCAAAGTTCAATACAATAGATAGGAGTTTGAAAAAAAAAACTTGAAAGTCCCAAAAAACGCTGGCGTCTTTTGTAGGGTGAAAAACAGCAAAATTATTTTTAGGGTTACCCTCCTTCCCCTCTACATTTCCTAACATATGGCAACTCAGCTATACAGTGGGCACATGTTTAGGGCAATATGACATTTTATTTATTAAAGGTTTCCTGGGCTTGTGTAGTGTAATGTAGTGTTTGCAACGTACACCTCTATTATACGATTAAGTTCGCGCCGTATGCAAATTAGGCATTGCTAACATAAATGCGCTTTGCCTGGCGAAGTAACGGTAGCGCTACTTCTCTACCGTATGGCGCCCTGAGCGCAAATTCACATCTTCGTGAATTTGCATAGCACTGGCGAAAATTTGCCTGGCGAAGCTGTTGCTAGCGCATTTTTTGCGCTTTTGTGAATTTTCCCCCTAGAGTGAAAGGCTAACTTCATACCCAATACCTGCCAGTCCACATAAAATAACATTATTAGCTTATAGGAAACATCAGGGACACAGCTAATAAAAGTACATTGCAGGGCTGCCACAATTGCAAAGTGAATGCATATAAGTGCTTTTGATGGAAGTGGTCACATCAAGAGATCTCATCCTATACATATGATGAAGTAGCACGTCTAGGGTATTAAATCGAATATGTAACAGTGGGGGACCAGCTCCCACCTGTTCCCCACATAGATAGGCAGGAATCACAGGGTGAACCCTTGGAAGGGTGGGATATTATTTATTCTGGTAATTATACGGTGACTCTCACCTTCTTCTACTAGGAATAACTACGGTATATTTCTAAGCAGTACCACCGCTTTGCCAAGAGAGAGGGGGGAGAAAGGAGGGTGGCGGGGTACCGTACTGATAACAACCTGCTGGTTTGGTGGGAAACGGTTACTTGTTACTTTCAAAGGGAAGGTGGAAGGGCTCTCCATCAGGGCATTATATATAAGTAGAAAATACTTTCCAGTTTAGGAGTGTATACTGAGTAGATACCCCTGTCCACGCTATGTGTTTTTAATTCATTGAAGTTTTATAAAGCACTGCGTATCTTGTCGGCGCTATACAAATAAATTATGATGATGATGATGATGGACACTGTCCAGCACTACCGACAAACTTGTCTGTAGTGGGTCTGTTAGTGGGGATAAATGATATATTTTTATTAATTTACAATTAAAGGTTGTTTTAATTTATCAAGTGTGCTCAACAGCTGAACTGGTTAACTGGAGGCACAAAGAAAGGACATATTTGATACTTTGTATCCTTCCCTGTAGTGCCTCAATTTGTTAGGTTTTCAAATCTGTAACCTCTATTAAAGATTGGGCACCCAACACGACTGCTGAAAGGGAATGCTGCAAGTAGAAAATAGCACTGTCTGATTTTTTCTGGTCAGATTTTATGTTACAGAATCCCCAATATCTTCTACTGTTGCAAACTGCATGATTTTGGTTGGACAGATAGATAAGTCTATCTGGCCAAAGTCTCCAAATTAGTTCTATGGTAAAACTAGTCAATGCAGCCTTGGATTTTCCAGACACCCCCTCCAGATGATCCTGTAACCTTAGCTTAAAAGATCTGTGAACGCCTCTGTGGACATAACAGGAAAGGGCAAAATCAAAATAAATTGCTTTTCTGCAGGGAGATGAAAAGCTGCAACAGCACTATTACATATCAAAGCTTCTACCAGCATAAAGATAACTTCATTCTCACAGAGATCCAGGCTTGGATAGCATAAAAACCAGGTGCAATGCCAAACAGAGCCTGAATGTAGGCTGACAATCCATAAAGGGGCTACGAAATGGACAATCACAGTCCTTATTTGGCACCCCAGGAACATTTGTCAGGTTAGTGTTGCCCCAACTCCTTTTAAGTCTGAATGTTGCCCACGGGTTCAAAAGGTTGGAGATCCCTGCTATCAAACAAACTGGTAGAGAGAGGCTGACCAAAATACTTCCAAAATACATGACCACAGATTGCAATTTTGTGTCCCTGCCCAACTTTCTCCTTTTAAACAAAACGTTATTATGCTATTTCAAACCAATCTATCTTTGTATTAACAACAGTTGGGACTATCCAAAGCCTTTCTATTTGTGCCGATAGGGAATAATTACGAATAAAAGCAATCACTTCAATTAATTTGATATCAGTCTGCCATCATTTACGTTAACCTAATGCCTTGTCCACCTTGGGTGAAAAAATAAAAGGCATCCATCCTTGTTGTTAATGTTTCTATCATATCCACTCTCTTTTTCTCCTTGGATATCATCTTAAGAGTCTCTCAGCCTTTCTATCAGAGCAAAGCCCATTCAGCAGCAGGTTGGAAATGCCCTAGATTTCCGTGCAAAGTGACTCTAGTCCAGATGTGTTCTCCACACCAAGATGAGTCTGGTGCATGTGTGGCAGACTCCTGCCTCTGGCAGCAACTTAGTGAGCCCTTGGAAGGTCCAGCGTTGCACAGACAGGATGCCTGGAATGGAGAGGACCACGTCGAGCCAGCAAATGAGAATGTGCAACACGCCTGCGCTGCCAAAGGCTGGTTAACCCTCGGCATGCCAACAACGGAGCAAAGTTGTAAAACTAACGATGCTCAATCCATATCTGAATTATTCTGGTTGGAACTGTAACTAAGGAAAATGGTAGGCAAGAAGCTACTGTATTATAATAATAATAATAATAATAATAATAATAATAATAAATGGCCATCATGTTGGACTCCCGGCATAATCTGACAGCTAATCATGATTTAGCAAAAACAACAGGGAGTACCAGAGGTTGGACCTTGTTTAATATAAAGATCAGAGTAGTAGTTGCAGGCAACTAGCTTTCATTCCAAAACATCTTGAACCTATAACACGACCAAACTAGTGCCCATGCCAGTTTGCACAGTTAAACCAGAACAGTGGTTTCTACTAGAGAAGAGTAGCCCCCCTACCACCACCAAGAGATAAGTCAGAGAGTTTATAAGTACAGCTCCCAGTTCTGGCTCTGGTTATATGCTTGAAGTTGAAGTTCAACATCTGCTGGAAATCTGCTGCACTGCACATCGGCCATCTGAAGATTATTTTTCAATGGTGTCCTTGTGCAGTAACCCATAGCAACCAAGGCTACTGCACAAGGCAGGGGAATTCTAGCATTGCCCTGAGTGCACAAGTGCTGTAACCCATGGCAACCCCTCTGCAAGTGATTCAAGCGACTTACCTGTGAGAAGAAGAAGGCAGAGCAGGCAGAAGAGTAGCATGGTTCTTCAGTAAGACTGTGATGCCCTGGGTAGAGGGATGCCAAGCGTTTCTCTAGTGTTCCTTCTAGAAGCAGTTCAGGCCAGTACTTTCTGCTTCTATGAAATAGCCTGTGCATGAGGAGCTGTGGGGAATAGATCGAGCAGCGCAAGGACCAGGGATTTGCAACTTCACAGCACTTTGCTAGAAGCAATTAATCCCGCAGACAAACTCAGCTGAGGTTCTTAAGTCCCGCCCACCGGCCAGCGGTAGCTTCAATCAAATCCCTGGCCGGTTTAGAGCTGTGCAGGTTCCGGCAGGGGGATTGGCTTAGCTGCCAAGCGGTGGGCGGGAAGAAGTAGCGGTACACGTGGTTGTGGTGCAATGCAATTGGCCGCCAGTAGGGGGAGACGGGAGTTTTGCTTAGGATCCCGCATCTGGCAGGTGCGTAGGTTAAATGGTTCATGATAGCTGTTGTCTGGCCGGAATAGTTGAGAGAGTCGTGGAGGAGTATCAGGCAGTGATGGAGCTGGCAGCAAGTGCGGAGGGAGACAAGCGTGTAACACTGTGTGGAAGGATAGGTTAAGGGATTGTATTTGCAGGATTTGGTTGACATGCGTGTAGCCAAGCCAATCAATCACCTGCTGTTTTGCTACTGGGTTGACGTTACTGGGCACACAGCAACACCTTCCCCTACAAAAATTCCCCATTATTGCTTCTGCAAATACCTCATTTTTCTATGCATTTTGGGTCCTCAGCAGTTGTAAGGTCTGGTTTCCCTGTAGTTATTTGCCCTTGGATTGAGCACAGTCAGTCTCTATGATAAAAGGTCCCTACTTAGGTTGTGCCTTTTCTTGAAAAAATACCGGCCTTCCTATATATATTTATCTTTTTTTCCTATTAATAACCCTGGGATCTACCATCAAAAATACTGGCCAGGTGGCAACCCTAGTCCCTACTAAAGGAAATGGGTATTTGGGTGGCTGCTATTGCATCCCTTTGGCCAATGTGTGTAACGGAAGTGGCTACTGATTTCCCTCTGGTTGGTGCACTGACACTGTTAAGTTGACTTTTATTATGATGTAGAGAGTGATATTCTAAGACAATTTGCTATTGGGTTTCATTTTTTTTTTAATTATTGATGGTTTTTGAGTTGTTTAGCTTTTTATTACAGTTTGACGTTTCAGCCATCTGCTTGCTGGGGGCCAAATTACCCTAGCAGCCAAGCTTTGATTTGAATAATAAAATGGGATGTGAATAGGAGAGGCCTTGAATTGAAAGATGTGTAATTGAAAAGTAGCAATGACAATACATTTGTAGCCTTACAAAGCATTTTTTTTTCAGAAGGGACCCCGATTTGAAAGCTGGAAAGAGTCAGAAGAAATTTAAATTGCTCGAGAGAGTTTATAATCTCCTATACAGCCTACAGTCTCCCCCAGGTATGATGGAAGGTATAGTAGAAGGTATAGTAGCCAATCATCCAGCAAGAATACAGTCAATGAAATGGCTGGGTTCTCATAATTTCAGGGCCCGGACTGGCAATCTGTGGGTTCTGGCAAATGTCAGAGGGGCTGCTCTAAGGTGCCATAGAAAGTCATTACAAAAATACAACGAAGCAACCCAACTGCGCCAACCAGGCCCGGATTGGCAATATATGGGTTAGGGCAAATGCCAGATGGGCTGCTATAAGGTCCCATAGAAAATCAGTATTTAGTGGGCTGGTGGGGACTGTTTGGGCCTCTATGTGAGCTGATTGGGCCTCTGTGTACCTGAAATGCCAGGGCCTATTTTGATTCTCAGTCCAGTCCTGGCGCCAACTACTGGCATGGTCCCATTGGAACCCCAACCCAATATGGGCATGCATAGAAAATGACATCACAAAATGGGCATCTAATCTCAGGAGTCTGGAACCACACTCCAACACCTAAGATTGGGTTACTTAAATCCACGCAACTGACTTTAACGATATGGAACAAAGTTAAAAATAAAACGGGCCTAAAGTCAGCCTACTCACTGAACACCATCTATTTGGATAACACAAGCTTTGCCCCAGGAACCCAACAAGACTTTTGCTCTAGATGGCAGCAAATAAAACTCTACACAGTAAGAGACCTGATCGATAAAAGCACAGCAACCTGTTGGACGCTTGAAAAACTACAACAGAGAGCACCGGATACAACCTTTAAGGAACAGTAACATCAAAATTTTTTATTAAAAAATTCGTTAGAACATAACGAAAAAAAAAACCCAACACATATTATAGTTTAAAATCAAAAAGTCTTTATTAAGAAATAACTTACATAAATTCTGCTTCCTGTCCTCTACTGCAACGGCGAAAAGGCGACCATCGATGGAGCAGCGTTCGATTTCTCCTCCCTGGCTCTTTGCTGCTTCCATGTGCGCTTCCAGGATGAACGATGTCGGCTGCTCTCTGCACTGTGCTTGTCAGGTCACAGCCGCATCCTCCAACTCCATGCTACTTGAAGCAAATCCTACGCCTGCCTCCTTCCAGCTTCCTTCCCTTGCTGCTGGTGCTCCGCACTGACCCGATGTAGCTGCCTCCGCTAGTGTAAAGACTCCACTGTAGCTATTTCATGTGAAACGAGGCAGACAATCAACAAAGTTTTTTTTTCTAACAACTGTGGACCTGTCCCACGTATAACGCTGCCTGTCCTAACCTAAACCGCAACCCGTTCACTTTGCTTCTGAAAGTGCTGGCGGTCTCTAGCAGAGCCGCAGCTCTGTCAGCTCAGCTACCTCCCAGAGCACCATTAACTTTTCTGGCTCTTAGGCAGAGTTGGCGCTTAGGCAGACAGACAATGCCGGACACCCCTACAAAGCAAAGCACCCCCGAAGAGCACAGCGCAGAGAGCAGCCGGCATCGTTCATCCTGGAAACGCCTGCACATGGAAGCAGCAGAGAGCCAGGGAGGAGAAATCGAACGCTGCTCCATTGATGGTCGCCTTTTCGCCATTGCAGTAGAGGACAGGAAGCAGAATTTATGTAAGTTATTTCTTAATAAAGACTTTTTGATTTTAAACTATAATATGTGCTGGTGTTTTTTTTTTCGTTATGTTCTAACGAATTTTTTAATAAAAAATTTTGATGTTACTGTTCCTTTAAGTGCAGCTGAGGCACTTTCTCCAGCCTTACATTCTACATGCAAAAACAACACCCCCTACACCCTTTGAAAGTCTGGCAACAGGGGGCATACCACAAAAAGGTCTGATCTCCAAAATCTACAAAATTTTGACAGAACCCCCACTAGGTTCTACTCTCAACCATTCATATATAACCAAATGGAATGCAGTTCTCCCAAGACAACCAACAGAGGAAGATTGGTCCACAATATGGGCGAATGCAAGAAAAATGGTGACCTGTGTTGCCTTTCCTTCTCCTTTAATCCCCAAGCCAACAAGTGTTAGCTTTCACCTCACTCCATGTTCTCTTAAAGCTGTGTGTTAGAAGCACAAACTATGGCACCAATCTGTACAATAATTGGTGTTGCATATGCAGATACGGTTGTTCTATGGATATGCTGGGCAGGTATGGGGATGGCCAAATTGCAAGGATTGGGAAGCTTGCCATAAAGCCAAACACCCTATAAGGATGCCATTTTTAGTATGATCTCCCTTTTTTCTTATTATAGCTGTATTCTGTTGTCCATGTGGCTTCACAGAAAAGAATGAAACTTGTACTTTACATACCATAAATAGTCAACTTCATGCTGCCAAAGGAGCACAGGTTGCAAAGTGGTGAGAAATATAGAGGGTTTGTGTATTGTCTTGAATACTGATGGCAGATTTCCCACCGAGAGTACAGTGCTTTCTCAAAAATAGCTGAATGTGGGAGCACAAGAGGACACAGCATGGATTCCAATGAAATTCTGAGCTCGGAAGTTTTAACCCCTTAACTTAAGCCTAAGGTGCACAATATGGATCAGAAATGGAAATGGACTTTCAGCAGGACCAACGTTGCATGTAAGTGTATTTTGTAGGATTAGAACTTTTTTTCCCCAAACTTCCGTTTTGCAGGTGTTCTGCTTATTAATGAATCTACAGTATGGTAGGTGAGTGTGGATTGAGTGTGGATTTAGTAGATATAAATATATATCTGACCCCAAACCTCTGCTATGATGATGAAAGTTGTAGTTCAGGGGCCGCTAAAACTGAAATTAATGTCACACAATTGATATCTTCACTCTAGGCACCTGTAATAAGCTGGCTTCTGCTTTACATTCATTGCTACCCGTTCTATTGCACTTTTTCCATTCCATGAATGAAAGTTGCAGGTAAGGACTACAGAGTCCGACTGTTGGATGAAGATGCTGCTTACTGCGTCAACATCCGATATTGGATCCAATATAGTTCTTAATTGAGACTTTTCATTCAGTTCAAATAGAAGTTTCATGATCGTGTCTTTGTCCAATTTGTCGCCTGTGTTTTGTAACAAGAAAAAGTTGTGCTCACCACTAATTTTTAAAACCATTAGGCGGGGGTGCAATAAAGCTGTGACCACAAAATACATATAGACAAATGCAAGAGGTCCTCTGCACTCAACCCATTATCAATATATTTAAGACATTGAGACATTCTGTGCATACAGCTACTAAAAAATGCCTTACCCTTTAAACAACAGGGATTGTTTGTCCATATATTGTAATATATTTAAGCTGGCCAACTACATCAGTCATCCCATATCTGGCCAGTCCTACGCCCAATTTCATCTGATTCATCAAGAATTCTATTGCTTTGTTGTGCATTTTACAAAGGGACTAAGATTTACCTGCCTGTGTTTTGTAGCCAGCCGTCGATCAGACGAAAACCGCTCATGTAGTTCTACCCTAAGACTGCAATTGAACAAGTTTCGTAAAGGTGTTTGTCACTGATTAAAAGTATGGAACCTGTTATCTCGGGACTTGGGGCTTTCTAGATAAGGGATCTTTCCCTAATTTGGATTTCTGTAACTTAAGTCATTATATCTCAGCTGAGATCGCATACAAGCTGCTGTTTTATTTATAATAACTAAATTATATGATTGAGATACAGTATATGGGAAATACATCCCCTACTTCTGAGCTTTCTAGATCATATCAAAAGATGCAGAATAAATGCAGGCAAATTCCCAGCATTCATGCAGCTTAGCCACTAAACATTAAACCTGATGCCAATGCTATTGGGTTGTATGAATAGGTGGCAGCCCTATCTATGCGTGACATCTTCATATCACTTTTGAACAGAATACTCTTATAATAGGAAGAAACCACAAAATGCAGTCGTCAAAGTAATTCATGTTCTTGGTTGCATTTTGATTTTGAAACTGCAAGCAACAGCACCACCTTGTGGCTATTAATGAATATTAACGTGGATGTTCTTATGTAAGCGTGTCATCAGCTGTAGCATTTACTCTGAAAACACTCTGATATTCAAATATCTGGAAAGCGAGCATATAGGATATTCCCTCTCTGGCATGTAATGGTGCCATTGGGCTTCTGTAGTAGTTACTGCTGCTCAAACATGACCTGCATGAATGTAATCTTCTGAGTTCTGGTAAATGCTAGTGTGTTTGTTTGTTCAAGTCTCTCACCCCAGAGGTGGAGAACCACTAATCCATAAGGTTGTTGTTAGATGTGAACCTTGGTAGGAGCTATTCCGCTTTATCAGTTAATTGGACTTCATGGTATATATTTTTTGCAAAAAAAAGAAAAGGGCAAAAACTCAAGGGATGGAAACATAATTATTCCTCTTTATATGTCCCTGGTAAGGCCAGTGCAGTTTTGGACTCCGGTCCTTAAGAGGGATATAAATGAGCTGCAGAGAGTGCAGAGACGTGCAACTAAACTGGTTAGAGGGATGGAAGACTTAAATTATGAGGGGAGACTGTCATGGTTAGGGTTGTTTTCAATGGAAAAAAATACTCTTGAGAGACATTACAAATACATTAGAGGACATTATAGACAAATATCAGGGGACCTTTTTACCCATAAAGAGGATCACCAGAGGCCACCCCTTCAGACTAGAAGAAAAGGACTTTCATTTGAAGCAGCGTAGGTGGTTCTTCACAGTCAGGACAGTGAGGTTGTGGAATGCACTGCCGGGTGATGTTGTGATGCTCATTCTGTTGATGCTTTTAAGAGGGGCTTGGATGATTTCTTGGCAGACATAATATCAAAGGCTATTGTGATACTAAACTCTATAGTTAGTGTATGAGTATTCAGTTTTGCTCATAAGTTTACATACCCTGGCAGAATTTATGATTTCTTAACCATTTTTCAGAGAATATGAATGACAGCATAAAAAACTTTTCTTTCACTCATGGTTAGTGGTTGGCTGAAGCCATTTATTGTCAAACAACTGTGTTTACTCTTTTTAAATCATAATCAGTACACAAATGACCCTGATCAAAGGTTTGCATACTCTGGCCTGGTGATTTGGCCTGATAACATGCACACAACTGTAAGGACCGAAGGTTGAGGTGAGGTTGCGGACCAAGGAGGAAACAACAGTCCAAGCACCAGTCCAAAGTACACGGTACAGGCAAGGTACAGGAGCAAGATGTGGTCGGGGTCTAGGCAGTGGGTCGGTTCAGGCAGCGTAGAGTCGTAGTCCAGAAACAAAGCAAGGTCATACACGAGTAGAGTCCGTAGAGAAAACAGGATAAGCACACCCAGGAACAGCGAAAGTGAACCTATAATCGTGCAGTAAGAGTCCAGTGCTGCCTTAAATAGGCCTCAATTGGCGCCAAATGGACGCCAGCGTGATGACGCAGGTGCGTCCGTTCAGACACACGCCAGCGCGAACACGCCCGCGCCCAGCCCAGCGCTGATGGAAATTAGCAGGAACCCTTACAAGGTCATGGGGAAAGCAAAAGAATTGTAAAAGGATCTGTGGGAAAGGGTAATTGAACTCTATAAAACAGGAAAGGGATATAAGAAAATATCAAAGGAATTGAGAATGCCAATCAGCAGTGTTCAAACTGTAATTAAGAAGTGGAAAATTAGGGGTTCTATTGAAATCAACCAAAATAAAACTAAAATTTCAGCCACAACTTCCAGAAAAATTGTTTGGGATGCAAGGAAAAACCCACAAATAAGTTCAGGGGAAATACAAAAAATACTGGAGGAAAATTTGCACTCATCAGCCCGGAAGCTGCACATGGGATGTACTTGGACATTCCAACATGACAATGATCCAAAACACAAGGCCAAGTCGACCGGTCATTGGCTACAGCAAAATAAAGTGAAGGTTCTGGAGTGGCCATCTCAGTCTCCTGACCTCAATATCATTGAGCCACTCTGGGGAGACCTCAAATGTACAGTTCATGCAAGACAGCCCAAGAAATCATAAATTCTGCCAGGATATGTAAACTTATGAGTACAACTGTATATAGTTTGTGTGAGTGTATGGAGGGGTGAGTGTGTGTATGTATGGATGCTGGGTTTCATTTTAAAGAGGTTCAACTTGAAAGACTTTGGTATTTTTCAAACCAGATGTTACTATGTAAACTTCTGAATGTTATATTGCTCTTGTTGTTCCTATGCAGACACCAGCACTACAGTTGTAGATTTTGTTATCATGGAGCTACAGAACTGCTGCATTTTATCTGTATCATTCATTACTCGTTTATCAAAACATTAGGACTCTTTTAGTTTGCAGTACAAAAGGGCTCATACTATACCCTGTTTACGTGGCACACTAGCAATATGGGGTTTTTCTTGATAAGGGATCTTTCTGTAATTTGAATTACAATACCTTAAAGGGGTTGTTAACCTTCAAACAACTAGTTGTTTTCAGATAGATCAGAAATAACTACTTTTTCCCAATCACTTTTATTTTAAGTGTGATTGTTTTTCTAATATTGAAGTGTAAAGTGTCATTTTTTCACCTGAGGCAGCTCTGGGAGGGGGGGTCGCCAACCTTATAAACTGTTCTAAATTGATTCATTTAATGGATACATTTCTTGTCTTTGTCCCTAGCTGCTGAGCAGAACCTCTGGGTTTCATTACAGGCAGCTGTTAGAATTGATACAATAGTTGCTGATACTACATACAGTAGATACTGCTGAGAAATGTATCAACTAAATGTTACAAAATTGTAACAGTTTAGAGTCTGCGCCTGAATTACTGAGCTGCCAGACTCAAACACCAGACACCATTCAACTTTAAACTTAGATTTTGGAAAAATAATAAAAAATAAATAATGAAAAATAACTGAAAAAAGTTTATTTATGGGGGAACAATCTAAACACAACTGGAAAAAAACTGTTTCATAATTTTATTAACATGTATATTAACATAATATTATTAATGTATTTATATAGCTCCAACATATTTCGCAGCGCTGTGCCCTTGGCCTCTTTTCAAGTTTATAAAAAAAAAAAAAGCCAAGGGTTACCTGAAATGTTACTATGATCCAATGTTGCCATGTGTTTGGAATAAAGGTGCTTTAATTGGACAGTTTGCTGTTTCATCTTTACATTCTTCTTTACAGTGTATACAATGGACCATAGGCATTAATGGTATGTGTACAATAAGGGTTTCAGAGCTGACTCGGAAATTTGCAAGATAAAAAAGCATGATATCTGTGCTGACTAGGGATGCACCAAATCCAGGATTTGGTCTGGGATTCAGGCAGTATTCCGATTCAGCTGAATCCTTGTGTCTGGCAAAATCCTAATCTACATATGTAAATTGGGGGCAGGGAGGGAAATCATTTGACTTTTCATCACAAAACAAGGAAGTGAAAAAACCGTTCACACCTTTTCCTTTCCCATGCCTAATTTGCATATGCAAGTTCAGATTCGGTTTGGTGTTCGGTATTCGGCAAGATTGTTCACAAAGGATGCAGGGAATCGGCCGAATCCCAAATCGTCGATTTGGTGCATCCCTAATGCTGATATGATGGGTGAGATCCTGGCATCTCGAAAGATTATTGTGTTACTTCCTGGCATCCCTATTTGCAAAAGTTGTCCAGTGATGATTTTTAGTTTTCAGCATTTTGCAGCACATGTATGGGACCCGTTCAGGCCCGGACTGGCAATATGTGGGTTAGGGCAAATGACAGATGGGCTGCTATAAGGTGCCATAGAAAGTCAGTATTTAGTGGGCTGGAGGGGACTGTTTGGGCCTCTATGTGGGCTGATTGGGCCTCTGTGTACCTGAAATGCCAGGGCCTATTTTGATTCTCAGTCCAGTCCTGGACCTGTTGTCCGGAAACCCACTATCCAGAAAGTTCTGAATTACGGAAAGTCCGTCTCCAATAGACTCCATTATAATCAAATAATCCAAAATGTTTTAAAATTCTTTTTTCTCTAATATCAAACAGTAACTTGTACTTGATCCAAACTAAGATATAATTAATCCTTATTGGAGACAAAACCAGCCTATTGGGTTTATTTAATGTTTATATTATTTTCTAATAGTCTTAAGGGGTGAAGATCCAAATTACGGAAAGACCCGTTATCCGGAAAGCCCCTGCTCCCGAGCATTCTGGATAATAGGTCCCATACCTGTATTAAATAAGTTATTACAGAGCCAAAACAGGCTAATGCAATCCAAGTAAAATGTAATATACAGCTTGGGAAGTTAGTTGTACCCCTTAAAATAGAGTCACTATGAGAGTTTAACCTTCAGAAAGAAATATTGCTCTTTATTTTGTATGCAGCACTACAGTAGTGGCTTTTATTCATTATCGTGAGGCTACAGAGCTCAATGATGCAATGTATCCCTCTGTCCTTGAGTTCTAGATTATGATGCAGAGCAAGAGCACTCTAACCGATAAGATGTTGCTTTTCAATTGACTAGTATGTTACCTTCTGATTGGTTGGTTTGGGTTACTGCTCATGGGCAAACTTAGTGCATTTTTTTTTACATAACTCCACAAGTGTGCTAAAGAGGATCAGGCCACATGATTACTTACCATAGCCCTCCATTCCTCTATGGATTTTATTATCCTTTAATCATATAGCACCAACCAATTCTTAAAGTAATCTTACATCATAATGTGCAGTCCCTAGCCCAGTGAAGTTCCTTGCACATACTATGGGCCGTTGTATCTCAATCTACAGTCATATGAAAAAGTTTGGGAACCCCTCTCAGCCTGCATAATAATTTACTCCACTTTCAACAAAAAAGATAACAGTGGTATGTATTTCATTTCCCAGGAACATGGGGTGTTTTCTGAACAAAGATTTTTAGTGAAGCAGTATTCAGTTGTATAGAATTAAATGAAATGTGAAAAACTGGCTGTGCAAAAAATGTGGGTACCCTTGTAATTTTGCTAATTTGAATGCATGTAACTGCTCAATACTGATTACTGGCAACACCAAATTGATTGGAATAACTCGTTAAGCTTTGCATTTCATAGGCAGGTGAGAAAAGGTATTTAAGTTGTGTTTCTGTTTGACTCTTCTCTGAGTGACAGCATGGGATCCTCAAAGCAAATCTCAAAAGATCTGAAAACAAAGGATTGTTCAGTATCATGGTTTAGGGGAAGGCTACAATAAAACTATCTAAGGGATTTAATCTGTCCATTTCAACTGTAGGAGTTCAATCAGGAAATGCAAGGTCACATGCACAGTTTCTGTATAAACCAGGTCTGGCAGGCCGAGAAAAATACAGGAGAGGCATATGCAGAGGATTGTGAGAATGGTTCCAGACAACTCAACGATCACCTCCAAAGACCTGCAAGAACATCTTGCTGCAGATGGTGTATTTGTACATGGTTCTACAATTCAGCACAATTTGCAAGAACATCTGTATGGCAGGGTGATTACAAAGAAGCCCTTTCTGCACTCACGTCACAAACAGAGTCACTTGCACTATGCAAAAGCTCATTTAGACAAGCGACAGTGATTTTGGAACAAAGTGCTTTGGACTGATGAGACAAAACTTTAGTTATTTGGTCATAACAAAAAGCATTTTGCATGGTGGAAGAAGAACACGACATTCCAAGAAAACACCTGCTACTTACTGTAAAATTTGGTGGAGGTTCCATCATGCCGTGGGGCTGTGTGGCTAGTTCAGGGTCTGGGGCCCCTGTTAAAGTCAAGGGTCAGATGAATACAACCCAATTTCAACAAATTCTTCAGGATCATGTTCAAGCATCAGTCACAAAGTTGAAGTTAGGCAGAGGTTGGATATTCCACAATGACCATAAAAACACTTGGAAGACATTTATGCAGAGGGAGAGGTTCAGTATTCTGGAATGGCTGTCACAGTCTCCCAAGCTTGATTATCATGGAAAATCTATGGGATGATTTGAAGCAGGCTGTCCATGCTTGGCAGCCATCAAATTTAACTGAAACATACCACCATCCAGAATCCAGACACTCATTAAAGGCTATAGGAGGTGTCTATAGGCTGTTACATTTGCAAAAAGAGGCGGCTCAACATGCGTATTGATGTAATATCTTTGTTGAGGTACCCAGATTTATGCACCTGTCTAATTTTGTTATGATGCATATTGTTAATCCAATAAACTTTATGTCACTGTTGAAATACTACTGTTTCCATAAGGCATGTTATATATTAAAAGGAAGTTGCTACTTTGAAAGCTCAGCCAATGATAGACAATGCTCCAAAGAATTAAGAGGGGTTCCCTCTCTATATGTTTTATATATTTAACTGTATGTCTGTCTGGGATGTATGATGTCCGCCATGCCCTCAACAGGGTCTGCTGATAAGTAGTTACATCACGTTACTGATCATTATCAGCAAATAGGAGGACTAATGCATTCATGCTTTCAGTTTTCTACTATCAAACCGTGGATGCATGCAGGAGTCGCTAGAAGCTCCATTAAAATTATGTAACATGATTACTTAAAATTGCAGGCTGATACCTGACATTACACACCACATACATGGAGGTGGGCATCATTCTAAAATTATTCAGTAAAGAATGATAGGCTGGACATTTAAAGGGCACCAATCAAAGACAAAATCAAACACATATTAACAACCTGACCGGTACAACCTAAACATGTTTAATAAAATTACATAAACAAAAAAACAGCAGTTTTAAAAAATCCCATACTTTGTCAAATGGGTTCTCTCACTGAGGGAGTCCATACTGTGACTACAACATGCAAATGAGTTCACGAGCATGCTCAGATTGTAGCACTGCCCTGAGTATTCTACCCAGAATGCCTAGCTTTAGTAAACTCTAGAAGTATCACGAGAAGGGCACACAGCAACTTCCACAAGGTGGCAGCACTAACACAGAAGTTTGGCAGATTTCAAAATAGTTTAGAAGGTTTATTAGGCAAGCAAGAAATTTCAACTGAGCATGTGCGAGATTTCAGAGCTACAGTTGGCTGTGAAGATATAGGTAGGAGGAGTCAGTGAAATTCAAGATGCCTGCCTCAGCTAGAACTGCAGTGGAGATAGGGGAGATTTTGCAGAAGGTATAGTGAGCTGATGATTTACATTATACAAACTGTTTTACAAATCAGATTTCTTGAACTTTCACATGGTGTATTTACTTAGTAAATTATTTTAGTTATGATTGGTGCCCTTCAAAGGTGTGCATGATAACATCTCCCCCCTAGTGGTGAAGTCAGTACGTTTGACCAGAATGATAAAAACACAGACTCTATCATGTCCTTTCCTAACTTGCAGAAACTTATTTTGCTGGGCATGGTACTATATTGTATATACTTCAAAAAAACAAAACCGTTAAGATGATACATAGCTGTAATCATTTCATTAACTGACGTGTGATGGAGCACAGTCTGTCTGAATTATTAAGTCACAATGGATTTCATGATTAGTGTTTTTCTGAAATACTTTGTTCAGAGCACTAAATGAATAATTAATTAAATGAAGAGCACAACACGACTCCAGAGAGCCATTAGCAATGACAAAAGGCAATAGAATAATGTTGTACTTCAGCCCCGCCTAGTGGGTAAGGTCTGTAGAGTTTAGTAACCCCCATTTTATGTTTTTCAGGGGACCAAGAAAAAACTATGCTCAATCCGAGAAAATGTAACGTCAGGGAAATGTGTTAAAGCAATTTATTTTTCCAAGTACTAAACAAAAAATAGTCAGTTTTACGTTGCAATGCAATATTTACTGTATTAATAACAAAGGCTGATCATTGCAATATTAATGTTACGTTATGCCAGGTATGTGCAAGGTAGAGTCCTGCACAAGTCCATTTTTTGGAACCTGCAAACCGGACCCGCAGTCAGCATTCTTACCCGCTACCCGACCCACAAGTACATTCTTTGCAACTCGTTGATCATTAAGAATCAGGAAGTGCTGTCTTTGTAAACCGGACTTGACATCATCAGAAGTAGGAGTGATAAAAAAAAAAAGCGTAAAAATCACTATTGAGAAGACCCGTGACCCGCAGGGTACCGCAGGTTTTTGCAGGTAACCCAACCCACTGCAGGACTCCAGTGCAAGGCCTCTGTCACACATACAACTTAAAGCAAAAAAACTGATTTGTGCCCGACTGCATGAGGTACAGACTAATTTGACTGTTTATAGACGGGACCATGGCTTAAAGCTGCCAAATTGCCATTTTAGCCCATGGGGGACTTCATAGAACCAGTCCTGAAAAATTTTATAAGTTCCAAGAAATCTAAGGACTTTACAGAGAATCGTTCCAATCGTTTGATCGAATCAAACTATTTTTTATTTGATTGAAAATGGACCTATTCGATCGAAAAAAAATTTTGCAGAGGCATGGACCAGGCTGTATTTAGGAATAATCAGAAATTAATCAGGTAGGCACTACAAGGAACTGGCAGCCATTTAAGAAGGCAAAGTGCCAGATGGGCATATAGTAGCAGGCAGTTGGACATCCTCTTGACAAGTACACCAACTTTTGTTTGGGTAACTCATCATTAATTCGTTTTTTCCAGAAAGTAAAGGCTGGAGCCGAAGTAGATTTCCAACAAAATAGCTTTTGATAGCATAACCCAGGGGTCCCCAACCTTTTTTGCTCGTGAGCCACGTTTAAATTTAAAAAAGAGTTGGAGAGCAACACAAGCATGAAAAAGTCCATGTGGATGTCAAATAAGAGCTCTGATTGGCTTTTTGGTAGCCCCTATATGGACTGGCAGCCTACAGGAGAGAATGTTGGGCAGGACATCTGTTTTTTATGCAACCAAAACTGGCCTCTAAGGCCGTAATTCAAAAATAAGCACCTGCTTTGAGGCTACTGGGAGCAACATCCAAGGGGTTGGAGAGCAACATGTTGCTCGCAAGCTACTGGTTGGTGATCACTGGCATAACCGTTGGTATGAGAAAGGGCTAGGCTATTGCAATTGCCACAGACATATTGATTTTATCATTGAAAACTGGTAATTGTTCAATCACTTTAGTGAGCATGTTTGTTTGAGATTAATTGCAAAGTTGCATCACTGATGATATGCTCTGTATAAGAATAGTTCAGCTGGGTTATCTTTGTAAAGAGAAGCTAGCAGCCCAACTCTCTTAGGGCTGGTGCAGACAGGGAGATTCTGTCGCCTGGTGATTCTGCGAGGCAACAATCTCCCCGAACTGCCTTCTCCCTGTCCGCCACCTGTTTAAATCAAAAAGCGCCAATGCACACGCGGCGCGGCAATTTCCGTGCGATTCCGGAAATTGCCACGCCGCATGTGCATTGGCGCTGGCGCTTTTTGACTCAAACAGACGGCAGACATGGAGAAGGCAGTTCGGGGAGATCGTCGCCTCGCAGAATCTCCAGGCGACAGAATCTCCCTGTCTGCACCAGCCCTTAAATAGAAAAAGACCAGCATGTAGCCTATTTAAATTAAACTATTTACTAAACTGAAGCATCCCAACATGAGCCCAGGCCAACATGATACCAGACCTTACCATCAGACTGTATAGTATACAGTAAGCAAGACTTTCAGCAACATTTCTCAGTACTGTATAGAGGAAAGTTATGTGATTAATGAAAGTGTCTTCCCTTAGAGAATGTGGTTGTTCAGCAATTTGCTCATCCTGCATCTGAAGTCAGTAGAACAGTCTATACAAAAGGTGGAACTTTTTTTTTTCTCATTGATTACTGATCAGTACATAAATGAAGCTGAACCAAAGTCAAAAAGAAGTCTCTTCTTCCCACAAATTAAATACCCAAGGGTAGAACATAAGTGTTTTTGGTCAGATCGACGCCTGCTGACTGTGATGCAGTAAGATGGAGACATAGGTGTCAAGATTTTATTTGCACAGGAATGAAACTTTGCAGGTAAAAACTACATTAAATCCAATGCGACATGACTGTCAGATGTGGACACAGGAAGCAGAGTTTTCATCCAGACAGTTGGATTGTGTAGTTCTTACCTGCAACTTTTCATTCAGTGCTTCTTCCACGCACCTGTTGCCTGCGTTTGGTCGGCGGGTGTCTATGCGACCAAAATAACACTCGTGGAGTTCCTACCCCAAAATGCTAGTGGAGCTCTATGCAAGGCCCAAGAAATGAGTGGCTTTGCAGATTAGGGGCAAAACTACATGGCAGACTTAGCTCCGTTTCTGTTGCATCCGACGTTGATCGACAAATCGTCCACATCAAGTCGGATCCGACAGGCAGGGCCGCCATTCGAAATCACAGGGCCCCGCATAACAAGATTCTCGGGCCCGCCCACCCAGGCATCCAAGCCCCACCCCCTGATCCCTGCCCACTCCACATCAAACAGACATCAGTGTTAAAAAAGTTACCCCCCAGGGCTCCCTTATAAAAAATTGGCACCAGGGCACCCCCATAAAAGTTTTTTTTTTTTTCTTAAGCATTGGTGCCAGGGCCCCTCATACAAGTTAAAAAAAATTGGGGTCCCAAAAAAAAAAAAAAAAAAAAACAGTGGTGCCAGGGCCCCCAATAAAAGGTTTTTTAAAAAAAATTGATGGTCAGGGCCCCCTGACAAGTTTAAAAACAGGGTCTACAAGTTTAAAGATAATTGAGGCGCGATGAAATATATTTTTTTTAAAAATTGGTGGTAGCGGCCTATAGAGTATTAAAATAAAAACATGGTGGCCAGGGGAGTAAAAAAAAAAAACAAACAAACCCCACATTGGTGTCAGTAGACTTGAACTCGTGGCTTCAGGACTTCAGTGTCGGCTCCTTTCAGAACTTCGGGTCTTTCTGCCTCTTCAGGACTTCATATATGTTCGGTACTCGGCATTCTGCCTCAGGACTTTGTGAGGAGCGCACACTTCTGCACTCAGAAGGGGGTCTCTTTGAAAATTGCAGCACTGCCGGGTCCCCCCCTGATGGCGGGCCTGCCGACAGGTACAAGGTAAATAATATGAAGTCGGATGGTGTTGCAACAGTGATCTGACGGGACACAACTGTCGGATGCAAATGCTGCAAGCTGCATTTGCATGTGTCAGTCGTTTCACCATCCGACTTCCTATTACTTACCTTTTGTCGGCCAGCGTTGAATCTGACGGAAACGCTGCTAAATCAGCCGTATAGTTCTGCCTTTAGAGTGCAGTGTTTGGAAACCATCAAATATATATTTTAATTGTATTATATATGGCAGTATACTGTAATTATCTTTATTAATTGTAATTTAAGCACTGAAAATATCTTGTATATGTACACTAGCAGTGCACAAGGATTCTCTCCTGTACATATAGAATTACCTACTGAAATAGTTTGTGTGCCTCTTTCAGCTGTTACATCAGTGGGTGGGGCTGGAGATAGAATTTGACAAGCTGGGACAAGGGCGGGTTCACCTGCCATGGGAAATCACACCTGGGGGGGAAGATCCTGTTCATCTGTAGCCTGCATTCAACTCTGTCAGCATATCCTTCTGTTTGCACTCCTGCCGAGCCTTTCTGTTCATACATTGACTGGGCACACATCTGCATGCAGGTATGTTATTCACAGTGGGAGAACAGGAATGGGTAATATGTTCTATACCCAGCTGCCAGTGAGACATACAGTGAATTCATTGGGTATAACTAGATGCTAATTCTGTATGATGTGTATGCTAAATAGAGAATGTACAGCATATTTTAATAAAATGTTTTTGAGTATTACAAATGTTTAAATATCCTTCTGTAGCACTGCAGGTATGTTTAATCGGTAGCCCTCCAGGTGATGCTGAACTGCAAATTATAACCTTTGCCTGTTGGAACATGCTGGTAGTTTTAGGGCAGCAAAATGACAAGTTGGGCATCTCTGCTGCACAGTGAAGGATCTATTTATGTATGGTCTATATTATATATATATATATATATATATACATATATATAAATCTGTTTGGAGAATATCGACACTCACGATAAAAATGTATACAAAAATGCCTGGGTGCTCACCTCAAAATAATAATGCTATAAACCAAGAAAAAAAGGAGGCACTCACAGGACTTACAGAAATGGGTCACCAGCATTTTTGAAAAAGGTGTGTGTGTGTGTATATATATATATATATTATAATCTTTCAGGTTTATGTGTTTTGAATCACATTAATTTCTAAAATGCAAAAATATTCCATATCACATTCAGACAAAACAAGATACTAAGGGGCAGATTTACTATTATTCACCCAAAATCCTATGATTTTCCTTGATATTCGATAAGCATTTGACCATTGAATGCTTATCAAATAGTTTTAGGCTCTCATATTGCTCAATTTTCGATTTGAAATCGTATGATTGGATACCGATCGTTCGATTTCACGGAAAAAAATCGTACTTTTTCCTTCGAGCCTCCAAAAAAAACCTACGATTGGAACGATCGAAGCGTTCGATCGTACGAATGATATTCGAGCAGGACTTAGCCAAAAATTGAACCTACCGAATTGTAATAGAAGCCTATGGGAACCCGCCCCATAGGCTTCTATTACAATTCGGTAGGTTCAATTTGGCGAAGTAGGCATTCGAAGGATTTTAAAATTTTAAATCCTTCGACCTTCGAATGATCGAATTATCGAATATCCAATCATTCGATCTATTCGATAATTCAGTATTCAATGATCGAAGGTGCCAAATTTGCATATTCCATCCTCCGAAAAAATTGTACGATCGGTATTCGATTGTATTCGATCGACCTTCGATCCATTCACGTGAATTTTGTCTGTCCCTAAGTAATGGGGGCCGTACTAGCAAAGGCTTACAGTCTAAGGGCAATGCCAAATGAGGAGACAAATGACCCTGTGTTTAATCTCCTCTAGTGCAGGCAACTAGTTGACAAATGTTCCCCCAGCGGCTAACATGCAAATCGCCTGTGGCGAAACATACAGTGGCTCTATTTTGCATTTGCACTGCATTTGAAGGAGGCTAGTCGCCCACATTAGAGGTGATTAAAGCTGGCCATAGATGCAAAGATTTGATTGTACGAATTTGTTTAGTACGATTTTCAGGCCGTGTGTGGAGTGTCCCGACATTTTTCGTGATATGGCAATCGGTTGTTCAGTTGATCGGACAGGTTAGAAACTTTATGTCGGCTACCAATAATATCTCTGCATGTATTGCCGATCTGACGATATCAGTGGGAGACTGTCACCAGCTTTTGTCGGACATAACTTTTACACGATTACTGTCAGGGCAGAACATTGTCTGATCTGTTCTTTTACTACTTTATTTGATCTGAATGGTTAGTGGCAGGTCGGGAGATAGGGTCGCCTCGTGGCCGGTGTTGTATTTTTGATGGTCGATCCCAATGTTATTATTAGGAAAAAAAGATAAATATATAGGAAGGCTGGTATTTTTTTAAAGAAAAGGTGGCAACCCTATCGGGAGATGGCACCAAACGATCATTTGTCCGACATGAAGGTAAATCTGCATGTCTATGGCCAGCTTAAAGGAACAGTAACACCAAAAAATGAAAGTGTTTTTAAGTAATGAAAATATCATGTAGTGTTGCCCTGCGCTGTTTAAACTGATCTGTTTGCTTCAGAAACACTATTATAGTTCATATAAACAAGCTGCTGAGTAGCAATAGCGGAAATTAAAAAACTTCTATATGGCACAGGATAAGTAATGGATAACAGATAACATTATGTTCTACAGAGCTTATCTGCTATCTGCTGTGTAACTTGAGCGTTTTCTCCTTTGAATGGCTGCCCCCATTGCTACACAGCAGCTTATTTATATAAACAATAGTTTCTGAAGCAAACACACCAGTTTTAACAGTGCAGGGCAACAATGCATTATATTTTTATTACTTTTTCTTTTGTTACTGGCCCTTTAATTGTGGTGCAACTTGTCAACACACTTGGGGGCAGATTTACTATTATTCCCCCAAAAAAAATTAGATTATCCTTTATTCGATTTTCGAATGCTAATCAAATAGTTTTAGGCTACCCTTTTATTCAATCTTCAATCATTTGATGATCGAATAACCATCATTCGAATGAAATTCGATCGTACAAATCCTATTCGTGCAGGACTTAGCCTCAGAAGCCTATGGGAGGGCTCCCATAGGCTTCTATTACAATTCGGTAGGTCCAATCTGCCGAAGTAGGCAATCGAATAACTTAAAAAAATTAAATCCTTCGCCGATCGATGATCGAATAAGCCAAATTTGCATATTCGACCAATCGAATTTTTCCTACGATCGTTGTTCGATCGAATTCGAACGAACTTCGATTTATTCATGTGAATTTAGTAAATTGGCCCCTTGGTATTGCTGTTAGACCAATGTCAGATGCAATGGTTTCTCAAGAATGCAGGCCGAGAATAGGGTTGCCACCTGGCTGGTATTTTACTGGCGTTGGTGGTAAAAATTATGGTTGATCCCAATGTTATTAATAGGGAAAAAAGATAAATATATAGGAAGGCAGGTATTTTTTTCCAGAAAAGGTGGCAACCCTAGCTGAGAATGAGCACCTCCCTTGGCTGCACTGAGAGATACTGTGTCAGATCAGGTGCAGGCACACATGGTGGGAAGAAGGTGTCTTAGCAGAGACAACTGTTAGTATTGTCTGTTTTGTAGCTGCAACATTGCCCTAAAGCAGGGGGGTCCCAAAGCTTTTTTACCTATGAACAACATTTTCATGTAATAGAGTTGGGGAGCAACGCAAGCATGAAAACAGTTCCTGGGGATGCCAAGTAAGTCCATTAATTGGCTATTTGTGTGGACTGTCAGCCTACAGGAGGCTCTGTTTGGAAGTACACTTGGTTTTTATGGAACCAAAAGTTGCCCCGAGCAGGGAACTCAAAAATAAGCACCAGCTTTGAAGCCACTGGAAGCAACAACTTAAGGGTTTGGTGAGCAGCATGTTGCTCGCGGGCCACTGGATTGGTGATCACTGTCCTAACAGAAGTGGGAATAAGTGAGGCACAAGGTACATACAGTATGACCAGAGGCCAGTTCATATAATTATATTATTATATAAAATTTTAAATATTTTCAGAGATGCTCCTTTTCAGATTTTTCCAACCTAATAATTGCAAGCTCATCTCATCTAAACTGATTCTAGATTATATAAAGTGCAAAAGCTAAAAGGTTGATAGTACTGATGTTTGCCAGAGTTTCAGAGCAAGACTGTAAACAGACTAATGATTAATTAGCAAGTATAAAGGTGCAGTCTAGATTAGATTCTTGATAATCAGAAAGTCTACATTAGAGATAAACCACCCACTCATTTTGCAATGTTTTTGCTTCCCTGCACCCATTTCCAGGACTGTACTGTTTGCAGTACAAAGTGATCTGCAGCTGAATAACTGAATCTGTAGAATTTTCCTAAAGGTGGCCATACACGGGACGATAAAAGCTGCCGACAGACCAAATCGGCAGCTTGTTGGCCCGTGTATGGGGTCCTCCGCCGGGCTTCACCGACCGAAAAGTCGGCCAGATGTCTATCGGGCAGGACCAAAAATCCCATCGGATCACGGCTGCATCTGTTCGTTGATGCGGTCCCACGATCCACCCGCCCGTATGGCCTCCATTATGATCCGATCGTTGGGCCCTAGGGCCCATGATCGGATCATCCCGATATTGGGAAACCGCCAAACAAGCGGATCTCTAGGTGTATGGCCACCTTTAGTCACAGCCCTGATGCTGTAGATCAGTGCTGTCCAACTTTTGTGGTGACTGAATTTTTTTTTTCACCTATGTGGTGGAGAGCCAATAATGGAAGCCATTGTTGACCACTCCTTGTTTTTAAACCACACCCTCTTTAAACCACACCAATGTTACCACAATAATTTTTAAGAGGAAGTCCACATTAATGTGGTAACACACCAAAAAACCAAATGCTCCACAAGGATATCACTCATATGTGAAAAATGTAAATCATACCCTTAAATCCATATGCCTCCCCTGTGGATAATGGAGCATCTTTCACATCAGGCCCGGACTGGCAATCTGTGGATTCTGGCAAATGCCAGAGGGGCTGCTATAATGTTCCATAGAAAATCAGTATTTAGTGGGCTGGTGGGCTGATTGGGCCTCTGTGTACCTGAAATGGCAGGGCCTATTTTAATTCTCAGTCTGGGCCTGCCTTCCAGCATATGATTAAACACCTTAGGGATCCTAACACACAGGGAGCATAGGGCAGGCAGGGTATTGCACACACTGAGCATAGGGCAGACAGAGTATCGCACACACAGGGAGCATAGGGCAGGCAGAGTATAGCACACACAGGGAGCATAGGGCAGGCAGAGTATGGCACACACAGGGAGCATAGGGCAGGCAGCATATGGCACACACAGGGAACATTAGGCACACAGGGAGCATAGGGCAGGCAGAGTATGGCACATACGGAGTATAGGGCAGGTAGAGTATGGCACACATGGAGCATATGGCAGGCAGGGTATGGCACACAGGGAGCATAGGGCAGGCAGGGTATGGCACACACAGGTAGCATACTGCAGAAAGGGTATGGCACACGGGGAGCATAGGGCAGACATAGCATGGCACACACAGGGAGCATAGGAAGGCAGATTCAAGCAGAAGACAGAGAAATCTATCATGACTCTAAGATGGTCAGTTCATACTGTGCTACATACAGTGACACAATGCTGGTGCCCCTCCAGCAGTTTGAGGTGTTAATTTGGGCAGTTTCAGCAGGCGTGAACAATGCTATATTTATTTTAACTATCTGAATCCGAGGTGTGTAAAATGCAGGATCCAGTTAATCTCAGTAATCCATACCTTTTAAAACTCACAGAAGGTAATCACAGCAGGCAGTCACAGCAGGCAGACTTTCATGTAGGGGGCCACACAAGGTCACATGCCACCAGTTGGACAGCACTGCTGTAGATACAAAGCCAAAAAGCAAATGATATATATTTATATAAATATAAGTATTGATTGAAGTAGCCACACTCACAAGTCTTATAAGTAGAGATATTTATTAGAAAATGGACACTGACGTTTCAGCTGGGACACCAGCCTGTTTCCCAGCTGAAACGTCAGTGTTTATTTTCTAATAAATATCTGTACTTATTCAAGAGTGCCGGTATTTTTCTCGTATATGTATATATATATATATATATATATATATATAT
>CM044436.1:29372587-29385550 GCA_024363595.1 Xenopus borealis | reverse complement strand
ATATATATATATATATATATATATGTATATAAATATATATTAAATTGTTCCCACCACTAATTTTTAAAAACATTAAGCAAGGGAGCAATAAGGGTGTGAGGGTATTTGTCTATATACATATAGAGGCAGATTTACTAAAAATCAAAGTGAAAATTCGAATTTCGAATACATTTTTTGGCTACTTTGACTATTGAATAGCCAAAAATTTGATTTGAATTGAAAAAATTTGAATTCTGAAGTTGTTGGGACTGCATTTTAAATGCAGCAGTGGATTGCTTGCTATCCTTTTGGAAACTATTGGTAAGGCTGTTCAAATCAGAGGTTGTTTTGGAATCGATTCACTTATGAGAAAATTTAATATATATTAATTTATTTTTTGTTTTTTAAAGTCACGGAATGCCACCATCAAGTTGAACATACCTTGGTCATTAGAGCTTGTGCACGGCAAGTGATTTTTGGTGGAGGTCTTTGAGTACCACTGCACAACTACGGCAAGCAGATTTCTCAATCATGTGCATCTCTTTCCTCAAAGAGGGGCAAATTCACTAAGATTCGTAAATTTGCTAGCGATAGCTTTGCTAGCGTTCGCCGCACTTCACCAGTGCTATGCAAATTCACTAAAGTGCGAATTTTACGCTCAGGTCGGCGAACAGTAGCAAAGTTGCGCTAGTGTTACTTCACTAGGCAGAGTGCTGTTACGCTAAAGCCTAATTTGCATACTGTGGGAACTTTAACTTATAATAGAAGTATATGTTACAGCCACTACATTCCACTACACAAGCCCAGGAAACCTTTAATAAAATAAATAAAGTTGTCCTATAGCCCTACATGTGCCCCCTGTATAGTTGTGTTGCCATATGTTAGCAAATGTAGGGGAGAAGGACGGTAACCCCCCCCCCCAAAAAATCAATCTTTTTCAGACTATCACCCTCCTATGCTAAAATACGCCAGCGTTTTTTTGGGACTTAGAAAAAAAATTACATTTTCTTTTTTCAACTTCCTATCCATTGTATTGAACTTGGTCTGACCAGGCGAAGTAATGTCTAGCGTAAATTCTAACGTTGAGGAAAATGTTCATCTTAGTGAATTTGCGAATTTACGATCCTTCGTAAGTGCTCAACTTCCTGGCGTAAAGGTGCGAAGTTGCGCAAGTCTATCTACTTCGCTAGCGTAAATTCACCAGAGACGGTGTTAGTGAATTTCTGAAGTTAAGATTTGACGTTACGCTGCCGAATTAGCGCTAGCGTTAGACGCTTCTCGCTATAATGAATACAGCTTAACTTGGTGGTGGTTTCCTCGATCTTTCAGCACAATGAACTGCATTCTTTAAAGCAAATTAATGAACAGTATAAGGTCATATTCCATGCATAGCTTTACAGTGAAGACATAACTGTTGGTGCACCTGAAAAATAAATACATATGCTATCAGTAGGTATACAAAAGGAATAATCAATTTTATACAGGCTAGTAGGAAGAAGTGGCAGGAGCAGGATAATAGAAAGCATAATTGGAAGATGTGGTCATCAGAATCTCCAACACATCTCATTCCTCCTCTTCCTGTTAACTCTTGTAAGTACTTTTCCTCCTTAAAGGGATACCTTACTGTTTACCATCCTGTCACTAATTTGAATACGCAGCAATCTTAGTATTATTCTTTGGAATTATTTTTTTAGGGAGATTTGTCACCTGTAGTAGTGCCGATTTAACTTAGTGCCATGGCCCTAGGCTAACAAAAATTCAAGATAGAAAAGATAAATATCAGATAATGATAAGATGGAGGGGACACTACTCCAAATAGGAAACGGAAAGCATAAACTGCTGCAAAACAATAATCTTCTCAACTATCAGCTAAACTTGTAAGCTATGCTAAAAGATTAGACTGTACCTGCTAAATATTTTCTGAAATTCCTTATTTTTGCCAGCCCTATGGCCAATGGCACTATCTCTCTCTGTAGTGCTATGTTTTTGGACATGGAGTGATGGAGGCAGCTTAACTTGCTACCATGTTGCTTCTACTGTTGATGCATCTGTTATCTTTCTGTGTTCACATTCCTGTCGCTAACATTTTAATCATCTACAGACACTGGTTACTAAGCAGGGTTACTGATTTGTAGATACATTGATAACACTGGCGTTAAGCCATCTTTATTTGTCTTTTTCTTTTTTGTAGAGTTTATAAGCTGGAAAAAGGAAAGCTGAGATACCCCATGCAGGGACAAGTAAGTAAAAGTCTTTAACAAACATTTGATATGTATTAGTACTAGTCCTGTTACCCTTTAAAAAATAACAATGCTACTAACACCCTCTAATTATTCTCCTGTTCTTGCCACATTTGTTTGTGCTTCAGGTTTTCTGAAACAAAAGATGTAAAATCATAAATATCTGTTAAATTCTCAGGTAGACGAAAGACTAGGGAAAACAATATTTAACCCTCAATACTTCAACTAGAACTTAGTTGTAACCAGTGGTAACTTAGTTATAACCAGGCAAGATAGGTAGGTAGGGTGCAGTTGCTGGAGGAGAATATATATATATATATATATATATATATATATATAAAATTTTCTGAAGTCGCCTAAAGTTTCTTCATGAGGCAATGTCGGAAAATGAAGCAATCTGAATTTGGGGACATTACTCCCCCCAAAGAAGAGAAAATTTGTCGCCGGGCGATTAATTGCCCTGAATCTGCTCATGTGTCCCTATTCTCAGGGTACTTACAGATGGGGAGATTAGTCGCCCAGTGACAAATCTCCCCTATTTAGGGAAAATAATCTCCCCTAAATGCCTTCCCATTGGCAAGAATACGAATCGTCGGCAGGATGGCATACAAATCATTTCCTGGTGAGGCAACTTAAGGCGACTTCAGAAATGTATGCCATCCTGCTGGCAATTCATATTCTTGCCAATGGGAAGGCATTTCGGGGAGATTATTTGGAAGTGCGGTAGATTTGCCGCTGGACGACTAATCTCCCTGTCTGCCACCACCCTTACAGTCTAGCAGAATCCTACGACTGAAAGAGGTACAATAATTATATATAATAATATATTTTTGTATGCAACCAAATTGGTTATATTTGGTCAAAAGATGTGTTTATATCATTTATCATCTAATTAATTTAAACAATTAATTTCAACAAATGTCCATTTGATAGTCTCCATTTAACCTCTGGGCTGCATGGCTGTTCCTTACTGTAAAGATATTCTGCTTTGGGGATTTATTTTGCAGCTGTGTAATAAAATAAAGAATCACTGTAATACGTCCCAGCCTTCTAGGGCAAACATTGAAACTATCTCAGCTGTTTTAACCTTTCCCAAACAGAACCTGATCATGGCCTCACTTTTCAGCTGACTGTCAGAAAACACTGCAATGTGAGGCAAATGTTTCCAAATGCTTTTGCACACGGTGTGATCCTGAAGAAAAGAATAAAGGATAAGGTTCATTTTTTTAACAGGAAACTTAAATAAATGCTGACAGCTTATACTCTGACTCCCAGCATGGTGTAAAAAAGATAACGATGACTGGCTATTCCGGCAGCTGCTGACTGCTCATCATGTGATTCAGCCTTGGAGCAGCATCTACTGTATGATATGGCCACAATTATGCCCCTATTTGCCTTGTGTTCTCCACTCTTACATAATGTTACTTTACAGTGCATTTTCTGAATACATTATTAATAACTTTTGTCTCTCTGATGAAGTGTAAGGCTTCAGATTCCTCTGTAGATATGTCTAACGCTACTACACAGAAAATGTACTTCTGTCCTCATGTGGGAAGACTGGGCTGTAGATTAATATTTACTGTAGATATATTTTGTGTTGGAGGAGATAATGTCATTTCTTGTTCCACCCATAGCTTCAAGGGGTAGTACAGCTCCTTGTTGAATGTGTTCAATAAATTGAACTGAATATTTTTTGTCTGCATAGAAGAATAGGGGAAGAGGTAACTTTAGAAGCAAAGCAATCGTTTGTTTGTGCTTTAGAAATAGAATTATGAATACATTCTACTTCATAGAATGTGAAGGGCTTTTTGGCTCCTTTCAGTCCTTCTCACCCTAACCATGTTCCAATATCTTGCACTGATGAGATCTAACAAGATCGAAACAGGCTGTCTGCAAGTTTGGATATATGGCTCTGTTTATTAGGCTGTATCTGTGCTATAATCCAGCAGTTCTGGATGCATAGTTGGCCAAATGGACATAAAGGAGTGATTTGCATGTCTCCCCCCAATGATGCCTTATGGGAGATTTAAAACTCTAATTTTTGGTGTCTAGCAGTTCTATGTGTATGGCATGGGACAAGTAAATACCTTCTGATTTCAGAAGACTTCACTTTGCATTCTACTTCTTAAAAATGGTATAATGGTTTATGTTGGAACACAATCACTCCTTGATAACTGCTAGTCTCATCTAGTCAGTAAATCAGCAAAATTAGTTTTAGTTTTTCCCAGAAAGAATGATTCAAATGTTGCTGTTGTCAGGGTAGGCCTAGTAGGCACCCTAGGGAAGTAGTAGGGACCAAGGAGGAAGCTTAGGGGTTAATGGTCCAATAACGCAGTACAAGCAAGGATCAGGCAGGAATCAAGGTCAAAGTCCATGCAAAGGTTTATATAGGCAGACAAAAACAATATAAAGTCCAGGCAATGGTCAAAATACAGCAAAACAGGATCAAAATGCACCAGGAACAAAGCAATGTAGTCCTATAATTGGGCGCCATAATGGTGTCCAATGCGCCTTTAAATATTTAAATTGGCGCAAAAACATTGCGGCACCATGACGCCATGGGCATCGCCATTGTGGGTGCAACGCGGGAACAGAGAGGACGCGCTGCCCGGAGCTGCAGGTAAGACTCCGGGCGGCACAATCCTGACAGCTGAACAGAGTCATCTGATAAACTGATGTGTAAAATTTTTAACATGCCCTTTAGAGATGGGACCTGGTACATTTACCATCTAGAATGTCCCTCTGTGCTGCAGCTGTTGTGTTCATGACCTCTGGAAGTAACGTGGCCTGTTTTGTGGTGTACTTGAAGTATAGTTTGTTTTAAAATCTATATATTGTTGGTTAAAAATTATAATCTAACTTGAGCAGCAGGTAGACAAACCTTGGGGATATCGGGTAACCTAGCAGGATTTCTGCTTGGGTTAAACGTAATATATTAAAATTCTTGTAAATAGGTGTAAAAATGTGGTATATACTGTTTCAGAGTTTGTTTTGTTGGCTCCGTTTGACCATTGGCTTGTGTATGTTTGTGGGCATGGCCAATTTAGTACAGGTATTAATTGGTTCAACAAGCAGAGAGTTTTCTAGAAAGACATTGAGAAATGCTTCAGCTGTTTCAGAAGTTTTTTTTTTTAAGCTCTTCAACAGCAAATCTTCCGAATTTCTAGAAATGCAAATGGTCTGCTGTTAGATTTACTCAATTCTAGCCATTCTTCCAGATGAACTCGAGACAGGGAACAAGACTTCCTGTCCATGCCACCTTTTCTTAAAAAAAATACCGGCCTTCCTATGCACTTCGCTTTTTTTCCTATTAATAACATTGGGAGCAGCCCTCAAAAATACCGGTCAGGCCAGGTGGCAACCCTACTTGCAACCAGGTTTGGAAATTAAATCTAGAGAGAGGGTCATCCCTTGTGGATCCACCCTCTGGTGTTGAACAGTGCTGAATTGGTATGATAGGATCAGGATAGATTAAATCAGTAGCTAAGTCTAAATGTTCTGTAATTGACCTGAAGTCCACTGGAATTTCTGTGGAAGAACCAATGAGTTATGGATGCAATCATTTGAGAAATGTTTGTAATGAGTCTGTCAAAATCCAGAGTAGGGTGTCCAAGCCAATGAAAGATATGTAGCACCTCAGTTATTCAGCAAGGTTGGCCAAGTCAGTTTGTTTACAATAATGATGAGCGGCTTTCTTGGAAAACTGTTTGTACTCTATATAAGAAATCATTGTGGGTCACAGACAGTAAAATATAGACACAGAATCAAGCATGAGCTGTGAATGCACAACTGGAAAATCATCTTGTCCAGAGACAGAAATAAATGCTATTTGTCCATAGAAACAATTAGGAAGTTGTGTGTACTTTATGTGCCGTAAATGTATTCTGAGCAGCATGTCTTGATTTCTGCTTTTGTCATAAGTCAATTGGCATGAGTCACATTCACAGATGAATAACAGGGAACTGTGTAAATATCCGCCATTGGTTAAACAAACAAGGAGAATGCAAGTTAAGGTAGCCATAGACATTACAATTAAAGGGAAACTGTCATGGCAAAACATGCTTTTTTTTTTAAAACGCATCAGTTAATAGTGCTGCTCCAGTAGACTTCTGCACTGAAATCCAAAAGAACAAACAGATTTTTTTAGATTCAGTTTTGAAATCTGACATGGGGCTAGACATTTTGTCAATTTCCCAGCTGCCCCAGTCATGTGACTTGTGCCTGCACTTTAGGAGGGAACTGCTTTCTGGCAGGCTGTTGTTTTTCCTTCTCAGTGTAACTGAATAGTATGCAGTGGGACATGGGTTTTTACTACTGAGTGCTGTTGTTAGATCTACCAGGCAGCTGTTATCTTGTGTTAGGGAGCTGTTATCTGATTACCTTCTCGTTGTTCTTTTGTTAGGCTGCTGGGTGGAGGAAAGGGTGGGGGTGATATCACTCCAACTTACAGTACAGCAGTAAAGAGTGACTGAAGTTTATCAGAGCACAAGTCACATGACTTGACAAAATGTCTAGCCCTATGTCAGATTTCAAAATTAAATATAAAAAAATCTTTTTGCTCTTTTGACAAATGGATTTCAATGCAGAATTCTTCTGGAACTACACTATTAACTGATGCATCTTTAAAAGGATCCCTTTAAAGATTTTTCCAGGAAAGATTGTCTATTTAAATACACATGTGTAGAGCTGAATCATCCCATATACAGACAGAAACAATAGAACAAAATAGATCGAAATTTTCCGGCCAGCCCGACCAACAAGCCGACCAATATCCAAGTCTTCTGCCAATATCGCTCGTCTCCCACCATACATGCACCAAGTATCGTATGAAAATGAGTTTCTTACAATATCAGTGAGTCTATGGCCACCTTTACTTGTAACAGTTGGGTCTTTGCTACAATTATTTTGTGTCCATCCTCTCCCAGGTAAATGAATATACAATTGCCCAGGAAATCATTTTACCCCTCATTATCTGTCCATGGAGATGGGCTCTGCAAGCTAAAAAACATCTTACCCTTGGGCATAAGCATATGTTGTTTCCCACTGTTGTTTCCCATGTTGTTGTATTGTGTATAGTGATAGGCCACTATTTCTTCACTGAAAATCTGGTAACCGTGAAAAATTTGCCAAATGCACTGGTCTGTGGGCAACATTTTTTTTTTGATGTGCGACAATGTTTTTCACCAGTTGGAGTCTATGGGCATAGACATGATGAAAAATGTAGTTCATCACTAATTGTGTGTCCAATGAAAGTGAATATATTAGTTTGCTGGGATTTGTTTTTTATTTTGTTTAACTATTTTACAAAACTGGGAACGCCACCTTAAAATCAATGTATCCCTGCCACTGTAAAATGCTCATTGCTACATTTTTTAATAATAAAGAGCGTGAACTGGCAGTGATACAGTGAATCCAATGTTCTTCAGTGGCAAGTTTTTTGGTGTTTTGTCTCCTGCAACAGATATATGAATATAAGCAGCCAGACACTGCTTTTAGAAGCAAATACGTTTAAAAATAACATTAAATGTATTAAACATGTTAATATATGCTGGAAAGTTGCTTAGAATTACATGTTTATACATTTTGCAAAATAATTTTTGTAGGTGTATGACTTATTAGCATGTTAATAGGGAAATATGGTAAGACGCATACTGAAGAAAAATAACCCTATCCTTTTAGTTCAGCAGGAGAGCAATGTGATGCTAACACTCCTGCTGCAGCTTAGGCAGGTGGTAGGTATAATGTAATATGGCATAGATTGGAACTCAAATATTCCATTCTTCAGTTGTTATTAAAGGGTTAATTCACCGAATCAACTTTGTTTATAGAATATCCAGTTTTAAGCAACTTTTCAAATGGTCTTTGTTATTTAATTTGTTTTTTTTTTTTTTACCACCTTCTTCACACTCTTTCTAACGTTCAAATTTAAGTTAAAGGTCAGCAACCGCTTTAAATAGTAGACCGTCATTTTTAAAATTTTCTTTTTTAATTGCTCTTTATTTTGGACAGTATTTCTGTGGTGGAATCCAATATCTGGAAAAGCTTTATCCAGAAACCTCAGAGAGAGAGAGAGAACAGCAATATCTGGGCCGCTCATGCATCAAAAGAGTAAATAGAAAGTCCATCCATGATGGCATTCACAGGATTTACACACCAAAGTCTATATATATATATATATATATATATATATATATATATATATATATATATATATATATATATATATATATATATATATATATATATATATATATATATATATATAGTCCAAAGATACAAGGAAGCACTCACGGCATAAGGGTTATTAGAAGTCCTTTACTGAATCAAATAAACATAAACATGCAACCAATGGCTATATATATATATATATATAGAGAGAGAGAGAGACAGACAGAAAAGGTTTATTAATCAAATGTTTCAGTTCCACACAGGAACCTTTTTCAAGGAAAAAAAAGGTTCTGAATTACTGAATGGCCCTCTCCCATAGACTACATTATAATTAAATAATCCAAATGTTCAAAAATAATTCCCCTTTTCTCTGTAACAATAAAAAAGTTGCTTGTACTTGACCCAAACTAAGATATAATTGATCTTTATTGGAAGCAAAACCAGTCTATTGGGTTTATTTAATATTTACATGATTGTCTAGTAGTCTTAAGGTATGAAGATCCAAATTATACAAAGACCCATTATCCGGAAAGCCCCAGGTCCCATACATATGAAAGTATGTGAGTATCAGGGTGGTGGGAAGACCATACAGCAGGTTAAAGGGACAGTTTGCTACCATTTTTTTTAGTTCAATAGTTTTCCGATAAAACACCAGAATTTTTTTTTTGGGGGGGGGGGGCTTATGTTTTTTTAACAATTTTCTTCTTGAACAATGCATTTGCTTTTATTGCTTCTCCTCCCCCCACTCACACCTATTTCCCAATAGCCATGTTACTGACTCACTGAACTGTTACAGTTTGCTGAATTAGTTGAGACATTTCTCTTCATTATCAGAAACATTTCAGCAAAAAGTGTATCATTTATAACAGCTGACATTTTTAAAGCTGGAGAGAAAGTGCAGACTATAGCTACTAGCAAGAAATGCCTTGCCTTTTAACATTTTAAAGTTGGTGACCCAACCTCCCTCCCTTACTGAACTACTCCTATGAAACATGAGCGGCTGGGAAATGCATCTTTAAAGTGAGCTTAAACCAATAATAATTTGTTTACTTTATGAAAGAGAACGGAGCTCTAAGCAAAATTCTATTAGACCATTCATTAAAGGGGTGGTTCCACTTTAGGGCAAGGCCAGACTGGGAGATTCGGGGGAGATCTGTCGCCTGGCGACTTATCGCCGCTACGAATCTCCTCCGAATCTTCCCGAATAGCTAGTTAGCGCTGCGCACCTGCTAGGGGTAAAGTCGCCTGCGCTTGTTCACACGCAGCGGCGCAATTTTAAAAGACGCTCAAAATAGCCTCGCTAGGAAGGATTGCTCTGCCCCCAGGCCAGCGTCATGGAAGCAACCCAGAAGATCCGTTAGTAATGTGAGCAGTCGGCTTCACAAAGGTGCTCAGACCTGGGAGGCGGCTTTGAGGCAAAATATTCCGGGTACAGCACATACTTCATACTGACATTTATAGGAACGTCTCAGTATCGCTTTAACATCAGTGCATGGTTGCTAGGGTAATTTGGGCCATAGCTACCAGAATGCTTAAAATACAGATTTAATAGCTGCTGAATAAGAAGCTAAATGACTCAAAAACTTTTAAAAAATGAAAACCAACTGCAAACTGTGTCAGAACATCCCTCTCTACATCATACTAAAAAGCTATCTCAAAGGTGAACAGCCCCTTAAAAAAAAAAATTGTCCATGTATACATGATTATCTGTAAATGTCATTGCTATTTAAAGCAGTATTTGTCACTTTCTGCACTCTGGTTCTGAAAGTTGAGTTCATGTAGACCACCAGTGCAGAGAATACCAAGGGGTAGAGAACGTTTTAACCCCTGAAAATAGGTCATGAATGTATATAATGTATTACAGGTAGAACCTGTTATACAGAATGTTTGGGACCTGAGGTTTTCCAGATAAGGAATCTTTCTCTAATTTGGACCACAATACCTTGAAGGGGTTGTTCACCTTCCAAACACTTTTTTCTGTTCAGTGGTTTCTAGTTTGTTCTCCATAAATAAAGACTTTTTTCAATTACTTTCCATAATTTATCTTTTACTGTTTTTCCAAAATCTAAGTTTAAGGTTGAATGTTGGTGTCTGTGGTGTTTGAGTCTGGCAGCTCAGTAATTCAGGTTCAGACTCTAAAGTGATACAATTTTGCAACATTTAGTTGATACATTTCACAGCAACATCTATAGAGTATTAGTAACAATTGTATCAATTCTAACAGCTGCCTGTAATGAAACCTAGAGATTCTGCTCAGCAGGGACAAAGATAAGACATGTATCCATTAAATGTATCAATTTTCAACAGATAGGGGGTCGGTGACCCCCCCCCCGAGCTGTTTTAGAAGGTGAAAAATGACACTTTACACTTAAATATTAGAAAAACGGTTAAAAATAGAAAATAGACAGTAATTGGAAAAAGTCGTTATTTATGGTGATCTTTCTGAAAACAACTAGTTGTTTGAAGGTGGACAACCCCTTTAAAGGTATACTGTCATGGGAAAACGCATCAGTTAATAGTGCAGCTCCAGCAGACTTCTGCACTGAAATCCATTTCTCAAAAGAGCAAGCAATTTCCCAGCTGTCCCTGGTCACGTGACTTGTGCCATACCTCTCAACGTTTTGGAAGTAAAAAGAGGGACAAATTTTTTTTTTCTTGTAGCGTGGTGAAATTATTTGACCACGCCCATTTTGTGGCCACACCTCCTAACTACCATGTTAATTTTACAAAATTCGGCAGGTTATGAAAGTTTGAAAACATTTCTCCTTATTTAATCTATTACAATTATTTATTTTCTTAGCTCAAAATTGTTACAAAGTATCTTAGTTACACCTGTTAGCTGATCTGGGCTCTCTGCCAAAAGCCAATTAAGCTAGAAACTGTTTCTTTTTCTGGCTGTTCACTGCAGAGAAAAGAGGGACTTTCCAGTACAAATGAGGGACTGCAAGTTGAGCTCTCAAAAGAGGGAATGTCCCTCCAAAAAAGGTACAGTTGGGAGGTATGACTTGTGCTAGCATTTTAGGAGGGAACTGCTTTCTGGCAGGCACTTGTTTTTCCTTCTCAATGTAACTGAAGGAGTCACAGTGGGACATGAGTTTTTACTATTGAGTGCTGTTCTTAGATCTACCAGTCAGTTGTTATTTTGTGTTAGGGAGCTGTTATCTGGTTACCTTCCCATTTTTCTGTTGTTACGCTGCAGGGGGGGGTGATATCACTCCAACTTGCAGCACAGCATTAAAGTGTGACTGAAGTTTATCAGAGCACAATTCACTTGACTTGGGGCAGCTGGGAAATTGGCAATATGTCTAGCCCCATGTCAGATTTCAAAATGAAATATAAAAACATCTGTTTGCTCTTATGAGAAATGGATTTCAGTGCAGAATTCTGCTGGATAAGCCCTATTAATTCATTATTCATTTGGAAAAAAAATTTTTTTCCATGACAGTATCCCTTTAAGGCTACTAGAAAATGATTTGTACGTTAATTAAACCTAATAGGCTTTTTTTTTAACCTCCAGTAAGGATTCATTATTTTTTGGAAACAAGTTACTGTTTTATCAGTACAGAGAAAGATTAAATCGTTTTTTTTTTTTTAATTTGAATTATTTGATTAAAATGGACTCTATTGGAGATGGCCTTCTAATTTGGAGGTTTCTGGATTACGGGTTTCCGGATAATGCATCCCATCTCAGAAATACGGTGCAAAATAAAGAGCAATCTTTAAAAAAAAAAAAAAAAATCCTGTCTACTATTTAAAAACAACTGAAGTAAATTGATGCGGATGTATACATACAAATGTCTGATATACATACAAATTTCTGATAAATCCAATACACATTTATTGAAATAATAAACAACTGAAGTGTGCTGACCATTTTTTAACCAGTACTTATTTTTCTGGACAGCAAAATGTTTTAGTAACCAGTAAAATATTAATTGCAGTTACTGTTCTGCAGGACTGTCGGTGAGAGTGCAATAACTGTTCTTAGGCCGCTTAGGGGTTAAGGTGTTGCAATAAAGTCAGGCTGGAACATGCAGTGGTTTAAGGAAGAGGCAACCAATCAGAAATGATGCAAGCACTTCTGGTTGGCTATCTGGCTGCGGGGGCGGGACTCCTGGCTGCTTGCCATTCTGAGACATTTCCACTGCTTATGCTGAACCCATTAAGTGCCAGAGTCAGGACGCCACTGTCACAGACCTGCTGGAGGAGCAGAAGCCTCATGAAAAGTGGGTGGAGCGTTGCCCCTCTTGCTACTGATTCCTAGGCAGAGCCATGTCTGAAGGGTCACTAATTACCTGTTGCTAGTCTGGTTTAATCAGGGTGAAATGCCAGCTTGTAACCCACGTATACACTTCTTTGCCAGGAAGGATGCCAGTATATTGCCATGCGGGCATCCACAGACTCATAGTCTTATTTCCTTGGCTATTGCAGTTTCTGTACTGTGGAACAGATCATAGAGAGGCAGATGCAGTTCATATAATGCCACTATGCCTTCATTTAACGGCACACCCATGGTATTGACTATAGAAGAGAAAACAACAGCTCTTTTACTAATTCTTTTTTTTTTTTTTTTTAA
>CM044436.1:29323367-29342167 GCA_024363595.1 Xenopus borealis | reverse complement strand
AATACCACTCTCTACATCATACTAAAAGTCAACTCAAAGGTGAACAACCCCTTTAATAGTACAGCATAATAGGAAAGTGGACCATAATAGGAAAGTGGACAGCACAGAAACGTGTAGATGCTGCATAGCAAGGCTGATGCACAATTGGAAATTAAAGATCAGAAGCAAAAGAGAGAGGATTATGGAATGTACACGTTTCATGGAATTTGGGTCAAAGTACATGAACTTTTCAAGTATGCACGGATCAAGCATCAGAGGTTCTCATTCTACCAGGGTACGATGTTGAAATGAATTTAGTAGCCTTAAGGCATTCTTTTTCAAATAACAGATGAACCATTTAAACACCATTTTAATAATGTTTCTAAGGACAAGAGCAAATCTTTTACCCCTTGGCGTTTTTAACTCTGTGCAGACTCCACACACCCCCCCCCCCCACTTCCCAAGCTATACCCCAGTTTTGTGCTGAAAACCAAGCAGATATAGTGGGGGGTTAGCAAATATTTCTGGTATACTATTTACCATTAGCAAAATTGTATAGGGCCAGTGTGGAGCACATATCTATATCAATATGCTAAGTGTGCTTTTGTTATATATGATTTTGAATAGCTGATTAGTCTTGCAGAATGCCACAAATGTATGTATAAGAGCCAGGTGTCTGGCATATACACAATATTCTTAGTGCAGCTTTTCCATCCTCTGCCAGAAAACTGGAAGCATTTTTTGGAGATCGAGGCATATTAAAGGAACCATAACACCAAAGTGTTTTAAAGAAATTACAATATAATTTGCTGTTACACTGCACTGGATAAACTGGTGTGTTTGCTTCAGAAACACTACTATAGTTTATGTAAACATGCTGCTGTGTAGCCATGGGGTCAACCATTCAAGCACAGGATACAAAGTAGATAGCAGATACGATGTGAGGAACCCCATTGTATACTACAGAGCTCATCTGTTATCTGCTGTTACCTGTGCCTTTTCTCCTTGTTCAGCTTTGAATGGCTGCCCCCATGGCTACCCAGCAGCTTATTCATATAAAATATAGTAGTGTTTCTAAAGCAAATACATCAGTTTTACCAGTGCAGCACAACACTAAGTTATATGCTCATTACTTTAAAACACTTTCATTTTGTGTTGTTACTGTTCCTTTAATGTTGCAGTTAAGGGCACAGAAACCGTGGGAATGTTTCTAACTGTGCCATATACAGTATAGTATAATTTATATTTTAATATAGTTTTATGTTCTTTTGGTATACTAGTGAATTAGGGACACTGATATGTGCTTTCGGATGTGTAGCCATAAATAAATGGATGGTTCTTTTTCTGGGTTTTCAATGTGTTGCATTATTGTAGCGATATCTCCTTATGTTAGGTGAGATCTGAAGAACAGGCCAAAAAGTAATTTAGAAATATCATACTACCATAAAACTGGATAATATTTCCATTCGATTAAACCCTTAAAGCACAGGAACACATAATTACTGATTTTATTCTGTTGTGCTTTTGTGTAGGAAGAAATTTATGGCTTGGCTAAGAAAAGCAACCGCACATCTATACAAGTAGAGCGCTGGTTCAGAAGAAGGCGAAACCAGGACCGTCCTGCTGTTCTAAAGAAGTTCCAGGAATCTTGGTGAGGATGTTAAATCTCGGGTATTCTTCCTAGCCATGTAGCACATGCTGTGATATACACCAGCCAACCATCAATGTTTCAGATTTTACTGAATTAGAACTCCTAGCTGAAGGTTGATTGGAGAATTGTAGTTCACAAAGTGCGAAAAGTGGGTGAAAATAATTTTGTGGCATAAAAACATGTTTTCATTTCTATCCAATTGCAAAGCATTGATAGTGTTTATTTAGAGATACGCCTGCATGTATGAAATATTGCAATGGAAGAAGCTTTGTTGCAGTTGTAGGATAGAAAATCTCATAGTAAACATGTTTTGTGTGCATTACGTTTTAATCAGATACAACAGGTGAGTATTTTGAAAGGGATTTCTTTTATTAAAACAGGAAATGAAAAAGAATAACAGGAGTTTCCTTGTATTGCTGTCCAACTCTTTCCATGTCATGAGATTATAACTCTGTATACCCAATGTTTGCAGGTTAGATTATATGAACACAATGAGGTTGTAAAAAGCCATTTGTAGAGCTCATGGACTGGATTTGGTATTAAAATTCACCCATACGGTCTCCAGTTTAACAGAGGTGTTGCACATTTTGTGAATTCAAGCACTGCTTTGGTTGCCATTTTGGAATCTGCATTCTCTGTCAGTTAGCCACCCACCTCTGTTTGTCTGGCAATCAGAACTATGCCCCCACTCTACACTGTGCCCTAGGCATGTGCCTCCCCATAGTTACATAATAACTTAGGTTGAAAAATAATACACTTCAATTGTGTTCATTGTCTTGTGTTTGTATGAAAGCTGCTAGTAGATCCAGAGGAAGCCTCTCAAATTTGCCTCAGTGAGGTTAAAAAATTCCCTCCTGACTCCAAAGTGGAAATTGGACCAGTCACTGCATCAACTTGTATTAAAGGAGAACTAAACCCTAAAAAATGAATATGGCTAAAACTGCCATGTTTTATACACTGAACTTATTGCACCAACCTACAGTTGTCGATAGCAGCAATGATCCAGGACTTCAAACTTGTCACATGGGTTAGGGATGCACCAAATCCACTATTTTGGATTCAGCCGAACCCCCGCAACCTTCCCAAAAGATTTGGCCGAATACCGAACCGAATCCTAATTTGCATATGCAGATTAAGGGTGGGAATGGGAAAACATTTTTTACTTCCTTGATTTGTGCCAAAAAGTAATGTGATTTCCCTCCCTGACCCGAATCTGAATCCTGCTGAAAAAGGCCTAATCCCGAACAGAATCTTGGATTCAGTGCATCCCTAACAGGGGGTCACCATCTTGGAAAGTGTCTGTGACATTCACATGCTCAGTGGGCTCTGAGCAGCTGTTGAGAAGCTAAGCTTAGGGTTTCTCGCAAATTATCAAGCAGAAAATTAGGTTGACCTGTAATATAAGAGGATTCTACAAGGCTGATTATTAAATTCTGATGCTAGTTGCACTGGTTTATGTGCTGCCATGTAGTAATTATCCATATTAATGACTAATCAGCCTAATACTGTGACATTTCTATTCATTTCTATGTGTACTGTATATTGTGAGTGGGTCCCTAAGCTCAGTAAGTGACAGCAGCACAGAGCATGTGAATCAGTGAATCAGCAGAAAAGAAGATGGGGAGCTACTGGGGCATCTACTGGGGAGACACAGATCTTTACTGGGCTGTGGTTGCCTTGGGCTGGTACAGAACCCACAACATTTCTACCTACTTCTATAGTTTAACTTACATTTTACAGTTCTTTTCAAAAACACTTTATTTTCTCACTTGCTAAAAAGCCACCCAACCCCTAGTCTAGAAATTGTGACTGTCTTGCAAATGTGTTTTTTGTGTGTAATTCAATGGTAGTAACTTCGCTTCAATGGCAAGAGTGTAGCCTTTATCGCTTTTGACTACTTTGAGCAGTTAAACACTGTTCTCCCCTAGGGAGTAGTGCAGCACCATCACTTGTCTGAATCCTTGCTCCCCAATGCAAATTACATGTATGTTATATCCGAAAAGGTTAGTGATAATTTATGGTGTGGTAACAGTCATTATTAATTGATTACATTTACTGGTGTTAAATAAATTGTCTCTTTAGTTTCTTTCATACAGCTGCTCAGTTCATAGTGCTGTTCTGCTACAGCCTATGGAAAAGATGTGCCGCAGGAAGTGATTGTGCAAGTGTAAAGGCTAATAGTATCTTTCAACTGTAATACCTTTTGAATAATTAATTGCTGATTAATAATGAACCTGCTTTTTAAAAATCATCTGAAAGCACGGCAGCATTTCTGTTGTGTACAGGATCAGATCTGTAGACAGTGGGCAGTTCATTTTAGTTGGCAAATTCTTTTGGAAGCATGTATTTTGTCTGCATAAAGTATCCAATGATAGCAGCTCTTGTGCACAGAACAGGCCGATCCTGGCACTGACTGCACAGAGGCTGTCAGACCACAACATGCAGTGACGGTGAATTTACCCAGACTCTGAATCAGCCCAGCCACCCCCCAGCGACATTTCTGAAAATAGCTTTGGCCCTGGATAGGAAAACAGTATGTCACCGTCATCCCTATGGCCTCATACACTGAGAACTGTGGGAGGGAACGTTCGCTCTGAATCAAGTAGATTAAACGGATATTATACTAAGCAATAATGCATTTTATAAATCCTAAGCATTGTGTTAGGTTTTACTTGCTGAATCCATGAGTTGATGATGCAGAATTACAATGGTGTCTTTATAAAGTAGTTGCCTAGTTTACATTATACTGGCACAGGACAAATCTGAGACCCTCCTTGGGTGTATGAGACATCTAACACACAGGGTGTTTGGTTAGCTATAATAATTGCTCAACATAACCATTATCCATGGTGGCAACAGCAGGTAGTCTCTCCTTAAGGCTTCATCTACACGAGCAGATTCGGGGAGATTAGTCGCCTCTTCTTCGGGACGACAATCTCCCCAAACTGCCTTCTCCTGCCTGACACCCTATTTATTCATGAGTTCAACGGCTCTACCTGTGTTTCACTAGATTATAGTGTTTCACTAGTTATTCCTGATGAAAAGTTCAATGAATGAGCCAACCCTTTGAATAAATAACTTTATTGATTCACTTCCTAAAGGTGGATTTTTCCTGGAAAAGATCTTTCTTTTCGTTTCAATACACACGTGTAGAGCTGAATCGTCGGCTATACAGGCAGAAACAATATAATTCTACCTGTATCTGATGATACAGCACTAACAATGGCTGATGTTCCAGTGCCTTCAAAAGTGCCTGATCAACCAGACGACTGATATCCAAGTCTTCTGCCAATATTGGTCTCCCACCATATACGCACTGAATATGGTATGAAAAATCAATATTTCCGGTGTGTCTATGTCCACCTTAAAGGAGAACCAAACCTGTAATAGAAAAAAACCCTCCCCTGGGTAGACCCCCCAGCCTACCTGCCTTGAGCGAGACTTAATCTTTACTTCTATGTGTTGCCCCTAGTGTGATCAGTCATCTCATATACAGTAATTCCTATGTAATTTCCCCCATAAGCCTGCTCTCATTGCCATTCTTTTTAAGAGTTTGATGCAGAAGTGTTCGTGCTCTAGACGGACATGTGGTTGGGAGGGGTGTGTGAGTTTGTTCATATGTTGTCATGGGATTAGATAGAGGCCACATGTAAAGGTTGTGGTGTTGTCACTGTGTGCATCGGCTTCACACACAAAAGCCTTTGCCTGTGTAAATGGAGAAGTACATTGTGTACAAATCATTGCCATGTGTTATTACACTTACAATTACACTATAAAAATAAATGAAAATGCAATTAGACAAAGGAATTTGGCATTAATGATGACAGCCTCTAGTGGCTGTTTATTGTATAATTCAGAACTATTATTTTAGGTTTTTATTGTGCGTGATAGTATGACTTCGGCATGCCTGCCGCTTTCCAACTTAAAACTACAGTTCCCAGCACCCCCCTGGTTGTTTAATATACAGATGGAAACATCCTGTCCATTAACTCATGCTAATGTTTTGCTTTGCAGTTGGCGATTCACCTTTTACCTGTTTGCCCTGGTTGGAGGAGTGGCAGTGCTCTATGATGTGAGTTCATATTTCCGAAAAAGTATTTTCTCATTACTTCCCTTTTTCTGATTTGATGCAGTCAAAAAATAATGAAAGCAATTCTTTGTTGTGTTGTTGTGTGTGTTACCAGAAGGAAATTGGCCTTGTTTCACTTTTTAATCTCCTTAATGGGAAACTCCTTCCAAACTCCACCCAAAAAATTTTTAGACAATGTCTAAAAAATGTCTAATCCACTTTCCAATTTGTTAGATTTATTATACATTTTTGACGATTTTTTAGTTATATGTTATGTAATTGCTAATGAATTGCTATTGAAATCTGTATGTGACTGGTTCGGCTGTTTATATTCTTTGACTGCTGAAATAATGTACCAGAATCCAGCTGGTTAACAAACCTGGAGGAGAACTGACTATTGCTACATTATTTCAAGTCATGACCAGAGAACAGAAAAAAAAAACATTGTTTTCAACTGCAATTATATTTACCATTAATTGTAAACCAACAGAAACCTGTAATGATTATACAATGTGTTGCTTAGAATTATATTCGAATGCAAAAATCATTTTTGGGTGGTATAAAATCCAAAAATCTAAATAAAAATAAAATCTAAAATCCAGTGTATTAAATGAAGTGGGAACAAAATCATAGTGTCATTAATGTAGATAATTAATACAGTTCTCCCCCTATTTTTGTTTATGTGCTTGAGGTGTAGGGGAGCCTAAAGCCTATATAAAACTCCCACTCTATTCTTGGTGGTTTTATCATTGTGTTTTTAAACTTATGCTAATATTATATACTTGCCTTAAGCCATAAAGCTGTTCTAATACTTAGTTTACTCTAGGGATGCACCGAACCCACTATTTGGGATTCGACCAAATCCCGAATACTTTTTGACAGATTTGGCTAAATACCAAACCGATTCTGAATTTGCATATGCAAATTAGGGACGGGAAAGGAAAAAGTGTGAACATTTTTTATATTCCTTGTTTTGTGTTTTGGTTGAGCTAGACACAAGGGGGCTCATTTATAAACTTTGCACTGGGCAGATTGGTTTGCAAAGTGAATATATTTGCCCTGCGCCTGGTTATATTTATAAAGCTGAATAAAAGTGTGCCAACATATTTGCAAATTAGTTTTTCACATTGCGAATGTCTATCACAGCTTTTTAAATATGGCAAAAATCGCAAATTGCAAATATTTATGTGAACACTCTGCACAGACATGCACAGTAGTGCAGTATTTTAGCGTTTAGGAAAAAGCATGGGCAAAACTACCATTTGCGAACAATTATGCGTTGCGCAAACTTTATAAATGACCCCCAAGGATTCGGCTGAATCCGAATCCTGCTGAAAAAGGTAGAATCCTGGCTGAATCCCGAACCCAATCCTGGATTTGGTGCATCCCTAGTTTACTTTGTACAGCCTGTTCTACCACATTGTTAGACCAGGAGATCATTTGCTAATTTTTTAAATTTTTTAGGCAGCCATTGAAATTGTTTTGTGACACTAGCTGATTCTGTATGGTCTCCTGGTATCCATAAAATGACAGAGTGTATTATGTATGTATCATCGCTCACTCTGTCACTCATTCTGTGACCTTGTTAGGCTTTTCTGCCAAGGCAAACAGTTGTGATATGTCTTTCATCACTCTCATTGGTTACAACATGATGAGAGGTTATGTTTAACCTTACGGCAGGAGATTGGTTTCACAATAGCATATGTGTTTATCCTTCCTGCAGTAAACGGGCAATGCACTTTTATATGAGCCCATAGGCTGCTGTGAATATCTTCTGCTCAGCATATCGGTATTTATCTGCCCTGCCCTCAGTACAGACATCGCTGTGGTTGTAATGTAATTTAGTTGGGACAAAAGTCTGCGAGAGTTAAATAATCTCATTGCAATTACTTCAAAACAAAAGATTGGAAGAAGTGTAAGGGTAAGAGCACACCTGGCAATTCTCGAAGTTTCCTCGTGAGGCGCCGCGTGTGTCATGCCGCAGCGACTTTTCATTATAGCCGGCGCCGGCGGTTCAGGGAGATTAGTCACCCCAAAGAAGAGGCGATAAGTCACCAGGTGACAAATATCCCAGAATCGCCAGGTGTGACCTTACCCTAATAGTGCAATTTAGGCTAATCATGGTAGTCAGGCATGCAACTAATAAGATGCACTTTACATTGTCTACATTACATTTTTAATGTCTCATCCTACTGATTTACACTGAAAACAGCATGATAAGATTTTTACTTGCACCCTGACTCAGTAGTATCCAGTTTTCATGGCATCGCCAGACCCCCCCCCCCCCCCCCCCCCCCCGTACTCCAGGGCCCCTCTGGGTTGGTTCAGGTCAGTACATGTAATGCTGCTGAAATCATGCTGTTTCACAAGCAGTACTCATTTCTAGCAAACTGTGATAAGAGCCATTAGTAATGTTAATAATATTACATATGCCCTGATGAACAAGAGTGTGCTCTCTGCTTATATCACTCACATGCTCAGTGGGCTCTGAGCAGCTGTTGAGACGCTAAGCTTAGGGGTCGTCACAAATTATCAAGCAGAAAATGAGGTTGGCCTGTAAAATAAGCTGATGTTACAGGGCTGATTATTAAATTCTGATGCTAGTTACACTGGTTTCTGTGATGCCATGTTGTAATTATTAGTATTAATGACTAATCAGCCTTATATTGTGACTATATTTCTATTCTATGTGTACTGTATATTGTGAGTGGGTCCCTAAGCTCAGTAAGTGACAGCAGCACAGAGCATGTGAATCAGTGAATCAGCAGAAAAGAAGATGGGGAGCTACTGGGGAGACACAGACCTTTACTGCTAAAGGGCTGTGGTTGCCTTGGGCTGGTACAGAAGCTCAAATCATACATTATGTACATTATCTTTGGTTTTCCTTGTTGTTTTCTCCATTAGGGCTGAATCATCATCATTTATTTGTATAGCGCCGACAAGATACGCAGTGCTTTGCTGAATGGACAGGGCCTTATTTAGGGAGGAAAAGAAACGGCAATATGACATACAAATTACATCTTGTTGAATTGTGCAATCATTGTTGAATAGTCTTCGTATTTAAATTTGTAAATTTAGATTCCCCTCAGTGTCAGTGATCCTTTCCATCCAGCACCATACTGACAACCAGGGGGCTTTACAGCAGTGATGTAAATGTTTTCTGCTGGCCGTAAAATAATTTAATCCATGTATATGGTCAGCTCATGCACATGGCAAAAGGGGTTACTGGCGATATTTAAAGGAAAAAGTATAAAGTCGGTTTTATCTTCAAGGGAGTTATTCAGAAAAGGGGCATAAACACTAATCTTTCAGAAATAAATATATTTTTTGCTTTACACAGACATACCTGTATCTACAGACTGAATGGAATGCAGAGGAGACATTGTTCAATCAATCTAATTGGGGTTTGTCAATCACAGACCAACACCCCACACCAACACACCTTATTTTCTTAAATGAAGTGTTTTGTAAAGGCGTGCACCTTTCATATTTGCTTTTGCACAATAACTGATAGTCAATCGCATCCCAGCCTCTCAGAACTGAATGGCTCCTAAGATGTGCCATTCAAAATATTACAAGTACACGATGTGCCTAAATAAATCAGAACACAAAAAAAATAGTCCGTAGTCCACCGATTATGAATGCCAGCAATCAGCGAGAAACTCAAATGTAATTTGCTTTTTTTGCCAAGCTGTGAGTCAGCCACTTATTCATGCAATGGACATTTGTTACTCCTAAGATACGGCATGGATTTCTCAGGCTTGTGCCACGCAGGGAGGCTTGGAGCTGGCTACATATAGGTTTCTATTGCAAGGAAAGGCTCATGCTCCTTGACAGCTGACATTCTAGTTAACTTTCCCACTGCAATTAGTGTGCAATAGAGTATTTCCTCCTTTACAACTGTGCAAATGTATATTGTGCTCATTACAAGACTAGAAAACAAATGTTATTTAAAAATGGAAATGAAAAAGGTTGTAAACAAAGTGCTGGTATTGGGCGATTGACCGCTAATCAATGTGCCTTGTGTCTTTTGCAGAAACCCTGGTTCCATGATGTGTGGGAGGTATGGGTCGGATACCCAAAGCAGGTGAGAACAAAGTTTCCATTGGAGTTTAAAAACTTCAATTTTATAAAACTTGTTTATATGACGGTTAGTAAAAACTGCTGAGAAATCCACTATTTTGGATTTGGCCGAACCCTGAATTCTTCCCGAAAAAATTCAGTCGAATACCGAACAGAATCCGGACCCTAATTTGCATATGCTAATTATGGGTGGGAAGGGGAAAACATTTTTACTTCCTTGTTTTGTGCCAAAAAGTCACGTGATTTCCCTCCCTGGCCCTAATTTGCATAAGCAAATTAGGATTTGGATTCGGTTTGGCCAGGAAGAAGGATTCTGTGCATCCCTAGTAAAAACTACATCAACATTTCTCCCATTTTGCATGCTCTTTTCTCCAAGCTTCCTAGTTGTAGTACAAGAACTGATCATGCAGATATTCACAGTGTGTGTAGTAGGGCACTGCATTGTTACAGTAAGCTTTGGATTTTGGATTAGGGTTGGCAGTGTGTCTGCTTAAGATGGCCATACACTATTAGATCTGCTTGTTTGGAGATGTCACCAAATGAGTGGATCTTAACACGATATGCCCAAACCATCGGATCTCTGCAATTACAATGATGTGTATGGGCACCAACTGGTAACAGGACCGCATCAACTAATCAATCTGGTCTTGGATCGAAGAAAAAAAAACAAATTTGCCTGATCAATATCGGGCCATTTTTGGTCTGATATTGATTGGGGGACCCATCAGAAGCCCCCGAATCAGTCTAAAGAACTGATTTTGGCAGCTTTAATCTGCCTGTATATAACCACCTTTAGTATGCTAAGACTGGCCGTACATGTCCAGATTTCCTCTAATGTGAACAATTTAGACCATTTTGCCCTACATCTGCAATCCTGATGAGATTACTGTATCTGTCCTGAAAAAAATTTTTTTTTTTTTATTCACCCTAAGGAAGTGAAAAGGAGTTAAATGATAATTACATAATAAAAGTGACCCTGCAGGACCACGTGCTTGTACCTGGCCTGTGGGTAGATTGGTCAGGTACCTCTAGTTAAAAACTAGAATTATTTTTATTATTATTAGGGATATTCCTACATGCATGTTTTTTTTTCCTGGCACCAAAAAGTTTAACATGACATTGCTGTGACATTTCTGAGAATCTTGTCTGCCTTACCTGCAATGTCACTGCAGTATACACTTAGCTTTTTGCCAACTTTGTATTTTTGTTTCCACAACATCCAAAATTCAGTGAATAAGAAGTGTGTTATGTGTTTTTTATTCCCTCAGGAAGTGCTGACATCCCAGTACTGGTATTATGTGATGGAGCTGAGTTTCTATTGGGCGCTTCTGTTCAGTGTGGCCTCTGATATCAGAAGAAAAGTAAGTATATGTCGTAGTCTGCCCAGGGACCCAGTGTGGACCCACCATAGAAACTAAGTAAATACATGTATTTAGTGTGATTAGTATATAAGGGGTGATGCCCAGGGCTTTGGAGTACGTACATAATTCCTCAGTTTATGGTACCTCCAACTCTGACTTCTCTGTTTTTAAGGGCAGAGACACACACAAGCAGTTGCCTGGTGACAAATCTCTTTTTCAGGGCGACTAATCTCCATAAACTGCCTTCCCGCAGACTAGAATGTAAATCGCCCGCGGAATGGCCCTCGGCGCACTGTTTTCCCAAGTTGCCTCACGAGGAAAGTTTTCCGAGTGCCATCCCGCCAGTGATTTACATTCTAGCCGACTAGAGGGCAGTTCGCGGAGATTAGTTGCCCCAAAGAATAGGAGATTTGTTGCTGGGTGACTAATCTCCCTGAATCTGCTCATGTGTCTCTGCACTAAAAGGAACAGTAACACCAAATGTCAAAGTGTATCAAAGTAATTAAAATATAATGTACTGTTGCACAGGTTACACAGCAGGTAACAGATAAAACACAATTTTATCTGCTATGTAACCTGTGCCTTTTCTCTTTTCTCTTTTTTTCCACCAGCTTGAATGGCTGCCCCCATGGTTATGTAAATAGTACATATATATTATATGTTAATTACTTTAAAATGCTTTTATTTTTTGGTGTTTTGGTTCCTAAGTTTCCATATTGCATGAAAGAAGTCAAGTGCACAACATGCAAGGTATTTTATCACTAGCAAAGGTCAAAATATAAACCACACCCTTTGGTAACTGTAAAACAAAATTGTATATTTGTGCAACGCAAACAAAGTCTTTTATAAATGTCTACATGACCCATGACAAATGGTATAACATCCAGTGTCCCTATAAAAAAAATAATGTTGGGGTCCTTTTATTGAGTATACTTGTGGTGCTTCCCAGTGAATATGTGGCAGAAATAGAGTGTTAAATTTATAGCTGAATGCCCAGGATTGATTGGCTAGGAGCTGTTCAGTCTCAGTCTTTTTTCATTTATATGTTATTATTTATACATGAGTTACAGATATAAAGGGAATTTCCCAGGAACTAGTACTTCATATTCTGCATATACAACTCTTAATTTCCTTAGTGGTTTTGTTTGCAAGTCTCAAAACTTTCCAGTCTTTTATTTTATGAAAGAGCCAATAAATATTGAACTTTTGTGCATGTTTGGGCCACATACAGTGGGGGGTCCAACAAAAGTTGTACAAAATAATGCTTGTTTCCCTGTTAAAAAAAACAATAATGCTTGTTTCCCTATTAAAGGAGAAGGAAAGGCTTAAAATAAGTAAGCTTTATCAGAAAGGTCTATATAAATAATGCTGCTCCTCTGCCAAAAGAAACACTGCATTTATTTCCTTCTATTGTGTATACATAGACTTCTGTATCAGACTTCCTGTTTTCAGCTTATACCTCCAGGGCAGGGCTTGAGATTGCTCAGTTTGCTCCTCTCCCCCTCCCTCCTCCCTACTATAATCTGAGCCCAGAGCTATGATTGAGCAGGGAGAGACTCAGGCAGGAAGTGGTCAGGCCAAGCTAATATGGTAGCTGCTATCCTAAACAAACATAGAGCTTCTAGAGCTGTTTACTCAGGTATGGGTAAGCATTCTGCTGAATAAATATAGTGTTATAGCTTGCACTATTATGGCTAATCTATTGGCCATATACTGCTTCAGTAGATTTCCTTCTCCTTTAAGCGCTCTATCATATTGTTAAAGTGCCAGGGCAGCCAATAGCAAAGAGGGCTAATTGGCACAGATCATTAAATCAACCTGAAAAACGGGCAGGTGCTCTCTGCATGTTTTCTGATTAACTCTGCAATATACCAGAACTATGAGCAGAGCAAAAAGTGCATCATTGAGTGCAATTATTTAATGTAAAGACGCTTCTGTCTAATTCATATTTCGTTATTGATTTCTGTATAAAGGATTTCAAGGTTCAAGTTGTCCATCACCTGGCTACCATCTTCCTGCTGAACTTCTCCTGGAGTGTAAAATATATCCGCGTGGGGACTCTCACATTGCTGGTGCATGACGTCTCTGATATTCTGCTTGAGGTACTGTGTCTCTCCATTATTCAGGGTAACAGGCCTGTGACAAAAGCCAGAAGCCAATAGCATCTTGGAGAAATGCCACAAACTATGGCTTTATTGGTCTCCAGTTGCTATTCGTAACAGACCACTAACAGCTGTGCTCATATAATGTCTTCTGCGGTATTCTCCACGTGAGCAGTTCATGACATCTCATTTTTGTTCTTTAGGCTGCCAAAATGTGCAGTTACGCTGATTGGAAGAGGTCCTGCAATGTCCTGTTTGTTATATTTGCGGTGGTGTTCGTCATCAGTAGGCTGATTATTTTCCCTTTCTGGTAGGTGGTTTTGTAAGGGTCTCATAGACTGTATTTTGGAGGGGACCCTGCGTCAATGTCTCTCACTGTGCTTCCAAAGTTACCAGTGCACCCTGAGACCTCTATGCAGAAGAATGATAAGCTGGAAATCTGCTGAGAAATCTCTGCTATTTCTGAAGTGACTTGAGATTTCTATGTGCAACCATATAGACTTTATAACTATAGAGGTGCAACCTCTATGTTTGTAATGCTGAATAGTCTGCAGTATACATCTAATACAAACTCATCAGAGGTTACCTTTGGTCATACACACACACCTGTAATATAATTTTCCGTGATGCTCAGGGAAACCTACTGTTTCATACACAAACTAGAAACTCCGTGGCCTAACCTGCTGCTCAAGATAAAAGATAAAAATGACATCACTTCTTATATTGTTAGAATTAACAATCGGTTCACTCGTCTGATTTAAGAAGCAATTTTGTTTGTTCATTTTTAGTGAATAGCATGTGTTATTTTGTGCATTATTTTAAGCCATTTGATATTGTCACACATTATTAGTGCAATCTGTAGCCAGGGTCGGACTGGCCCGGCTGGACACCAGAAAAACCCTCATGGGCCACCGACGACCAGACCCCATCTCACAATCTTAAAATTTGAAAAAACAAAACAAAAACATTTCCAGAGCGCATGTGTAGCAACCATCGGCGTCGGGTGCGCATGGACAGCAACGTGCGCAGGGGCCAGATGTGGGGGCCCTGGACAGGAGTCTTGGTAGCCCCCCAGGGCCCCCCAGTCCAACCCTGTTTATAGCACTTAAGATTCGGGATGCCACTAGGGTTGCCACCTGCCCGGTATTTTACCGGCCTGGCCGGTTTTGATGGTTGATCCCAATGTTATTAATAGGAAAAAAAGATAAATATATAGGAAGGCCGGTATTTTTTTCAAGAAAAGGTGGCAACCCTAGATGCCACTGACAGAGTAGAAGTCTCTTTTTACAGTAGTCTAGTCATTCCTTTTCCTGGGTGACTTCATATAATTCCACGACATAGAATGTAGTGCATTCTGGAACTGCCCAAGGCAACATGAAAATTTGTTAATGGCTGCAGGTAAGGCTCCAACTCCTCATAAAGGTCTTGCCCTACAGCTCCTCACTACATCTTCCTCTATTAATCCATCTGATGTTGTGTAGTAACGCCTACTCCTGGGAGGTGTTGAATTTCATCGTAATTATCACACCATTTTATGCTGTTATTGCTTAAAAGATGTTTGTGAATTCTACGTTAGAATTAACTCTATTCTATAAATATCGCAATGCAATTAGAATACTGCCTTGCAGCAGTGTAGAATAAACGCTTGCACATGTGAAAATTCTTTGATGAATCTTAACCTTAAATAAGGCACAAAATGTTAAGGAATAACAATCTTTTTGTGAATCAGCCTCATAGAGTTCAACTGAATGACAGAAGTGTCAGGGCTTGTTTTACTACAGGGTATATGTATTGATCACTCCTATGAGCTACATTGCCTGTTGTTCCTAATATGTTGCAGCCCCAGGAGAGGGGGAGCCTGAAAGCACTACCATATTCTAATCAGGGGTGTAACTACAGAGGAAGGAAACCCAGCAACTGCCTGGGGGCGGCGGCAGTGGGTATAGAGAGCCCCATGAGGCCCTAATTAATGAGCAATGTCAACATATATTTGTAAAAAAGGACAACCTCTGCATATGTTGGGGGCCCTAAAATGAATTTGCTGTGGGGACCAGTAACATCTAGTTACACCACTGATTCTAATTCTTTCAATTATGAATTGCGGTGAGCAGGGCTCTCTCCTCTCCTATATTTGTTTCTGTCTGATGTTTTGCTTTGTACAGCATAGTGGAAAATGATGTCTCTTTATAAATAAACTGTGACAGTGATGGAAATTGGTTCCCATAGGACTAACACCATAGTAATACAACTGAAGTCTGTGGCTAATGTCGCACTAGGAATCCATGACCACCTGATGTGCTTGAGCTGAAGTATGACACACACATTGTAGCTGGTTAGAAGATAATGCTGCCGGGGAAACTACCCCAAGCTCCTACATTGCCCTGGACCTTTATAACTACTGGCCCAGTCTTTGGGGCTCTTTCAGTCTCCATCTGACACTAACATCAGTCTGGCATCACTTGCCTTGAGTAAAATCAACATAGCAAATATGATCTCCTGACCAGTAACACAAGAGCTAAAACGTGAAACTTAAAGTGGATGTAAAGGCAAAACGATAAACCACCAATTTTTACTTCTAATCTATCTCCAATATACTTTAATTAAAAAATATGTACCGTTTTATAAAAAACCTGAATGTGTGCAGTGAAATCCCCTTTCATACTTTATCTGACTGCTGTGGATAGGAAACTTCAGACTGTCCCTAACTGCTCTACATGGAAACGACCATACTTTCAAACAACATGGGAAGCCCCCACTTACTTTCCAGAATTCAAGCAGCTTTTTTCCCCCCTGTAGAGCAGCCTACGACCATGTAGAGATTTGTATCTGCAAACCTAGTGCAGTCTGTATATTCTGATTATTAATCTATCTTGCTGTATTGGCTTCTCTGATATTATTTGACTTGTGCTGTTTTGATAATTTATGACAATCTCTAAGCTTAAAGGAGAATTTAACCCTTTGGGTGGGTCTATGGGTGGTGGTGGGGGGGACACAGGGTATTTTTTAACAGGGTTGAATTCTCCTTTACAACACACTTCCTTCTATGGCACGCACTCTCAAAGATCCTCCGGACTCAGGTGAAGTCAAACGTAAAAAACTTTTATTTCCACATCAAGACACCTAACGCGTTTCGTGTGTTACCACACGTAATCATAGGTTGTACCTATGATTACGTGTGGTAACACACGAAACGCGTTAGGTGTCTTGATGTGGAAATAAAAGTTTTTTACGTTTGACTTCACCTGAGTCCGGAGGATCTTTGAGAGTGCGTGCCATAGAAGGAAGTGTGTTGTGGATTAATCCCCCCTGGCTACGGGTTCGGGGCACGGTACCCGGACCACGGACAAGAAGTGGTGAGTGCCTTGGAAATATTGAAAAGTAGTGATTATAAAGTGTGAAATTGAAGCGAAGGGTTCGGGGCATGGGCACCCGGACCACTGCGACTCTCTGGTGAGCGTACAAATAGCAAATATCAAATTCTCACCAGAAAGTAAAAAGAGTAATTAAGCTGGGAGTTGAGGGCATCTGTGCTTGTTTTGTTGTAATTGAATTCTCCTTTAACCTCCCAACTAAAACCAAGGCCACACTGAGCATGTGCACAGTCTTGGTCTTGCAAAGATGTTTAACAAAGTTACAAGATGACAGCCCCCTGCGCCAACTTTGAAAACATAAACAATTTGTTTAATCAGGCTTCTGGTGCAGTAAGTTCATGTTTATGTTCAGTATACAGGATTTTTAGCATTATTCTATTTTAGACTTTAGTAAGGGAACATATACCCTGTTTATATGTAGGGTTCATTTTTATAATTTTTTCATTATGTGATATAAAAAAAGTTATTCTGCACCAGGCCCAGACTGGCAGTCTGTGAGTTCTGGCAAATGCCAGGGGGGCTGCTGTTAGTTGCCATAGACAATCACTAAGTATTGGGCTGGTGGGGGCTGCTTGGGTTTCTGTATACCTGGAATGACAGGGCCTATTGTGAATCCCAGTCCAGACCTTTTCTGCACCAGTTATGTCACATTGTGTGTATCTGTATGAGCAGGCCCTCCCATATTATTTGCAAAACTGTCACCCACAGGATATTGGAGTCCTGCAGCCAAAGGCTCTTAGAAGAATGGTGAAATGCTTTCTTGCACAATTGCTCATCTGATATTTTGTCAGCTCATATCCTGCAAGGCAGGTGTCGGAAGTATAGAAGTTCCACCAGGCTGGATTCATCAGCTGACAAAGCCAGTGGAAATATGCCTTATAACTGGGATGATCAGCAGCTTCTGAGTACAGTACAGAACAATTTTGGCAGCTCCTGTATGCCTTGGTGCAATTGCTATTTCTACCATTAGCTCATTTTGAAAGACTTTTATATATTTATAATAGAAAAAGAAGTAGAACGTCATATTATCCCCATGGGTAATACTGCACTTATTAGATACAAAGGAAATCTGGCTTATAAACAAGCAAGCCCTAGTGTGACAGTGCCTGTGAGTAAAGCTGTGTGGATGTAACTATGACCCTCTCCAGGTATGGTTAATCCTTGCATATTCAGGTGCCTTGCATGTTGTGCAAATCTCACCTTAATGACTTCCAAGCCTGGCTGTGTCTAAGACAGCAAATAGGCTTTTTCACCCAAGTAAACCCACATGCTATTGCTTAACCCCCCCCCCCCCCCCCACTATTTTATACTGTCTGATGTCAAACCTTCATCTAATATCCTATCATAATTTTTGTTGCATTTTATTGCAGGATAATCTATGCTACTACAGTGTACCCTCTGTACTACTGTCCAAGATTCTTCCTCTACTACTTCTTCAATATGCTCATGTTTGTGCTCCAGTTCCTCCACATATACTGGACCTACCTTATCTTCCGCATGGTGAAAAAAGTGATTTCAGGAAATGTAAGTATTATATGCACACACTGCATGTGAACTCTTACAGTAGGTAGGACCCCAAATAATCTGCTTTTCCGGGTGGTACCAGAATGTAAAACAGTCCCTCTTACAACCATACCAGTCACTTGATGGAATAACTGCAAGCTGCAGAGAAAGAAAGGGCTATGTGTATGCAGGAATCCAAAGGCTTATGCCTTTGCTTTGAATCTGAGCCAATTCAGGATTTGTGAGCTGGGATCTGCAATAAGTTGGGGCTTTACTAGCATAGGGCCAGCACAGAAATTGAAACCTAATGTTCTGGGGAATGGGAAAACGCTCATGTTATTTTCTAGGCATAGTATAATACTTGAATTCACATATACATATATGCATAATGCATTTCAATTGGTGCATTTCCCTGATTTTAAGTAATGTTTTCCTGGATTTTACATCAAAATGTTGTCCCTATTATACCAAAAACTGATTTTTTTTTAAATAAAGGTTTAAAACACTAACCAGATGTATATTTTGCAATGCTTCTGCCTGTAAATGGTCAATTCCAATTAGTCCGCACTTTATACAGTCCTGCACCAATCACTTATTGCTTTAGGTTGTGTATGTGACTGACACATGCCCCATAGTGTAACATTAACACTGCAATGCTTAACCCTTGTTATTAACACAGTA
>CM044436.1:29294981-29314335 GCA_024363595.1 Xenopus borealis | reverse complement strand
CCCCCCCCCCCCAGCCTAGCTTCTAACCCGGGTAAATGCCACTAACTCCTTACTTATCCCTCGGTGCAGATTCAGCCAAGCAATCGGCAAGAAGCCCCTGCAAAGTCCCATTGTTGAAAAACAGATGTGATAAAGAAGTTATATACCGACTTGCCTAAAGAGAAATGGCACAACATTTATTGGACTGATGAAAGAATTGGTTTGGATTAGATGTGCAGTGCAGTGTCCTCAATGTATTTGTGTGTATGGAAATAAAAGCTAACACCAACATAAATTATAAAAAATAATGAATAACCTAAACCCACTTAGTAAAACACTACAATAGGTTGTTGTATAGCCATGGGGGCAGCCATTCAAGCACAGGATACACAGTAGATAACAGATAAGCACTGCAGATTCCTATTGTATATTACAAACCTCATCTGCTGTGCTGTGTAACCTGTGACTTTGAATGGTTGCCCCCATGGCTACACAGTTTCTGAAGCAAACACAGACCTTTTCCTAGTGCTTGAAAACAGTAAATTATATTTCACTCTTTCATTTTACACTTGAATTTTTTGGTGTTATTGTTCCTTTAAAATATCCACCAGTTGGTTGCATTTACACAAATGACGTATAACATTTGTCTGGTACTGAGAAAGTCAAATGATTGTATTTAGGATGATTCATACTTAGGGTAAGGGTACACGGGCAGATTCAGGGATATTTAGACACCTGGCGATGGCGGGGTGACAATATCTCCTTCCTGTAGGCTACAATGAAAAACGAAAAATCGCCAGCAGGATGGCACTAGCGTTGCTTTGTTTTTCCGAAGTTGCCCAAAGTTTCCTCGTGAGGCCATACCGCTAGCAACTTTTCATTCAAGTCGGTGGTATGGCACGGGAAGGCTATCAGACGAAAACTGCTCCTCCTCAACTTCCTGATTCCTGCACAGAAAAGAAAAAGTTGGCTATTTTGCTCTACTGCGCATGCGCTTTCCCCTGGAAGTTTGAAATCAAAGCAGCAGGAAGTTGATCTCTTTGAGTGGTCTACTACAAGTTACACCGGCCATACATGAGCCAATAAACAGTTAAACAATCTCTTTGACTTGTCTACTACAAGAACCCCGGACTGTTGCGGTTTTCAGCTGATAGGAGCAATGGGCCCAGGTATCAGTAATGTGAAAGTAAACACTTGGGGGTGCCTAACATTTAACACCCCAAGTGTAAAACCAGGGGCAATCCAGACCATTTCACCACCTGAGGCTGCCTTCAATTTGCTGCCTTCCCCTTCACGGGGCTCACTTTTTCGCCAGTGGGGGGTGGGTGCAACTGTGTGCTCTGCACTAGAAAAAACAGAAATTCAGCTCTTAGTTACCAGGAGCTGCATTTTTGCAGCCTGAGGCAAGTGCCCTTAACTGAAGTGTTGCGAAGCCATCACCTGTTACATTGCACTCTTTAGTGAATTTGCCCCCTTGTCAGAAGCCACGGAGATGCAAATCTGCAAAGACAAAATTACATCAAACAGCAGCTAATTAGATCTTCATTTTGCCTTATTTTGTCTTATTTTGTCAGCCCTCCTAAGATGTGTCAGGCATATGGTACCAATGCACTGGGAAAAAATTGATCTAAAATCTCTCTCTCTTAAGGTGGCCATACATGGAGAGATCCGCTCGTTTGGCGACATCTCTCTCCGATATGCCCACCTTGAGGTCCCTAGGGCCCAACGATCGGATAACAATGCAGGGGATACGTGCGGTCGGATCACGGGACCGCATCAACACACCGATGCGGCCTTGATCCAATGGGATTTTTATTCCCGCCCGATCAACACCTTCTTTCGGCCAGATATCTATCGGTGAAGCCCGTTGGAGGGGGCCCCACTCACAGGCCGATAAGCTGCCGACTCAGTCTGTCGGCAGCTTTTATCAGCCCGTGTATGGCCACCTTTAGACTCTATAGTAAGAAAGACCTAGACAACTTGAACAGTTGTGCTCATAAACGTATTAAACACACAATAAACTTACTTAGAACTAATTTGATAATATGTAATTAAAAAAGCCAGACAAAGAGATGAAAACACCCTATACTTACACACAATCCCCAATTAATGGATGGGGATACTGGCCAACCTAGAATGGCTTGGGCCTGCAGTTATGCTCAGTGACTAATTCTGACTACTGAAACCACACAGGCTATTACTGGGGCAAGGGAGATCCAATAGCAAACCAGTTTGCTTGAGTCATTAAGTGTAATAATTGTAATTACACTGAGCAAAACCATAAATCTTCATTTTAATTTAGCATTACTAATTAAATGCACGCAATAATATATACTTATATATATATATGTAGTTATTGTAAAACAGCAAAGGCTATTGTTGGGTTTTCAAACCAATAAATACACGTTGGTGTTGTTGAAAAGACCTAAAGAGTTCTAATTAGCATTTGATTTATTTGTGAGAGTGTGCTCATCTTTTTTCCAGGGACACCATCGCTTTTAGGGACAATTTCAGCGGTAACTAACTATGCAGTTGAAGGGGGAAGCAGGGAGGGGGGACTACCTAAGGTAGTAGATTTTTTCTTATTGGGGGGTTTAGTTCTCCTTTAACCACTGCCACTCCATAAAGAAGTCATGCCTTATAGTTTCAACTAGTGTCTGACCGAACACTGCTAAACAGATCAGCAATAAAAGACCAATCCTTTGCTTACACATAATATTAATATTTGCAGATAAAGCAGAGAAATACTGGTGCTGCCTTTAGGACATATAAAGTATAAGTGTAGTATTTCCCACACAATCCTTCTAAGAACCCCTGCAGACAGCATAGAAACTCTTGCAAAAGCCACTACACAAGGCACATCAACATCCATTTCATGCTGGTTAAAATGAATTAAAAAAAGATCATGTATGGATCACTAATATTTTTGCCACACCCACCAATTTTAGTCCCACCACTTGTAAGACCAACCATATTTATATTATTTCATATGCTTTTGTTGTATTCCATGCCCCGGCATTTCATGACCCCCAGTATTTCACAGCAGTGAGTATGGCAATATAAGAACCAAAGGGCCTCCCATACCAATCTTTCAGTTATTTGGACTGTCAAACCGTACAATTTTTGTACCATCTGTGAATGGTCCCGACAATTTTTCTGTACCATGGCAATTGGTCTTCTAATACATAGGTCAGGTGTCACGGTCGGCACCCGATACCAGAACAAACGCTAAGCACCCTGGTCTCGGCTCGTGCTTCACCAGTAGTGTGACCGCCTTTGGCTTCGGGAGGAGCCCTCAGCTACTCAGATGCCACCTGGACTTAAACGAGAGGTGCAGGGCAGGAGTTCTGGCCGGCGTTGGGGCACGACTGTATAAGAAGTCTTTAAGGCCAAAGGTCATGGTACAGACAGGAGTTAGGCAGATACGTGGTTAAACAGGCTGGATCGAGGCAGGCAGACAGCAGGGAACGTCAGGCAGGCGAGGGTCAAAACCGGGTGATCAATCAGATAGGGATGAGGCAAAATCGGTGGTCAGATAACAGGATCGGGTCAGGATACAGATAACGGCGTAGTCAAGAGTCAGGCAGGGTCAAACACGGCAAATAGGAACACTCAGAAGCTTTTCAGCACAGATACAAGGCACCAGGAACAAATCCTATCCCGGGCAATGCAATAACCAAACTGCCCCTTTAAATATATTTGAAATTCGCGCCATTGCGCGCTGGCGTCATCACGCCAGGCGCGCATACATTATAAAAACCGGAAGTGCGTCCCCGCCGTCACCCCACTAGACCACCAGGTGATTTTGTGACAACAGGTTAGAACAGGGGTGCCTAAAAGGTAGATTGGGATCCACCAGTAGACCTTTAGTTGGTGATCAGTAGATCTCAAGACACTGTTTCATTCGGTTAGTTATTCTTTTATGGTTACATAAGAAATTGTTGTATCTTTGCACTTATTGTGAAATCCATGGCTTCCCTTATCAATATCTGACCGAAAGTCGAGCAGGTTAAAAAACCCTGTCGGATCGCAGCCACATCTGCAAGTGTATGCGGTGCTGCGACCCGACTGACCGTTTTGGATGCATTATGATACGATCGTTGGCCCACGATCGTATCAGCCCGATATCGCCCACTTCAATGTGGGCATATCGGGAAGAGATCTGCTCGTTTGGAAGTTTCCTCTTTCCACTAAAGTGTCAATGCATACTAGTATTTTCTATACCACAATGTTAATATATTATGTATCTCTGTGTTTTCTTTAATTATTATATAGAATAGGAACTAATGCCATTTATATGACCAATATCATTACAGGGCAGGGCTGCCTATGTTCACATACCTCCCAACATTTTGGAAATAAAAAGTGAGACAAAAAAGTTGCCGCACATAGTGCAATGCAATTTTGGTGACCATGCCCCTAATTATCATGTTCATTTTACAAAATTTAGCAGGTTATGAAAGTCTGAACATATTTCTGTGGTTTATTACAGTTTTCATAATGAAGGTGAATTGCCATTTAAGCTGTAAGTCTAACTTTTCCCAAGGGACCTGTTATATTGTTACAATTACTTATTTGCTTATCTAGAAATAGGGTAGAGTCTTGCACGGGTCCATTTTATAAATCAAGGGACTGGTTGCTGCCCAAAAGCGATACATAACTATCTTTGTTTCAAAATCCAGCTGATACATTGTTACTTGTTGCAAAAACCAGCAGAATTTGGATACAGGGATTTGCCTATCTCACATTACACCGTCAATAACTCCCGAAAATGCTTCTAATTAGAACTTGGCTTTTGAACTGCATAAGCAATAATGAATAATAGCCTTTCAACTAATTAAGACTGGGCCAATATATCCTCATTTGTGTGTATGTTTTTTAACAGGATCAAATCAGACTTTTTCACTGAATTCTCATGAGTGGATTTTTTATGAATTTATCTAACTCATAAACTGACAATTGCCTGGAAGTTTAATTCATCTTAATCAAATCATGAATGAACTGTTTATGAATTTTATTACACGCTGTTGGATTTGTGCACTTTACAGCTTTAAATGAATTGTGGGGTTTATACTTAAATTGATTGGTAAAAGCATTACTTTGTGTATAATTAATAAACTGGATGGTTTAGAATCAAACTTGTTCAAATTAAAATTATAAATTGAAGTGAAATCACAGAGTGCAGATTATGAGATACTGGTTGGTACAGTTAATATGTTTCATTAGCTAACAGCTTTAGATATAATATGCATTTGTTATGTACAGGTGACACAGTAACTTAACTAGAGGGGGGCAGACCCTGGCACAGGACTTGAAACCACCCCCCCTCCGTACGAGATTTTTAGACCAGAATCAGTGATAATCTGGCCGGAATCAGCAGTGCAAGGGCTGCCAGGGTGCGCTGAGGGGGTGTGATCCCTGGCCCAATCGCACTCCCTTCTCCCCCGGTAGTTACACCACTAGAGTTGCCATATTTTCTTCAAAAAAATACCGGCCTTCCTATTTATTTACCTATTTTTCCTATTAATAACATAGGGATCAACCATCAAAAATACCGGCCAGGTGGAAACCCTATACGCCACTGAAGTGACAGCTTTATTATTGGTTCTGACACGAATGTAAGACCCTGGAAACTGTGGCAATATTACTCATTATTATAGTATACCTACATATATGCAAGTGACCAGCCAGGGGAGAAGGCTCTGAACCCAGGCAAGAGACTGGTATTTGTTTGGCACTTTTGTATTGTTCCAGTTAAACCAGTATTGCCAGGAGAATCGGCTGCCCCACTGCTCTCCTTCTATTGTGCTGCCTGTACCCAGAATCATTACGTCCACTCTGTGCAGACAGGGACAGCAGATTTCAGAGCCTGAAAACAAGATTTTGCATTTGCATATAAATCTGACACACAGCAGATAAAGAAGAGGAGCAGTGGGGCAGAGTGTGGCCCAAGCCTTAGAGTAGAACTACACGGACGATTTCCATGCGTTTTCTGCAGATCCGATGCACTGCACCAAAACACAGGCGTCAAGTCGGATTCAACGGAAAATAAGGTAAGCAATAGTTAAATCGTGTCAAATTTATGGATATCAAAGAATTATAGTAGAATGCAGGACAAATCCAAGGCAGTAAACTTCAACTACAAAGTGCTTTATTGTGGAAAATGCGAAGTTTACTGCCTTGGATTTGTCCTCCATTCTACTATAATTCTTTGTGTCATTTGGGGTGTGGATAGGGTTGCCACCTTTCTTTGAAAAAAATACTGGCCTTCTAATATATTTATATTTTTTTCCTATTAATAACATTGGGATCAACCATCAAAAATACCGGCCAGGTGGCAACCCTAGGTGTGGAGACAGGATCAGGGCCGGGCCAAGGGATAGGCAGAGAAGGTGGTTTTTCCCTAGGGTGCAAAGCTTGGGGGGGGAACCAGGCACGTACCTCCTCTGTTGCCTACCCTAGTCCGATCCCCTCTCTGGCTGACTGCTGTTTCTTCTTTTTGTGCTCCTGCACATGCGAATGCATGTTCGTGTGCATGCCAGCGTCAATCCGCTGAAGTGCACGCCAAAGTCAATTCACGCATGTACAGGAGCGCTAAGCTGGCTGGCTTGCCTGGGGCATCTGTGCGGCACGGGACAGTTTACCCCTGCAGGATAACCTACAGAAAAATCTGTACTGGTGAGCTACAGTTTACCCTAATTTATTACTTGAATTTACAATGTATAATAATCTGTAGCAACACATTTATGGATATGCCCACTGTGAAGCCCTACTCAGCGCAGCCATTCACATCTGCATGACTGTTCCTGGGGGGGGGGGTCTGGGTCCTCCTCCTGCAGTTCCACCATTGAAACACACCCCTCATTACCATAGTTGGAATAACAGGCTTATTGTGCACATTTATGGTTGCCACCTTTTCCAGGAAAATAAATCAGCCTTCCTAAATATTTAGCATTTTTCCATATTAATAACATTGGGATCGACCATCATTTTTACCGGCCAGGTCGGTAAAATACCGGCTAGGTGGACCCCTATGTGCATCCCCATGCAGACACAGTGGTGGCTCCCAAGCATTTTATGACAAAGTGTGGTGGACCCAACTGTGCTCGAATGAGTAGTGAAACATCTTCAATAATTACTCAGTAAGTCCAGTTGTTTTAGCATTAATTATATCAGATACTGTAGAATTATATTCAGCATATTGCATGAACCATGCCAGTAAAATCACTCCAGGCATGCTTTCAGATTATTACACCTCACCTTACAAGAAACCAGTACAATCATATACCTAATGTAGTTAGAAGCAGGTTCTATAGAGCAGATACATTTGGACTAAAAGCAAGACGCTGTTGCTAAGAGGAGCAGTAGAGGCGCTGGATATTGTAGTTTTACATTCACCTCGGCAGTAGGCAATAAGTTAAAAGAAAACTACTTTACCCAGCATGCCTAACTCAAATCTCAGCCAGGAGATGTAGGGCCGAAAAGTTAATTTTAATAGGAGTTCAAATAAGAAATGGCGGTACGGTACCACGCAGCAGAAGCTCCAAATATTTGGCCAAACTCATAGCTTTGTGGCTTTGTACTTAGAGAACCCGCCTCTGTGTCTTAAATATCTAGCCCAGTCTGACAGAACATCCACCCAAAGACTGCAGTGGAACCTGCCCAGCTAAGCCAACCACCTCGGCGGCAGCAACCGTTGCCTATAGCAACCATTGGAAGCATCCATGGAGTGGGCGGAGTTTACAGAAGAACTCTTGTCCAATCCTCTAGCAATGCCGGAAACACCGCCCGTGACGTGATCGCCGGAGTTGCTTCTCGCACGCGCTTTGTAGTGTATAGCGCCCATGTTTTGCGACGTCATTGAGGTGGTTTACGGCAGCGAGTGCTGATTGGTTGCGGACGCCGAGGGTGTTTTTTTGTCGTTTCCCGTTAACGCGGTGGGTTATGGGGCAGGCCCCGGGAAGTACGGAGCGGTGTGTGGCGCTGGGCAGCGGTGTGCCCCACGGGTGAGTGTACTTTCTACCTTACCAAGCCGCCCCAGTACCTCTCACTCTCACAGTACTTCCCACACGGGCACCCCCTGGCCTTCTTCCTGGCAGGCCGCACTTTCTCTGTGTTACTTCTTCCCAAGCTGTAGTGTTCATTCACTTCTAACCCAGTCATCCCTGTGGAAGCAGCCACTTCCTGCAAGGTATGCGCCCCCACCCTCTACTGCTTCCAATGCTTTTTCTCTTCTAGCTTGAACTGCATTTCCAGTTGCATCAGCTGCCTCTTGGCTTGGGTAGCTACTTTCTACTTCATGTCCATGAACAAACATCCCCTGGCCATCTGCTCCTTAGCAAGGCTTCTACATGGGATCAGGCCTAGTTAGTCCATCAGAAAACAATCCCTCATGTCTAGAGCAATGTGAACACAACACTAAAGGGCTTGACAACCATGCAACTAACTCTCAAAATAGTAATTTTCTACAAATTACATCAATTATTTGTTGTCGCAGAATTATGTGTAAACAAACGGATGTAACTGGAACAGTGCCCTGGTGGTTCGGACTATTGAAACAATGTAGCAGAATGCAGCAGATTCACAGACCAGTGAGAAAGCACCTAAGGCTAACTTCTACTGGATCAACTAGAAGGCAGTTACAATTAAAAAAAAACTTGATGGACGTGAGTCTTTTTTCAGCCTAACTTACTATGTTACTACAATATCCCAACCCTGCAGAAACAGAGATCATGCTTTCTATTGTAGTTTCATTCACAAAGCCACGCAACGAAGAGTATTCAATCTGTATGATATAGTTTAGGATAACATTTTCTTTCGTTAGGCAGACGTTTATGTTGTGGTTTCATGCATCCGCTGACAACACTCTCTGTAACAATATGAAAGCGATATCAACTCTGACAGCTGACCAGGCCCCTTTCCATTAATATTCCAATTATTTGTTTACTGTCTGTATCATGCCATCAGCCAGATCTTCAAATAAAAAAAAGAACAAAGTCAATAAATAATAAAAACACCTCTATTTTTCAGCAGTTGTCAAAATTTGCATTCCTTTATCATCTGTAGTTTTAACTATCCATCTACTAATAAACTTAAAAATTAATTTCCCCCCACACCCATCTTGTCATTGGAGCATAAAATAATAAAATATCAGCTCTCCTCCCCCGTTACACACATGTAAATCCTGTCCTATGACTTTCTGAACAGAATGTATATATAGATTTATAAAAAGAAGGCTGTTGCACCCAAGATTTTTATTTAAATCGACTTTTCAACCCTCACTGAGGTGTATGTATGTATATATATATTATACATACATACATACACCACCTCAGTGAGGGTTGAAACGTCTTTAAATAAAAATCTTTTTCACTTTTTGACAAAGTCCCTTGGGTGCAACAGCCTTCTTTTTATAAATCTATATATACATTCTGTTGGCACTGGGGCATTACCTCATTTTGAAGTGTGTGTGTATATATATATATATATATATATACACACACACACTCACACTCTCACACACTCACACACTGCTGGACTAAAGCAGGTCTTAGTCTGGAGAGGTTTAATACATTTTCACATTTTCCGCCACATTGACATGTTTTGGTTCCTTTAGAACTGTCGTCAGGTCATATATATCTATAGATATATATATATAAAAATATTCACACACACATACAGATAGTTTTGGTACTGATCTCTTATCAGCTGTTGATTATTATAGAACAATAGCTGTGACATTCAGACACTCCTTGTAGTACGATTTGACAGAAGTGATTGTACTGTATTATGACTTCCATTTCCCAGTTAACAGAAGACCCCTTAACTTATATCCATGGAAATACAAAGGAAACGATGATTAAAAGTAAAACAATGTTTTACTCTTGGAACGGAACAGTATGTAACTTATTCATATGCTAAGGTCCAGAATGACGGGAAAATCACTTTATCATGGTTTATCAAAGGAACAGAAACACCAAAAAATGTAATTGTTTTAGAGTAATTAAAATATAATGTAATGCTTCCCTGCACTGGAGCAAGTTGTGTGTTTGCTTTAAAAACACTACTATAGTTTATGTAAACAAGCTGCTGTGCAGTTATGGGGGCAGCCATTCAAAGCACAGGTTACATAACAGATGCACTCTGTAGAATCCTATCCTAGAACTGTATATCCTGTGCCTTTTCTCCTTTCTTAGCTTGAATGTCTGCCCTCATGGCTACACAGCAGCTTGCTTACATAAACCATAATAGTCTTGCAAAAGCAGACACACAACAGTAGATTATATTTGAATTACTTAAAAATCTATATTGTTTGCTGTTTGGACAGTGGTTCCCAACCTGTGTGGATCCCTTTTGGGAGTGGCTGGAGAAGTTGTAGGGGTCCCAAACTGTGAACTGGGGACAATAATTATTTGCACTCAGAGGCATATGAAAGCCCAGCCTGATGGTCTCTTAGGGTTAGATTTTGTACAAATGCTTGCTGTTCCACATATCCGTTACGTGAGTACTGAATTAGGGGCACTTTTGGGGGGGACTATGTTATTGGGAGGTTTAGTTTTCATTTAAAGGAGAACAACCCAAAAGTTAAAAAAAAAAACCCTGCTCTACATAGACCTCCCTCCTCCCCCCAGCTTAGCTGCTACCCCAGCAAATGCCCCTAACTTTTTACTTACCCCAGATTTAGGGATCAGAATTCACGGCAGCCATCTTCCGGGTCTTGGGAAAACTTTGTGTCTTCTTCCAGCGCTTCGGCAATTTCCATCATGGGCAAACCGGGAAATTGCTCCAACTGCACATGCGCCAAAACGCTGTTCCATTCACAAACATTACCGAAGACCTGGAAGATGTCTGCAGTGACCTTCAATCGTTGAATCTGCATGATGGGGTAAGCAAAAAGTTAAATACACTTGCCGGGGTAGCAGCTAGGCTGCGAGGGGGGGGGTCTATGTAGGTTAGGTGCCATATAAAGTCCCTATCTAGTGGGGTGGCGGGGGCTGTTTGGGCCTCTGTGTTGGCTGATTGTGCCTCTGTGTACCTGAAATACCAGGGCATATTTTAATTCTCAGTCTGGACCTCTACCCCTCTGTGCAGATTCTGTCCGTTGGAGTTCAAGGTAGCCATCTTTTCTTCTCCATTAATCTTCAGACAGAGCGGGGTTTCGGCGCATGGACCGTTGGAGCAAATTTCTGATCCTGAACAACTGTGCATGTGCCGTCCTTTTCGGAAATTTCCATCAATTTCAGCACATGTGAAGTTGTTCCGACCGGAAATTTGCTCCAACTGCGCATGCACCAAAATGCTGCTCTGATTCAGAAGATTACCGAAGAAAATAAGATGGCTGATGGACAGAATCTGCACGGAGGGGTAAGTAAAACTTGCATTTGCGCATTTGCCCGTGGTAGCAGTTAGGCTGGGGGGGAGGGAGTCTGAATAGGGTAGGGGTTTTTTTAAAGTTTGGGTTGAATTCTCTTTTAAAGTTGTTTTTTCTATTTCATTTTACATTTTACTTGTTGTAACTTAAGAAATAAAGTAAAGAAGAGAACAAATAAGTAGAACTTGGGGGGCACCCGAGGTGGGCACTCCTCTTTGGAAACTGCACACCCTGCAGTTTGCAAACCGCTGTCCTAACTGTTAATAGTTGTAATCATGAGCCTCTTTAAAAACGACTGCTCTTTCCATGTGTCTCGTTAGAAGACACATGGAAGTTCTGTATTTGGCATGTGCTCACCCCGTGCAGTCACAGGAAAAGTCACCTGGGAATTAGGCCCTGGGTATGAAGTAAGTGACTAGAATCATTGTGCCTGCCTATCAACATTGGAACTCAGCCATATGCATTGACCAAGTTCCATTGGCTCTTATGCACAGCCTGGAAAAGTATGAAGTGGAACAGCTGGCTGGCACTAATGAAATGTTTGGGGACATTGTCATTAAAACTTTCTTCTGCTGCATTGTTTCAAGTGTCAGAACCTGCAGTGCAGAGAGAGGCAAATTTTGCTTGCAGCTGCATTTACAAAAAACTTGGAAAGCTGCTTAGAATTATTTTTCTTCCTTGCACATGAAAATTTGGTGTGTTTACCTTAAAAGAGACATCTTTTTATTCCACAGAAGATGTTGTTACATTCATACCATGTAATGTTTTCTTTTTTAGTCACTGGTTTCCTAAACAAGTACAGAAACATCCATTAATCCAGCAAAAATATCACATCATTTCTATGCTGGAATAATTTAATGCAGGTCGAGTAAAATGTAATTTTTTTAACTTGGAAAAAAACACATTGTTTAAATAAAATATATATTACATTAATTTCTAGCATAAAGCAGGGGGCAGGGTAGCTTAACAACCCGATAAGTGAATTAAAATGTGAACCCAAGAAAAAATTAGGCTAAACCTCCACCAGTCATGAACTTAGCAATAATCAATCATGGAAAACAATAATGTATAAAAGGCAATTTTTATTCACCACCATGCCTGTTTGTTAAAACATATTTAAAACTATGGCATTAACGTGGGAGACGGGGTCCCACTCATGTAAATCATTTAGCTACAATGCCCGGTCACCGCTTTGAAACGTGACCGATTACTTAAATCACATATATATTGGGCACACAAAGAAATTGGAAATTGTTAACCAACAGGTTGTATGTTGTTATGCCATAAATACACTCCACATGGCATATATGTAATTATATTGACCATTTTAAATGTCCCTTATAAAGTCCTAATATTTTTCTCCTATATTATGTTACAGGTTGGCTTTTATGGGAATTAAAAAATTGAAAGGAAAAGATCAAACGGTAAGATGGCTTTAATTTTTCCTCTCTGATGTCAAATGAGTCTCCAGCTCTTCAAAATATCTGGTTTTATTAGCCAAGCTCCTTAACGATTAACATGCTCAAGGTCTGTTGCAGGTGCTGATGTTTAAAAGGACATGCCCAAGCACATAATAATATACCAATTAAAAAACCATTCACCTTGAAATTAAGTTGCATTTTGGAAATGTTGGCAAAGTATATTAGGATCTGGCAATTCTCATAGCCCTCCAAAAATAGGAGACTTCTACTTAAAATAGTTTTGAATCTTGTACTAAACTGGATGCCTGCATCCCCCTTAACATACAACAGGTATGGGACCTGTTATCCAGAAGGCTTAGGACCTGGTATTTCTGGATATAGTATCTTTCCGTGATTTGGATCTTCATACCGTAAGTCTTCTAGAAAATCATGTTAACATTAAATAAACCCAAAACGATGATTTTGCTCCCAATAAGGATTAATTATATCTTAGTTTGTATCAAGTACAAGGTATTGTTTTATTATTACAGATAAAAATCAAATCATATTTAAAGGACAAGGAAAGTTAAACTAAAGGTATTTTACCGGACTTGTTGTTAAAAATTATGGTTGATCCCAATGTATTAATAGGGAAAAAACATAAATAAATAGGAAGGCCGGTATTTTTTTCAAAAACATGTGGCAACCCTAAGTACACACATAATATAAATGTCACAATATAAGGCTGATTAGTAATTAATACAGATAATTACTACATGGCAGCACATAAACCAATGCAACTAGCATCAGAATTTAATAATCAGCCTTGTAGCATCAGCTTGTATGACAGGCCAACCTCATTTTTTACTGGATAATTAGAGACAACCCCTAAGCTTAGCTTCTCAACAGCTGCTCAGAGGCCACTGAGCATGTTAGTGTCACAGACACTTTCCAAGATGGTGACCCCCTGTGAAAAGTTTGAAGTCCTGGATCATTGCTGCTATTGACAAGCTGAAACTTTGGGCTGGTGCAGTAAGTTCAGTATATAAACCATGGCGTTTTTAGTCTTATTCATTTTTAGGGTTTCCTTCTCCTTTAAAAAATTGGATTATAATGGAGTCTATTAGAGATGGCCTTTCCATAATTCAGTGTTTTTTGGATACTGGGTTTCCGGATAATGGCTCCCCTACCTGTACAATAGTTAGGTACTACCCCTGCACCAAAAAGTCATATGAGGTGGGTGGCCAGCCGAAGAAATGCAATATTTATTGTGACAATGTTTTCTCTTCTGTTTGTTAGTACAGGTATCGGCTCTGTTATTCGGAAACCAGTTATCCAAAGCTCCATTACCTAAAATCCAAGATTGCAAGCATTGTGGATAACAGGTCCAATACCCTGTACAACATTCAGCTATTTGCTGGTTATAGCTGCTCATTTGCTTCTGTTATAGAAGGTGAGCTGTAGCCCATATGGATTACAGGTGTGACTATATCTACGTGCAGTTTGTGGTGGCAGTTGTAGCTGTTTAACACATATGCCACAATAAACTTTACCTATGTCATAACAAATCCCTATAACCGACATATCCCATAGTACTGATTTGTTAGTATTGTGATAATTCAAGATTAACAGGTAATCTGTAACCTGCTATTACTCTAACAAATGTACAAAGAGCAGAAATGCAGTTTACATTTAGTATTAGTCAGAAGGGGTTGTTCACCTTCCAAACACATTTTTCAGTGCAATTGGTTTCAGATTGTTCACCAGAAATAAAGGCTTTTTTCATTTACTTTCCATCTTTTATTTTTACTGTTTAGCAAAATCTAAGTTTAACGTTTAATGTTCGTAGACTTTACGCTTCAATATTGGAAGAATGGTCACGCATAAGAAATGGAAAGTAATTTGAAATATTCTTTATTTCTGTTTAACTGGCTAAAAAAAATTGAACTGAAAAAAGTGTTGGAAGGTGAACAACCCATTTAAGAAGAGATTCATATTTGCACTAGTTGCTTATGCAGGTAAGTACCTGTGTAAACAGTGTGATGGTAAAGAATATCTCAGATTAGCAAAGGTTTTCTGACCTTTATAATGCTGCAGCCAATCCCTATGAGTCTGTCTTGAATGTCTGTTTTGATATCCTGGAGGCTTTCTTGCTGCCACACACACACACAATGTCCTTTTCTTTTCGTTATACTGATGTATATAGTTGGGCATTCTTCTGTCGATAGTTTCTTTATCTGTTTTTTTTACCTGATTTTTTTTACCTGATGTTTTTTTACCTGATGAGCTAATAATGATATAATTATGTATTAATTATATATAATATGAGATAGTGAAAGAGAAACTCTTCACAAAGCACCAACATGTTTTGCAGCACTGTACAATAAATGGGTATACCTACAGATTTGCATACAAAGCAGCCGATAACCGATAAAAGATCTAAAGAAAATGATGCCATGAGTTAAATTCTATTTTTGTTTTCCCTGTAAAGCTTATCTATTTGTAGGGTTCTCACAATATGTAATCGTATTGTTTCAATTAAACACTTAATTTCCTTTTTTTAACCAGGTGAAGGCATTTTTTTTGAGACATGAAGTGCCCTTTTGTAATGAAGGATGCTGCTGTACGGATAACAGAAGAATTGTGAGAATTTTAAGCAAGGTATAATAACACTTCCTTTGATGGTGAATCATAAAGTTGCAGCTCTGTAATATAGGGGAAATTATGATGGTGCTATTTTATGTACTGCTTATATACTGTATATAAATTTGGAAAGCACAATCTGCAAAGAGAGCCCTAGCATTAGACGGTCATAATTATATACATATTAATGTGTATATATTTTCAATGTCTATCTATATATGCATATCTATATATGTGTGTATATGTATATAAATATATATATATAATATATATACAGTTGGGCTCATAAGTTTACATACCCTGTCAGAATTTATGATTTCTTAACCATTTTTCAGAGAATAGGAATGATAACACAAAAACGTTTCTGTCACTCATGGTTAGTGGTTGGCTGAAGCCATTTAGTGGCATTTATCAAATTCAAATTTGCCCATGGGCAGTTACCTATAGCAACCAATCAGTGGTTAGCTTTTTGAAGCCAGCTGCAAGTAGAACAATGAATGTCGCTATCTGACTGGTTGCCATGGGTTACTGCAAATTTGCCCAGTGTTGATAAATGACCCCCCCCCCCGTATGTCTCTGAACACCTCAGAATTATTTTGGCTGCTTCTGTCCTGTGTCACATCATGGATAAACACTAGTGTCCCAGTGCCACTGGCAACCATGCAAGCCTAAATCATCACACTGCCTCCCAAATGTTATACACATGATGTGGTATGCTTTGGATCATGAGCTGTTCCACACCTTCTCCATACTTTTTTCTTGCCATCATTCTGGTTCAGGTTGATCTTGGTTTTCTCTGTCCAAAGTCTGTTTTCCAGAACTGTGCTGGCTTTTTTTTAGACATTTAAATTTTTTTAACAAAGTCCAGTCTAGCCTTTGTATTCTTGAGGCTTATGAGTGTCTTGCACCTTGCAGTGCACCCTCTATATTTACTTTCATGCAGTCTTCTCTTTATGGTAGGCTTGGATATCGATACTCCTAACCTCCTGGAGAGTGTTGTTCACTTGTTTCACTGTTGTGAAGGGGTTTCTCTTCACTATGGAAATGATTCTGTGATCATCCACCACTGTTGTCTTCCATGGAAGTCCAGGTTGTTTTGCATTGCTGAGTGCTCCAGTGCTTTCTTTCTCAGAATGTACCAAACTGTAGAGTTTGCCACTACTAATATTGTAACAATTTCTCGGATGGGTTTTTTCTGTTTTTGCAGCTTAAAGGGGTTGTATAACCTTCAAAAATGTAACAGTTCATGACTTGTAGGAGGTGAACTTTAAGTTCTTTGTGTGTTTTGGGAGGCTGGCATGTCATTTTCACAAGGGACAAGTCTGTGAGTCTCAGGGAGGGAGGAAGGCTTCATTTAGTGTCTGTGTGTGAGGGAAAGTAGTGTCAGCACTGGGTGGAAGGAGGTCTGTCACTTGTGGGGACATGTGAGAAGGGAGAAGTCTGTGTGTGGTGGGTGATGGTGTTATAATGGGAGTTGTGAGGAGAAAACTGACATTTTTGTACATTCATAGGGGAGTGCTAGAGAATAACCTCCCCATGAGGATGAACACATAAAAATGGGAACACAGGGGAGCGCAACTTCAGATGCTCATCTGGAAGAACCTTAAGGCTCAGGGCATACAAAGCCACCACCTCCACCAGGGTTTTTGAGCCAGCAAATGAACCTGCAGCTTGTCGGTCTCATCACATGAGTCTGTCTGTCCATTTTGGCAAAAAAGTGTACCTAACTGGTGCACATATTTTCAGGGGGGTTGTGGTGCAGGTGATGTTGAGGGTTCCCACTGGGGCACTACAACTGTAAGACCATTTGCAGGGTCTGTTGCCCTTATTGTAACGTAGGGCAATGTTTAATAAAATATATATGTATAGATTGTGAATGTCTCCAAGCAGTTTGGACATACTCTGGGCAAATACATGTAAACTATGTATGTATGTGCCTATGGTATTATGTCTTTTCTTTCTGTTGGTACAGGTGGCATTGAGCTCAGGAATCTATGGTGAGGTATAGAAGAGTAGAAGTATGTTGCACCATCACTGCCGCAGGAATCCTGAGTTACAGGAGGAGCTGCGTATCCAGGCGGCTGTGGCTGCAGGAGATGTACATACTGTGCGCACAATGCTGGAGCAGGGATACTCCCCTAATGGACGCGATGCCAACGGCTGGACTTTACTACACTTCTCTGCTGCTCGGGGGAAAGAGAGATGCGTACGGGTATTCTTAGAGCACGGAGGTAATATGCAAACATTTGCTTATGGTTTATGAGATGTCTATTATTAAAAGGGTTGTTCTCCTTCCAAACACTTTTTCAGTTCAGTTGTTTTCAGATTGTTCTCTAGAAATAAATACTTTTTTCAGTCACTTTCCATTATTTATTTTTTACCGTTTATTTTTTTTTTAAATCCAAGTGTAAAGTCGAATGTTCCTGTCTCTGGTGTTTGAGTCTGGCAGCTCAGTCATTCAGTTGCATACTCTAAACCAGGGGTCCCCAAACTTTTTCACCCGTGAGCAACATTCAGATGTAAAAAGAGTTGGGGAGAAACGCAAGCATGGCAATTTTTCCTGAGTGGTGCCAAAAAAGTGTTTTATTTGGTTATTGGTAGCCCCTATGTGGACTGGCAGTCTACAGGAAACTCAGTTTGGCAGGACATCTGGTTTTTATGTAACCAAAACTTGCCTTCAAGCCTGGAATTAAAAAATATGCACCTGCCTTGAGACCACTTGGAGCAACATCCAAGGGGTTTGGGGAGCAACATTACGCACAAGCTACTGGTTGGGGATCACTGCTCAAAAGTAAAAATTTTGCAACATTTAGTTGATTTTTTAGCAGCATTTCTGGAGTATTAGCTACTATTGTATCAATTCTAACAGTTGTCTCAGAGATTCTGCTCAGCAGGGACAAATATAAGAAATGTTTCAACTAAATGTATTAATTTAGAACAGTTTACCCACCCTGCTGCTTTAGAGAGTGAATAATTACACTTCTATATCAGAAAAAAGGTAACACTTCTAAAACAGAAAGTAATTGGAAAAAGTCGTTATTTCTGATGATCTATCTGAAAACAACTAGGTGCTTGAAGGTGAACAACCCTTAAAGAATCCCACTTTTTTGGGAGTTTGTTTCATGGATGTTCCTACACATGTGGAGATGCGAGGGAGATATGCCAGGGTAGAAAGCCCCGAGTTATTAACTCATTTAACTCAGATTATTTCATCTTCTACAGTTCTGGCTCTCGAGAACACAAGTATTTTGTACGACATCCACATAGACTCTGTAGTTCTAAAAATCAATAGGAACGGTAAAATCAGGAAAATGCATTATATTGGTTGAACCACAGATATATGTATAAAATGAGGGGAAACTTAAAATCAGGGGATGTAATATTGAGGATTAGAAGTTTAAACAGGTAAAGGATCCCTTATTTGGAAACCTTATATCTATCACCAGTGATGATGTCTAGAGCAACCAATCCGATATTTGACTTTGTTTTCTAACTTGCTGGTTGTTTACTATGGGCAACAGGAGCCGCAACGTTTTTCTCCATTATCAATTAATATGCCCCTAAATGCATGGAGATGCAAATTACAGAAAGATCCTTTATCCAAAAAACTCTAGGTACAGAGCATTCTAGGTAATAGATCCTATACCTGTAGTGTTGTACTTGATCCCAACTAAGGTACAAGGTACTATTTTATTATTACAGAGTAAAAGGAATTTTTTTTTTAAATTTGCATTGTTTTGATAAAATGAAGTGTATGGGAGACATGGGCATTCCGTAATTGCGAACTTTCTGAATAACAGTTTTCCAGGTAAAGGATCGCTTACCTGTACTGGAATCAGTTATTTGAATGAGGTTTGAATGCATTATATACTGTAGAGCTTATCTGCTTTGTATCTTGTGCCTTTTCCTCCTTTTTCAGCTTTGACCCATGGCTATGCAACAGCTTGTTTTTTTTTTTTTT
>CM044436.1:29275999-29294952 GCA_024363595.1 Xenopus borealis | reverse complement strand
TTTTTTTTTTTTTTTTTATAAATTATTAGTCTTTCTGAAGAAAAACCACAAATTTTAACAGTGCAGCACTTGCTCACATGTTTTGGTGATACTATTCCTTTAAAAATCCAGTCAAGTACAAGGTGCTGTTTTAATTATTACAGAGAAAATGGAATTTGTTTTTACAAATTTGAATCATTTGATTAAAATGTAGTCTACGGGAGACTGCCTTCCCGCAATTCTGAGCTTTATGGCTAATGGGTTTCAAGATAACTGAGCCCGTACCTGTAAAATTTTGAAACAGCATCACCTGCTGTTAATTTTGTGAGAAAAGAAATGTCTTTGATGTTGTTATGCTGAGAACAGACACAAGGAAAGTCTTATGACTCTTCTCTGCTCACTAACTTTATTTTCTAAGCAGAGGGAAATCAGAAAGTGGTTCTTTGAATGGGACAATAGCAATACTGAAACTGCATAAAGGCAGAATAAATAAGAAGATATTACAGTTTCCTAATATTTATTTTAAATCCAAGAAGCCATTATGACCTGACTTTTTTTAATATCAAACTGCAATTTTACAGTTCCTGTTTTCTTTTATTTAGCGGACCCCACAGTGAAAGATTTGATTGGTGGTTTCACGGCACTGCATTATGCCGCTATGCACGGGCGAGCACGGATAGCCCGCCTCATGCTTGAATCTGAGTGCCGCACTGATATAATAAACGCTAAGAGCAATGATGGTTGGACGCCATTGCACGTGGCCGCTCACTACGGCAGGGACTCTTTTGTTAAGCTGCTACTTGAGTTCAAAGCTGAGGTTGATCCCCTGAGCGACAAAGGCACAACTCCTCTTCAGCTTGCCATAATCCGGGAACGTTCAAGCTGCGTCAAGATTCTCCTGGACCACAATGCCAATATTGATATCCAAAACGGGTTCCTGCTGCGCTATGCCGTTATTAAAAGCAATCACTCATACTGCCGTATGTTCCTGCAGAGGGGTGCTGATACAAACTTAGGCAGACTGGAAGATGGGCAGACCCCACTCCATCTGTCAGCCCTGAGAGATGATGTTCTCTGTGCAAGAATGTTGTACAATTATGGTGCAGACACAACCACTAGAAATTACGAAGGCCAGACCCCACTGGCTGTATCATTAAGCATCTCTGGATCTAGCCGGCCTTGCCTGGATTTCCTACAGGAAGTAAAAAGTAGGTAAAACTGTATTCCGAACAAAATAATTGGTCACCCATGGGTTCAAACAATATGTTGTAAAATCAAGAAAATGCATTATACTGGTTGGAACACAGACACATAAAGGCCCATTTATGAAAGTCGAATTTCAAAATGTGAAATCTTTTTTAATTCGAATATGCTCCCAATTCGACTGGGAGGTTATTTAAGAAAAAATTAGAATGTCTAATATTCAATCGAACAGTTCTGAACCGATAGTTCGAATGATATTCAATTTGTACGAATCAAGTTTTTCTCCAAATGGCTCAACATAACTCTGCCTTTTGGTTGTGGTAGGGAAGTCGTAATCAGTGGTGGTGATATAGAGTGATATAGGAGAATTCAACCTGAAAAAAATCCTCCCCTGGGTTGACCCCCCTCCCTCCTCCCCCCATTTTTTTTTTCTATTACAGGTTGAATTCTCCTTTAAAGATGAACCAACACCTTAATTATAAAAATCCCTACCCTACATAGACCCCCTCCCTGCTCCCACCAGCCTAGCTGTTGCCCTTGGTAAATGCCCCTAACTCTTTACTTACCCTTCGTTGCAGATTCTGTGCAGCAGAGTTCATGAGTGCCATCTTCTTCTCTATGGTAATCTTCGGGCAACTGCGGATGCTCTGGTATGCTGCTCTCTTCCTGAAGATTAAGAGAAGATGATGGCGCCTGTGAACTCTGCTGCACAGAATCTGCACTTAGGGGTAAGTAAAGAGTTAGGGGCATTTACCAAGGGTAGAAAGCTAGGCTGGGGGGGAGCAGGGAGGGGGTTCTATGTAGGGTAGAGGGTAGTGTTTTTTGGTTTGGTTCTTCTTTGAGGGGCTGTGATACCAATATTGATTTTTACATTTGCTTTATTTCTCCAAAGATTCAGCAAACATTGTCACCCGATAGGTCAAGGAAATCCTACATAGCATTAGCCCTATTTTATTGTGCAAATTATACTGTAGTTGGTTTTCTGTCTCAGCATTGCATTTTCCCTTCAGGCTTTTCTTGTCAAGCAGCTGTACACCCTCTGGTGCTGGTATTCCCTCCCTTCTTCTCCGTCCGTGAGTAATCATGACCAGCGCAGTTCTTGTAGTGGGAAATCTGCACATACTCTCAATTGTTTTTTAACCTGGAAATCACACACATGCGTGGCAGGGATACTTTCACTGGTCTACAAAGGGCAGTGTCATAATCCGAGATGATGAGCAGGCAAAATGGTAGGCAGTTAATAAGGAGAGAAATATTTCACGTTCTAATTTGAAAGTGTATAGCAGTTTGACATATAAATACTTTAAGTTGATGTGGAGGTGCAATCATTTAGTTGTACCTCCACAAAAGTAGTAAGTTACTTATAGTAGTAGTCAGTGGCGTAACTAGAGTGGGCCAGGTCCCCTTGCAAAAAAAAATATGCAGAGGGGCCTGGTGCAGTCCGATCCCCATCCTCCTGCCCACTTTTTGCCCTGCCCCTGTTTCTATAGTTATACCACTGTATATAGTTTAACAAGACTTGTACAGTTTAATAAGATATAGGGACCAGAGAAGGATTAAGGGCTAAGTCCTTGGTCCCTATATCCAGTTTCTGAAATGTCAATGTGTCTTTGTCAATGTGCAGCTGGAAAAATTCAGTGTGAAATCAGACTGTGGCAAATTCTCATATGCACAAGAGAGTAGTAATCTAAAAAGGGCCTATATGGAGAAGTATACCTGGAGTTAACTACAAGAGTAGCTTCTAAGCACTTTGTAGAACTTAAAAGAACAAGGGTAACCGAATGGTAACATGGAGCCATTAAGCCACATGGCTGTGGGATAAATATGGATATTCAACACACAAGGAACCATAGAATCACTGGGAGAGTTGACCGTGTAGTCAAATAGGGAATAATATACCCCAATTGTAAAATATAAAGGGTACCATCCCAGCGATTTCATGTTTACTTGACCTTTAATGTGTCGGGTTATAAACTTAAGAGATAGAGACACCAGCAGCACGATGGCAACTTCAAGCGGGGCGAACCCCTGCAATTTTATTCGTCAGATGTTACATTTCGAGTCGAACCCCTTTGTCAGACATGCAAAGCCACACCAATACCAATCATTAAATACCCAAGCTCCTTCGCATAATTGTGAGAACTTAAACATTACATTTTGTCCAGCAAGATATAATTATAAGCAACTTAGTTCTATTAATATTATTAATTTGTTATTCATTACATATTAAATATAAATTTTATTAATTAAAATGAGTTCTATTAATACGTTCTTTTACTTCAAAATGTTCAGTGGCTTTAAAGTTATTTGCAGCTGCATCTGAAAACGGCATTCTCCTCTATCTTAAGGGGGCCATAGATAGTTAGATCCGCTCGTTTGGCGATATCGCCATATGCCCACATTGAAGTGGGCAATACGGGCGGTTGGATCGCGGGACCACATACACGCACAGATGTGCCCGACTAGGTTTTTTTTAACCTGCCCGATCGAGATCTTCCCGACTTTCGGCCAGATATCGATCGGGGAAGCCCTTCGGATGGCCCCACACACGGGCCAATAAACTGCCGACGCGGTCTGTCGGCAGCTTATATCGGCCCGTGTATGGGGGCCTTTAGATTCAATTTCTAAGCCATTACTAAACCGCTTCACCAGTCCAATCTTATCGGGTTTATTTAATTATTACAGTGTTGTTTACTAGACTTAAAGATCCAAACTATAGAACAATCCCTTATCCGGAAACCCAAGGTCCCAAACATTCTGTATAACAGGTCCCATACCTGTATTGATATTATACTGAATCTTTTGTTTTACCAGAGGTGGCAAAGATCCAATAATCTTTCCTAACACATCTTCTAGGAATGGGTTAATGCGTTGTTTTACAGATTTTATTATGGTTGTGCTAGTCATTAAATGAACGTCACGGGGCTTTCAGCAGGCAAGAGCTGTTCAAAGGAGCGAGCTTTCCTGCTCTAAACTTTCATAAGTTTGCTTTAATGAGAGAATAGAAATCATCTGTGAGTATTGGCAAGGTGTGTACCTTAACAGACACGAAGATTGAGTGCCGACTATTGAAATTAGAAGAAAGGGAGGGGTGGGGGTCGAACCTAGATCTAAAAGAGATTCCCATTGAGGGCTTTCATAATTATAAACATTTTCAAAAGTGTTGTGAATGGCAAAGGACAATGAGTCCCATCTAATAACCTCTGTATAACAAATATGAATGAATGTGTAAACTAGTTAGCCATTCCATACCATGCCATGATTCCCCTGTAAATGTTGATTTTGCGGTTTTCTTGTTGGTTTTTTTTTTCACAGCTGAGTATATAATATAGACATATAGATCAATTAGAGGATAGGACAAGGAAATATTCTCTCCAGGTATTTGGTTTGTGATACCCACCGTCAGTCTAAATATTTAAGTCTTTGTTAGGTCAGGACAAAATGTTATGTAGAAAGAAGAACCAAAAAAAGTGGGTAAACCGTGTAGTCAAATAGGGAATAATATACCCCAATTGTAAAATATAAAGGGTACCATACACAGGCTGATAAAAGCTGCAGACAGATCATGTCTATGGCTTATTGGCCTGTGTTTGGGGCCTCCCCCGGGCCACTTTATTAAGTGGGCATCTGCCCAGGGCCACTTATTTTGGGGGCCCACTGCTGACTTGCACGTTTATTTTTTTTTCATTTTTTTTTGGTGCTGTGTCTTGGCTGGCTCCCTCTCCCGTCCGATCCACTTCCATTTCGCACCACCACCCCCGCCTGAGCCCGGGGAAGTGGGAGTGGCCAGCGAAGCAAAGGAAGGTGCAGAGAGGAAGTGCAGAGAGGGAGCCCGGAAGAGGAGCTGAGCATTGCGTTGGCGCGTCACATGCGGTGCTGCGTTGGCCTGGCAGTGCCTGCTGGCTTCTGCAATTGAGAGTCCCACTGAGAATCCTCCTGATCGGCAGCGCTAGTTCCTGACTGTCACGCTCAGAAACCGTGATGCTGCCCACCATCACAGTACCAGACAGCCGACAGGGATTCCAACTCTCCACCAGGCAGCACCTTCACTGAATCCTCCTAGTTGAGGGTGAGTGGCTAATCATTGGCAATTTTCAATGTGCTCATGCTTGTCTCTTCTCCTGCTATGGGTTCTTGGGTATTTATACATGGAATGGTCCCTTTGTCATCTTGCTATGGCTTCTGGGGGGTATTTATACATAGAATTGCCTCTTTACCATCCTGCTATGGGTTCTGGGGGTATTTATACATATAATTTCCCCTTTGCCATCCTGCTATGGGTTCTGGTGGGCGTTTATACACAGAATTGCCCCTTTGCCGTCCTGCTATGGGTTCTATGGAGCATTTATACATGGTATTGCTCATTTGCAATCCTGCTATGGGTTCTGGGGGTATTTTTACATGGAATTTCCCCTTTGCCATCCTGCTATTGGTTCAGGGGTATTAATATCTGGAATTGCCTGCCATCCTGCTATGGGTTCTGGGGGGTATTTATACATGGAATTGCCCCTTTGTCATCCTGCTATGGGCTCTGGCTGGTATTTATACATGGAATTGACCCTTTGTCATCCTGCTATGAGTTCAGGGGTATTAATACATGGAATTGGCCGCCATCCTGCTATGGGTTCTAGGGGGCATTTATACATGGTATTGACCCTTTGCAATCCTGCTATGGGTTTGGGTGGTATTTTTACATGGAATTGCTCCTTTGACATCCTGCTATGGGTTCTGGGTGGTATTATACATTGAATTGCACTATGCCATCATACTATTAATTATGGGGGCATTTATACATAGAACTGCTACTGTGTTCATCCTTCATTTATTTATAGTTTTTAATTTATTTGACTTTTCCTTCTGACCTGGCTTTCAAGTGGGGGTCACAGAGTAAACCCCCCAGCAGCCCATAAACTATTGTGCTATGGACTGACTTTTCAAAAAAACAAATTGTTTTGTTATTATTTACTGTATTACTAATCTTCTACTTAGGGGTCTCCTACTCAAATTCCTGTTTCGCATTGAAACTACTACCTGGTTGGCAGGGGCTCTCCACCAATGAGGCGAGTTGAGCCACTCACCTCAGGCGGCAGTTCCCCCTGGTTACCACAGGTGGCAAAAATGCCGCTCCTTGTAACTAAGAGCCAAATTTCTATTTTTAAATTCGGCTCTTCTAATTCAGAGAGCACTTTGAAGGCATAAATCATTTGTTTGATTAGGCTTGGGGTGCAGTAAGTTCATGTTTAGTATACAAAATACAGCATTTCTAGCCTTATTCTATTTTAGACTTTTTTTGTCCTTTAAGGAATTTCTGAGTCTACATGTCTTGGAAGGTCGGGGCTTATAATATGTCTGTAAATAAAACCATAACCTGTCCAGGCAAAGTGTAATAGTTGGTGCAGTATACATAAAGGAGGATAATAACATGCTGAACTATGTACTCGGTCAGTACATGATAGATCGATTCCCTTGCTGTATTATTAGTATTTTTGTAGCTGTAGGCTGCCTAGTACAGTTATCTTATACTCTGTATCTAGGCTATTTGCTGAAAACATGCTGTATAAAACATAAACATATGGTGCTCCCAGATGGACAAACGTGTATTAGAAGAGAGAAGGAACATTTATTATAAAAAAGAAGTTTTGACACATACAAACAAAGACCTCTTTTTGAAACACAACCAAGCTGTGAGGTTAACTTGACTGGAAATGAGCTGGAAAAATCCTGGGCCACAAAGAGGAAAGTTTCACGTCAAAAACATGACATGTCTGGGGGAAATACAACAATCGTACCAGAAGCTTTATGCATTTTAGTTTTGGCTCTTAAAACTTTGTGCTGACTGCCACTTTTCCTATCGGCAATTGCCTGATGCAGATGCACGTGCATTTCTGGGCTATTGTAGCATTGGTACAAGGTTAGATGGTGCGGTTACCCAAAAAGAATGTAACTATCGCTATAACTAAGCTATAATCTAGGGAAGCGACAAGAGACTCAGAATCAGCGCACATCCTATTTCAAAATGTCGGGTGCTCATCCCAGGGAGACTCCCCATTAGGATCCCCAAAAAAACAATTTCACACACAATAGCAACCAAGGAGAGCACACCAGTTTATCAAACAATACTTAAATTTAATCCAAAAAGGAAATTCCAAAAAAGTATATACAAAAAAACATATACCAAATTATACAAAAAAAAAGCAAAAAAAGAAAAAAGAATAATCGCCCAACGCGTTTCGACCTTAAGGGTCTTCCTCAGGGGCAAGAAAAACAAAAATAAATAAAAAACAGGAAGGGAAGCATCAGTAGAATAAAATACATGTACATAAAAGATATTTATAGAACATATTGAATATTTTTTTTTTTTCACTACTCATCTGAGCAGCTTCTTCAGTTCAACTGACTGATATGGGAGTTTATATACCGAGAACTTCCCATACCACTCAGTTGAACTGAAGAAGCTGCTCGGATGAGTAGTGAAACGTCTTCAATAATTACTCAGCAAGTCCAGTTGTTTTAGCATTACTTATGTCAGATATACCTGATACCTTACTTATATCAGATATACCTTGATACTGCTTTCTAAACTAAGGTCTGTTGGGCTTAATGAAGTCATTTGCACATGGATAGGAAACTGGCTACAGGATTGGGTACAGAGGGTGGTTGTTAATGGTACATTCTCTACTTGCAGTAAGGTTCTTAGTGGGGTCCCTCAGGGCTCGGTGTTGGGTCCACTTTTATTTAACTTGTTCATTGATGACTTAGGGGAGGGTGTTGTAAGTAATGTATCAGTAATGTTTGTGTGCCAAAACGGGGGTCAGAAATGAAGAGAGACCTTTGGGTTGCTGTACTGGTGACATGGATAGATAAGAACAAAATGTGTCAGATGTTTCAGATTTTTATTATAAAGCACTACAAATTGGTCGTTGTCTTGTTTCTACACTTAATACTTTCCAAGTAACATAACTAAGTGGCGCCGGGCCCTCCGGAAGCAATCTTCTTGTCGGATACACGGGCATATGAACCTCCAGTGGGCCCCGGTGCAATTGCTCCCCCTGTAGTTCCGCCACTGTTCTTACTCTGTAAAGAGCGGAGTATTAATAGAGATAAAGAGCACTAATAAACAACCTCCCTTTCTTTATTCTTCATGTTCTACAGAAGTCCGTTATGCATGTGGTTTATCTGTTGGCTGGTAATCTAATTAGCTGCCTTCTCCTATTTCCACAGTTGATCATAGAAGCTTTCACGAAGTTTGTTTGTAACATTGATTTTTGTTTCATAAAAGAATAGGTAAAAGTGTGTTTGGCAAAAGCCATATTTTTTTTACCTCATGCTGTACAAGTTGATATACTACTCCTTCAATCAGAACTTCTTTCCTTCCCAAGAGATTAAAGCTGGCCATAGATGTAAAGATTTTTAAAAGATCCACTTGTTAACGTGAGACCACGATTATCTAGAAATGATCGTTTATATGTACGATGTGTCCATCAACTAAACAGACCATTTTAGTCGATATTGTCAGCAAAACTAAGAGTTGCTGCCTGCTCGGCCCTGCAAACATAGGTAGATTGCATGTGGACCGATAAAGATTTTCTAACCTGGCCAATCAATTTTGTGACCGATGTCGGACGAAAAGTCATAAGATGTACGAACGTTTGATTCCCACTAACCGCACGATAATTTGATGGATTGATCGGACTGCACATGGACGCAAGAATCTTTTTTTTTTTTATGGGGACCCATAGTGTATTTGATGCCAAGCACTGATCAAAGAGTAACCCTCACATCCGCCAGTGCCTGAGCCGATGATTTGTGCTTCTCCTAACTTGCCATTATTAGTAAGAAGACATTACATAGAAATGATTTCCCAATATGCCATCAGCATGAAATGAAACGACTGTACTCTGTAGTAGAGTGATCTCTTTTCGTTCTCATTTTCTCTGTAACCACCCTGGAATGAGTAACTGCTTCTGATGAATCTTTTAATAAACCCAGTAGTGCTAATAGGGCTGATCTAGCCATTAGTGCTTATACCCAGAATAATATGTAGGTTGTGTAAAATTATTTATGGCTTAGGCTTAGGGTTGCCAACTGACTGGTATTTTACCGGCCTGGCCGGTATTTTTGATGGTTGATCCCAATGTTATTAATAGGAAAAAAAGATAAATATATAGGAAGGCCGGTATTTTTTTCAGGAAAAGGTAGCAACCCTACTTCGGCTCCTAATTTCCCGATGACCTAATGGAAATTACCTATGAAGTTGTAAGCTGACCTACACGAGAAAGTGTTATTTTACAGTAAAATGAGATTATTCCAATGTATTTTGAAAAAAAAAAAAAAAATGTTTTTTCTTATGGCAGTATCCCTTTAATGTGACTCAAGTAACTGCATAAAAACACTAGAAATACTGTATGTATATATATACTCTTGAGAAAGATCCCTGTGAGGGATCGAAACGTCAAGTTAAATAAAAAGTTTTTCTTTATTTTGCCTGAAAAGCCTGTGAGTGCCGCCATTCTTCACCTATACATTTACCCTGCTGGCTTGGGCACCCAGGTACTCTGTCCTGTAAATGGTGTGCACCTTTGGGACTGTGTGTATGTATATATATATATATATATATATATATATATATATATAATGTTGGGATATAAAGAATCTTCCACCAAACTCAATACTGAAGTAAGCCTTGTGTTCCCTGGGAGCAGCAGTACCAATAGATTGGTTGGGTTGGGACACTGGTCATAAACTCGTTATAATAATAGTTAAGTATTTTTCTATGTTTATACTGTTGTAGTTTGGTAGCAGAGGACGAGCAGGGTATAACAGGGCTCTATTAGCAGGTTCGTGCAGCCATTACACAACAGCAGTAACTTGAACTCTATCACTGTCAAGCTGTACAGAAAGTACTGTGTATATGCATAGTACAAGTAATGTGCACAGTGACATCCGCAGGCCATTTGTATAAACACCAGATCTACATGTGACATTGTATTACAACTAACAATTAGTCAGGCATCGCTTGGACAAAAAAAAGTGCATCTCTTATGTTAAAACAAATATTGCCCACACTGATTTCTCTCTGTTTTTCCCCAGGGCAGCCCCGATATCTGCAGGATTTATGCCGGATTCAAATTCGCCACTGTATAGGTCTGCAGAATCTCAAGCTGCTGGACGAGCTCCCAATTGCCAGGGTTATAAAAGACTACTTAAAACACAAATTCGATGATATCTGAGAGCAGTTTCCATGGCTGAAGCAACTTGGACTCATTGTGGTTGTGTTATACCAGAAGTGGGGGGGGTCGGCGGTCTTGCACAAAGTGTATCCTATGCAATTTCTGAAATGCGATGGAGTCAGAAGGCAGATATACACATTTTATTTTAATGTTTTTTTTCTTTTTTTTATGTTGTGTGCTAGTAAAGTCTTAAAATTTGGGGCCAGTTTTTGGTCCAGGTTTAGCGGTCCATTCATTCAGTATCCTACAGAATATCTCTCTTTTTTGTGGGCAATACTCACTGTGGCCCAATAAGTTCCAATCCAAAGTCTGAAGATTGTACAAGCTCTTTTTGTACAAGTGCACGAATTACATGTGAGCCCTTGGGGCAAATTATACAGATTGACTCACAATGCAGGGGACATTTGGTTTCCCACAAACCCCTGTTTTTAATGAGAAATAAGCAGCAGAACATCCATTTCTTGAACCAAGGAACTTGGTTACATCTTTTTCTGTTCTTTATTTTTCCCGCCTCAGTCTTTGGTCCCAGAATTTTTAAATCAGCATTATGCTTGCAGTTAAACATAGTTTTATGTTTCATCCTCCTGTGACTCATTTTTCTTTCATTTGTATGGTGCTATGGTGTCTTATTTATATACATAAATAATAAAAGTCACACTTTGAGTTAATCCAGTGGTTGCCAGTCCATAACCCTGAATTCAAGTCACACACATGAACCGGTTACCAGTGTCTGTCCCTGCAATGACATTTGACTGTGAAAACCCAAATGTGAAGGAATAAGTTTGTATCTCCACTGGCTTTATCATGCCAACAATCAGCTCACCATCCGAAAGTCTCTTCATAGTAGATAGTGTGAGACAAAGCGTTTCGAGGAGATTTAGTCGCTCGGTGACTAATCACCTCTTCTCTGGGCAACTAATCTCCCCGAAAGCTTTTCCACCAGCTAGAATCTAAATTGCCATCGGGATGGCATCCGGAGCGCTTTGTTTTCCAAAGTTGCCTCACAAGGAATCTTCAGGCGACTTTGGAAAACGAAGCAATCCGAGCACTATCCCACCAGTGTTTTGATTCCAGCTGGTGGGAAGGCCTTTCGGTTGATTAGTCGCCCAAAGAAGAGACAATTAGTCGTCTGCGACTAAGGGGCAGATTTACTGAATTCACTTGAAGGATTCAAAGTTCGATCAAATTTCAAAAAGAATCGAACTTTCAAATATGCAAATGAGGCAAATTCAACCATCGAATTTTCAATATTCGACTGATTCGAATATTCAAATTTAATTGTATTTGAATATTCGATGGTCAAAGTTCTTCCCCTTTAAAAAATCATTCGATAGGCCAAGTTCGCCAGATTGAACCTACCGAATTGCTTTAAAACCCTATGGGAGAGTACCAAAAAAAATCACTGTAGCTCACCATACGGCTCACCATACGCCATTCTGCAAACTATGTTGTAGTGCATTGCTTCCAGAAGGAATTTTGACCTTCCTCATACAAGCTAAGGCTTGATTTCTTTGGAGCTGAAGTGTTCATTGGAGTAGTAGCAGTATCACCAGCGCATACCTTTACCTGTATGTACCTAGTTATGTTTCACAAATGATCTTATCCATTGGAAGTTGTTGCTGGGAGTTTTTGACCTTTACAAGTCGGGCATGTCCATAAAACTATTCATATTTGGTATTGACACATTCAAGAGACACAGATCTTTACAATTCAGTAGCATTTTCAAGCATAAAAAATAAGTTTCTGATGTCTATATTAGGGGACATATGATTTTCTTCATGTTGTAATCATTTAGAGCCTATATCTTGTTACAGAAGTGACATTACATAACAATGCCAGTATAATTTGTTTTCTTAGGTAAGCTTTAAGGGGTTATTTTTCAAAACTAAAATTTCTTATTTTCTGAAATGTACTCCAACCAAATCCTCACGGGTTATTTCTCTTTATTTATCAATACATTTTACCGAACATTTCCTGTATGGGGAAAAAATCGTGAAAACTTCAAATTGTAAAAAATTTTCCGACTGATTTTTTTTTTTTCCCCCCCCAGATTTTTGGCTGAAAACAACGAAATCTTTGGATTATTCCACGAAACCCAGATCAGGATATCTTCGGGACTTCTCCCGCTGACTTATATATAACAAAAAAAGAAGAGAAAAAAAAATGGCTCAACCAAAACAGAGCAAGTTAAATTTTAAAATTGATTATACTGAGCTTTACAAATTTAGAAAAAGAAGAGAAAACAAAAGTACCCCACTTAATCAATCTCACTTAGTAGTCACTTAACTAATTTAATCTTGCAGGGAGGTTGCTCTCATAGAAATTAATTTTGCACCGTACGGGTTTCCAACGTTTACATAAAATCATGTTATTTAAATGAATTCATAAAATGCCCACACCCAAAAAAGATAGAAAATAATTGAATTAATTGAAAGTGCTTAGTAGTACTAAGTAATTAATTATAGCTCAGGAGTTGATTCTAAGATAAAAGATCTTTTATCTTTAAACTGTGAGTCTGGAAGGAATAGTGGGGGAGGTGGAATAAGCGCAATCAGTGCTGGGTCCATACTACTCTGGTCTTCTCATACTGAATTCTCAGAAGCCCGTGGATTTGTGTTTTTTTTTAGGCATATATAGTTCTTTTCAGTCTAGGATTTAGATTAAAAATCGAGACCACAGTCCCGGGTACTTCTGCCTTCTTTGTCTTTGTGGTGTCCCAGGGAAACAAATAACTTATACAGTAGATATAGGACAACTCCACCTTATTTCAATTTTCTTCCTTTAACTAATGAATCCGAGCACTGTGTGACTCTTTATATTTATTCTATTTATTGTGGTCATTTTTTAAACTTAGAATCAACTCCTGAGCTATAATTAATTACTTAGTACTACAAAGCACTTTAAATTAATTCAATTCTTTTCATTTTTTTGGGTGTGGGCATACTATGAATACATTTAAATAACATGATTTTATGTAAAGATTGGAAACCCGTATTGGGTAAAAATAAATTTCTATGAGAGCAACCTCACGGCAAGATTTTTAAACCTTTTAGTACAAACTGAATGAATTTATAGCACTACATTTTTATACTAATTAACTTCATATAATTGATTTAGCGGAACATAAGTCGTAATTTAAAGGGGTTGTTCACCTTTGAGTTAACTTTTAGTATAATGTATAGAGTGATATTCTGAGACAATTTGCAATTGGTTTTCATTTTTTATTGTTTGTGGTTTTATAGTTATTTCGCTTTTTATTCAGCAGCTCTCTAGCTTGCAGTGTCAGCAATTTGGTTTCTAGGGTACAAATTACCCTAGCAACCCTGCATTGATTTGAATAAGAGACTGGAATATGAATAGGAGAGGGACTGAATAGAATGATAATTAAGAAAAAGTGGCAATAACAATACATTTGTAGCCTTACAGAGCATTTGTTTTTAGATGGTGTCAGTGACCCCCATTTGAAAGCTGCAAAGAAACAGAAGAAAACTGCAAATAATTAAAAAACTATGAAAAATAAATAATGAAGACCAATTGAAAAGTTTTTTAGAATTGGCCCTTCTACAATATACTAAAAGTTAACTTGAAGGTGAACCACCCCTTTAAGCACTGCACTTTATAATTTATATTTCTTGTGATTGGTATCAGCCAATTATAAGTGATTGCACGTTCATATAGATAATTATTGTAGGCTTGTCAGGATAATGAATAAATTAGTTGTGACTACTAAGTGAGATTGATTAAGCGGGGTACTTTTTTTCTCTTCTTTTTTTGTTGAATCTACTTGTACTGACTCAATTCAGACCTCTTCTTTAATCTAAGGATAAATAAATATATTAAGAAAGGGTGATTGACTTATAACCTCAGTAGGTCTGAGATGCTGGATTTTCAGATTCTGACGTTTTTCCACTGTTGGGGTATAAATAAATCCAGAAAAAGTTTTTTTTTTTCCTTGAAAAATTCAGATTTAATAGTAAAAAAACTTTTAATAAATAACCCCCTAAAGGTCTCCCCAAGGAAAGTCTCCTAAAGTGAAAGAGCACAAAATCTTAAAAACTGTCAATACAAGTACCACAATCCCCAGATCAGCTGACAGGGTCAGGGATAAATGCCTCTTCTCCAGAAAAATAGGCTAACTTTGCCAGCCTCTCTTTATAACTGAGGCGTCACATACCCTTTACCAGCTTAGTTGTCCTTCATTGGACTCTCTAATTCAATAATGGATGATACTGCAGAGCAAACTGCACAGAATATTCTTGATGGCACCTTACCAGTGCTTTGTAAATGGGAAGTATCACCCACAAATATGTACCCTTAAATAAAATACCATTTTTACTTTCCTTAATGAAAAAGAAATACTTTAATTTAAAACAGTGTACCATTTTTATAATAAGCCTGACTGTATGCAGTGAAATTCCCTCTTTGTTTTAATTGCTCTAACAGCTGCATATAGGAAACTTCAGATGGTCCCTAACTGCTCTGCATGGAAACAATCATACTTTTAAACAGCAGGTGGGAGCCCCCCTTACTGTACTTCCCTAACCTCTAGCAGCTTTGTTTGTTTGCCTGTAAAGCAGCCGGCGACCATTCAGCTGTGCATGCGTTTGCCACGGGAAATTTGAAGAAAGAAGAAGAAGAAGAGGATCGCACCATGGTGCTCGCAGGTATAACCCTGGTCCGGTGCAATTTTCTGCTGATAGGTCCAGGGTTGCAGGTAAGTCAATACACTCACTTCGAGGTGCCTAACATTTGGCATCCCTGAGTGCACAAAAACTTTCCTACTCCTTTAACAAACTTTCAGATAACTTGAAAGCACATACGCTCATGTTGAACTGGTCTCGACTTCTTTATCCTATGAATATGTCTCTGATTCGGTAGCTTAAATACCAGGGTGAGGACTACTCTCTGCACCCGCATTTACCAGCCTCTAGCCAACAGAGGGAGATTTGTGTGACTGGCTGCTTGACCAAGCCATAGGTGAGATGTGGACAAGTCTAGGTCCAGCCTCTATGTATTAGAATACAAAAAGCACAAAGTAAGTGTGAGAAATATCTATCTATATGAAAAACATTTCTTAACCCACTAGAAGTGAAACAAAATAAAACATCCAAATCCCGTTGGCTTGGATAAGATGTTTTGAGTAACTCATCTGCGTGGCACATGGTCCATACATTGAAAGTGTTCATAGGTCAGATTTTAGAGCTGCTTTATGTCTTCCCATTACTAGTCACAGATCACTGCTCTGCTTCAACCAATACCATTGTTTTTAATCTCTTCGTTTTATTCGTTGGGGCATTTAATCTTGCATGTAACATTGCTTGTCAATTTTTGCACTTGATATTGAGTCAACGACCGGACTCGTTCCAACGCCAAGGGCATTAATGACCATGTGAATGTGGCTAGTAACGTGTTTTTTGTTTCTAACTGTATTTGTGACAGAAGCAAGGTGGAAATGACTAGTAAAATTCTTAATGTGACCCAAATGGCTTTGCATTTTAGAAGAGACCAGGTACCTGTTCCTCAGACCCCTACTAAAAATGGGAATATGTAAAATTGATTTTAGTAGGCATCTAATGAGGATTTCCCATTGCTTGGAGGTAAAATACATTTTAGTATTACTAATAAGCTTCATGATAACGCTTGTACACACTTTAGGAACCAAAACTTGTAAAGAATTCCCATTGTAGAGGTCACATCAACTACACGCCCCTAAGGTAGCCATACACAAGCCTAAAAGCTTCCAACAGGCCAAGTCAGAACGTGGAGTGTTTTTTGGGTAATCAAAGGCACCAAACCCTTACGTTGCCATGCTCAATGTTCACTACTCACTAAGGGGCAAATTCACTAAAGCGCAAAAATACACTAGTGACAGCTTCGCCGATGTTCGCCGCACTTCACTAGGCAAATTTTAGCCAGCCCGCTGCGAATTCACAACAATTTGCGCTCAGGGCGGCGAATGTCAGCAAGGTTGCGCTACCGTTACTTTGCCAGGCAAAGCGCATTTCCGCTAGCGATGCCTAATTTGCATACGATGCAAAGGTAAACGTATAATAGAAGTATATGTTGCAGCCACTTCATTACACTACACAAGCCCAGGAAACTTTTAAAGGGATTCTTTCATGGGAAAACATGTTTTTTTAAAAACACATCAGTTAATAGTGCTGCTCCAGTAGACTTTTGCACTGAAATCCATTTCTCAAAAGAGCAAACAGATTTTTTTTATATTCAGTTTTGAAATCTGACATGGAGCTGTTATCTTGTGTTAGGGAGCTGTTATCTGGTTACCTTCACATTGTTCTGTTGTTAGGCTGCTGGGTGGGGTAAAAGGAGGGGGTGATATCACTCCAACTTGCAGTACAGCAGTAAAGAGTGATTGAAGTTTATCAGAGCACAAGTCACATGACTTGGGGCAGCTGGGAAATTGACATGTCTAGCCCCATGTCAGATTTCAAAATGAAATATAAAAAAATCTGTTTGCTCTTTTGAGAAACTGATTTCAATGCAGAGTTCTTCTGAAACAACACTATTAACTGATGCATTTTGAAAAAAAAATTTCCCATGACAGTTTCCCATTAATAAATAAAATAAAGTTGTTCTATTGCCCTACATGTGCTCACTGTATAGTTGAGTTGCCATATGTTAGGAAATGTAGGGGGGGAAGGAGGGTAACCCCCAAAAAATTATGCTATCACCCTACAAAAGGGAAAAGACGCCAGAGTTTTTTTGAGAGTTTTTTTTTAGGTCTGACCTGGCGAAGTAATGTCTAGCGCAAGAGGTAATGTTCAGTAAAATGTTCATCTTAGTGAATTAGCGTAGTTATGTCCCTTAGTCAGTGTGCAACTTCGCCTCGCGTAAGGGTGCAAAGTTGCCCTAGTCTATCCACATCGATAGCAAATTTTCACCAGAGTCTAACTTAGTAAATTGGTGAAGTTGCGAATTGATGGCACGCTGGCGAATTAGCGTTAGACGCTTCGCACTTTAGTGAATTTGCCCCTAATTCTCTCTGGTGACGGGATGGAAGCAAATCCCACCAGCAATGCTCTGATATCTGATAGAAAGCCTTCTCAGAAGAGTAGAGGTAGTTACAACAGCAAAGGGAGGATATACTTCATATTAAAATTCTTGGTTTTGGAAATAAGATGTTGGAAAGGCAGGTCTATGGATACTTCGGGCCATGCAGTGTAGTAATGTCCATAATTCATTGTTCTGTGCCGTCTCTTATTCACCAAAAGTACAAAGAAACCAACCCTGAATGTGATTTTTGCTTATTGTGTCCATCTTTTTAAATGTTACAGTAATACATCATTAGGTTTTTATTTTTGAACTTGAGAACTATCTGAACATAAAAAAAAAGTTTTGGAAGGTAAACCCCCCCTTTAAAAGTTCTATATGATAGTAAAAACATGAAAACTGTTTATAGTCACTGTTTGTTTCTTATTGAAGCTTCCAAGTTTCTGTTCATGGGGTGCCTGAAATGGAACTAAAGCTGGCCATAGATGCAACATTTTTTAGATGTTACTGTTCCTTTAAAGGCTTAAAGTATTACCATACATCCCGAAATTTTGGAAGTAAAAAGAGGGACAAAAAAATTTGGTGCACGTAGCACAGCTACATTTTTGACCATGCCCATTTTTTTGAGGCCACACCCCCCAATTACCAAGTTTATTTTACAAAATTTGGCAGGTTAAAAAATTTTGAAAATATTTCTCCTTATCTAAACTGTTACAATTACTTGTTTTCTTATCTCAAAAATGTTACAAAGTATCTTATTTGCACCTGTTGCTTAGCTGATGTTTGTTCCATATAGGTAGGATGTTTACTCCAAGGAGGGCCATGCTGTTTGTAGTTGGCTTCTCAAAAGCAGAAAGGTTATTGCAGGATATTATTATAATAAGCTAATACGGTGGAAAATGATAGATGGATGGTTGTACATGGATGTCTACTTGTATGCATGTCTCCTCCACATCCCTAAGACTAGTGATGGGCGAATCTTGGGCGTTTTGCTTCGCCAAATTTTTTGTGAATTTTTCAGAAATTCGAGAGATAGCGAAAAATTCGCAAAATGCCGTTGCATCTCATTTTGGACGCGGGCGCCCATTGACGGCATCAAAAAAAAAACACGCCTGCGTCTAAAACGAGATGCCGGCGAATTTTTGCTGGCGTTTCGCAAATTTATTCACTGCGAATTTGCCTCAGGGGAATAAGTTCGCTCATCACTACCTATGACTGTCCCAGACGTGTCCCCTATAGTTGTATGCCTGTCCTTTGCAGATCACTTGCTTGTCTGTCCCTGGTAGATCCCCTGCTCTTGTATGGATGCACCTGTCAGACCCCCTATACTTGTTTACCTGTCCCTGGCAGATCCCATATAGTTGTATGTGTGTCCCTGGCAGATCCCCTATAGTGTATGTGTGTCCCTGGCAGATCCCTTATAGTTGTATGTGTGTCCCTGGCAAACCTCCCATGCTTGTATGCCTGTCCCTGGCAAACCTCCCATGCTTGTATGCATGTCCCTGGCAGATCCCCTATACTTGTATGTCT
>CM044436.1:29261967-29272805 GCA_024363595.1 Xenopus borealis | reverse complement strand
GGCAATCTGTGGGTTCTGGCAAATGCCAGAGGGGCTGCTGTAAGTTGTCATAGAAAGTGATTATTAAGTGGGCTGGTGGGGGCTGTTTGGGCCTCTGTGTATTAGGAACAGCAGGGCCTATTTTGAAGTCCAGTCCTGGACCCCCTATAGTTGTATGCCTGTCCCTGGCAATGCCTAATAGTTGTATGTTTGGCAGGCACATCAGTATTATGCAGTGATAATAACATTTCACATATGTACAGCTGGGATTCTAAATGCACATCTGCTCTTGCAGTTACATATGTTTTAATGTTACCAGTCTGTGTTTTTCTTTTTATATAACAGTTCTAATAAGCACAACAGAGTAGGTTTCCTGGATTAAGTGCAGACAAGTCCAAACCTAAGAGCCTACAGCTGTTGTTGAACTGCAACATTAATCAGCTGACTGTAGGTTCATTTTAACCTAAACATGTGTGTACTGTGTATATATACGTAATCTAAACAGCTATACAACTGATCTGAAATGATCAGTGCTTGTATGAGGGATAGCAGAAAATATTCACAGGGTCTTTTGGGGGTGTCCTTGCCACCCTGAGGCTTCCTTTATGATGCTGCCTCCCCTTGCACCTGGTGATTACCATTTCCAGCACCAGAGGGGGTGTAGGGGGGATTGCAATTGCGCTCTCTGCACTAGCAGAACCAAATTTCCAATTTAAAAATCTCAATTTTAACTCTAAAAGTGGACCTTTCACCCAGACATAAAAATCTGAATAATAAAAGTCCTTTTCAAATTAAACATGAAATCCAATTTTTTTTTTATTGAAGTGTTCATAGCTGTTGTGAACTCATTTAAAAATCTCAGCTGTCAATCAAATGTTGCCTGCCTCTCCTCTATGCCTTAGGCATAGAGGCGGGGCAAGCAATTACTTTTACTTTCCATTCAGCACTTCCTAGATGTCACTGCTCCTCACACATTCCCCCAGTTCTCATCACCATTTAATTGAGTAGCCAGGACATGGGGATGGACATCAGGTCCCCCATTCTTAGATGATGCGAGGCTTGCCTTAATAACAGTGTCCACAAAATGGCTCCTGCCATTCCCAAACTGAAGGAAATAAGATTCAAATAATTTATATTGTGTAATTATATTACACTAACATCATAAAATAGGATTTGGAATCATTTATTTGAGTGACGGGTACCCTTTAAAGCTTTTTTGCCACCCCTGGTAACCCGTGGGCTCGCCTCTGCTAGCAGCACCCCTGCATACTTGTAAAACTTACACCAGTGCAATGCAAATATATATACAAATAATCTGTAAATTACAGGGGCTGTTCACCTTTAAATTAACTTTTCATTTATTTTAGCAACTTTTCAATTGGTGTTTATTTTTATAAATTAGTTTTTAAAAATGATTTGCCTTCTTCTTCTGACTCTTTCTAGCTTTCCAGTGGTCATCAATCCCATCAAATGCTCAGTAAGGCTTCAATTGTATTGTTATTGCTACTTTGTAGTACTCATCTTTCTTTTCAGGCCTGTTATGTTACACAAAACTGCAGTTAAATGTATTTTAGTATGTTGTGCTGTATGTTTTCTAGTTTGTCCTTCGACTCTCCCTGTAGTCCAGGAAGCTGCTGTGACCTTTAACCCCCCTCCCCACTTCAACTGCTCCCAGTGTTCAGTTAGCAGCCGTTTTAGGTTATCTCTAACTGCCTAACCTACCCTGGTGATAAACAATATTCTCTGACCTACTGGTTTCATCAATGTATGGGAGATTTCCTTCAGTTTTGCAATAAACGGCAACAAATCTGCATACTCGTGTCTGTCCGGTTGATTTCAACTGTCTGTGGAGATCTGCTAATAACAGTGAGTAGTGTCCTGTAAAGGTCCCAGCCCAGATCTAAGGGAACTATCACTAAGGACAGTGGTTTGAAACAGAACAGTCAGAGAATATAATTGCCAGCCAAGTTCAAATTGGACCAACTTTGTGTTAGTTCTTTGCTAGTAAGAAGCAGCCAGCAGCAGCAGCAGAACAGTGTATGTACATAACACAGAATCAGTTATATATCTGCACACTCCAGTGTCCTCTCATCAGGATTTATCAGCATCCAGTGTGAATAATTACACTTACAGATCTGCTTCAGTCAGGAAGAGCTTCTCTACATACTACTGTTCACACAATACTGCTATCCATATTTTGCATGGCTTGTACTAAAGAGCAATTCTCAGATAATCTAATGGAACAAAACTGTCCACTGCATGTCTGTGGTTAGTGAACCTCTCAAAGGTCTCAATATTGCCTTTGAACGTTATCAGAGACTGAGTAGTAAATATTCATCTTTCTTAAAGAGCACCAACAGAGGATTCTTTAGACGAGTTAAACAGATTTAATTACTTCAATGAGCAAAGAATCAGCCTAGTACAAGAGACCAAGGCAAAGGCTCAAGCAGAAATCACACATCAAGTTGAAGCTACATCTCAGGTTTCTGCACACAAAGAGGTCTTCACATTCAAGGTGCTCTACACTGAGCGAGCAACTACTCAAAGCTTGTGCTGATTTAGAAACTGCTAAAATTGAGGCTGAATTTGCTAGAAAGGGTGCTAACCTTAAAGCAGAAAATACTAGTAAAAATGCTGAAATGGAAGCAGAGACTGCTCATCAAAAGGCAGAAATGGAAGCAGAGACCACTCGTCAAAAAGCAGAAATGGAAGCCAAACTGGAGATCTTGCAAAAAGAATGTGACCAGGCAGCAGTGTTGGCTAGACTGAAAGTTTTAGAACAAGCTGCTAAAGAAATTGATAGAGATAGTATCAGTCTGACAGACACAGAGGATTCCATTAAGCGCACCAAGAACTACATCTTGAGCCAAAATAGCAGGCACTCAGTTGCCTCTGATATATAAGAGCACACAAAAAATTCAAGGCATGGCAAAGATACTCCGCAGCGCTAATCAGCACAATAAATATTCTCCTTCTTCTGCTTCAATGCCTGTGCTCAAACAAACTGGAGGTGTCCATCACATGGGCAGTCATCTACCCTTTAACAACAGTGCTACTGCAAATACATACTCCACTAGGATAATGGACTATAAAACTATTCCTAAGCTGAGTCATTCAACACTAATATGCCAGACAGGGCTGACTTTCCTCAGACAGCAGCTCCTTGCCCAAAGCCTGACAGAACTAAAATATCAGACATCATCAAGTTTATGACTCGCCACGAACTCACCAGCACCAGTCTTTCAAAGTTCGATGACCGACCAGAAACTTACAGGGGCTGGAAGAGGACATTTGAGGCCACCATAGCAGATCTTGGTATTACAGCTGGACAAGAGTAAGATCTACTGATTAAGTGGCTTGGCCCACAGTCTTCAGATCGCATTAGGACGCTGAAATCAGTTTACACTGGCAATGTAGCTGCAGGTCTAGTAGCCACATGGGAATGCCTGGAACAGAGTTATGGCAGTCCAGAAACCACTGACCTCTTACTTGAACTTCAACTGGCAAAAACTGATCCTCGCTTGCCAGGTCTCAGCTATTTGGACATCACTCATGGTGTTAACCCAATAGTAGCAAAGCTGCCATACGGCATTCAAGAAAAGTGGGTAACACAGGGTTCTAATTACAAGGTTAAAAACCAAGTATCCTTTCCACCATTTTCTTACTTCTGTGAGATTGCAAGGACAAAGAATGATCCAAGCTTTATATTTAGCGAGGCAAGAATTCTTAGCCCCCCCCCCTTCACCAAATCATACACGTGCCAATTACAGCGATCACAGAGGTCTCTTGTCTGTTAAGAAAACAGATGCTGTTCCTGCAATTACTTCTCCCAGCAAAGGTGATCAGAGTGAGAGAATTGAAACCCCAAATTGACAATGCCCTATCCACAGGATGCATCATCCTCTCAAAAAGTGTTGTTGCTTTAGAGCAAATCCACTGCAGGAATGCAAGGAACTCTTAAAGAAATTTGGTATCTGCTACAAGTGCTGTGCCTCTGTGGAACATCTCGCCAAGGACTGCACAGCTGTTATTAAATGTTTAGAGTGTAACAATGACAAACGTGTTGGCCCTACATCCACAGTCCTCTCCAGTGCTACCTTCAAACACTTCTTCCCAAGGAAATCATGGCGGGGGGATCTCCAATCGAACCTCAGCTTCTACTTCAGTGTCCACTTCATGTACTGAAGTCTGTGGAGAAGGAGTATATGACAAGTCCTGTGCCAAGATATGCCTAGTTAAGGTATACCCTAAAGGAAAGCCTGAAAAAACACTTAAACTCTACGCCATTCTTGATGACCAAAGCAATAGGTCACTGGCACGAACCGAGTTCTTTCATTTGTTCAACATAAATGGAGAAGCTCTACCATATACACTTGGCATATGTGCAGGTATTTCTGAAGTGGCTGGAAGAAGAGCTTATGGCTTTATGATAGCATCTCTAGATGACAAGATAGAGTTACCTTTGCCTACAATGGTTGAATGCAACCGTATACCATCCAACAGAGAAGAAATTCCTACACCCGAATTTGCTCTTCATCACCCTCACTTAAGGAGCATAGCTAAATGCATACCAGTCATTGACAAGAATGTTGAAATTCTCCTTTTGCTTGGCACAGATACCTTGAGAGTACACAAGGTACACCAGCATAGCAACAGACCTCATAATGCTCCTTATACCCAACTCTTTGACCTAGGATGGGTCCTTGTAGGAGATGTCTGTAGAGATGGTAAGAAGAAACCCACTAACATAACTTCTTACAAAACTCATGCATTCCCAAATGGATGCAACACTTATTTGGAACCATGCTCACACCATTACTGTGTTTCAGCCCATCACACAGAGTAGTGTGAATTCTCACCTCGGTAGCACTGTTTTCAAATCCTCCAGTGATGACAATAAACCAGGACCTGCAATGGAAGATAAAGAATTCCTCAGAATTATGGACAAGGAATTATTTCAATACAGCTCAAACAGCTGGGTTGAACCTCTACTTTCTGTACCCCAAGGCAACATTTGCCTAACAACAGGCAACAAGCGTTCTCTAGGTTTGCATCATTGAAATGCACCTTAGACAGAAAACCAGAAATGAAAGAACAATTATTTGCCTTTATGCAAAGGTGTTTGACAACAACCATGCTGAACCTGCACCACCATTAAAGAAAGGAGAAGAATGCTGGTACCTCCCATCCTTTGGCGTCTACCAGCCTAAAAAACCAAACCAATTTGAAAAGCAGCCTTACAGAGGTACTCATCCATTTCAGTCAAGAACTTGTGGCGATAAAGGCAGACATTCAACAGCTGTTCCAAAGTTTGATTGTCCGTGAGGATAGCAGGAACTACCTGCAATTCCTATGGCATCATAGCAGTGACCAGAATGATACAGACTACCGCTCGATGGTACATGTTTCTCCTGCCATTGCTATATATGGTTTGAGAAGGACCTCTCAAGAGGGTGAAAGTGAATATGGGACTAAAACACATCAGTCTGTTGAAAGTACCATCTCAGGTTCAGTCACCTTCCAAGGAAACATGTTGCCTAGAAACCGGACTTCTGGACAACTGGAACACCTTCTTCTTATGGCAACACATCTCACTAAACTTGTCCCAGCAGACGTTACCAGCGCATCTGCTACAAGTCACAGCACTAAAGCAATGTGTTCGTCAGTCTTCTTCTTCTTTATGTCTGGCTGAAGACACCCTCAAAATGTTTTACCCACACCTTCCAACATTCATGACTCTTCCCACTCAAGAGACTGTTATGGTCCTGGTTCCTTTAGGACACTTTGATTGCAGCACACTCCGTGGACGTCAATGGAAGCACATCCAACATCTTTCCAATGTGCTTCTGAACCTCTGGAGGATGGAGTGTTTGTATGTTCTACAGATGCTAAACAAGTCATGAAAGCCTAAACTTCACCCGCAAGGGATATTGTTCTTCAAAATAAACTACAGGATTTCTTACAGATACTTTACCCTGGGAAGGCTGGGAGCTACAAAGGATTGTAGTAACGGTAGCCAAACGTGACACTACCGGCTTTCGTCAGACTTTGTATTGAACTGGTACTGCTCATATCAAGAGAAGACTGCTTCACCTAATGACTAAGAACCCTGAGGATTTATAATTCAGATCCTGATGATATGAACAGAAGATGCCTGCAATGGAATCACCAAATTTATGGACTTTTTTGTTATATTTAATGTTTTGTTATTGTGAAATCTAAATATTTCAGGCGGGTAGTGTTATGTTACACACAACTGCAGTGAAATGTATTTTAGTATGTTGTGCTGTATGTTTTCTAGTTTGTCCTTCACCTCTCCCTGTAGTCCAGAAACCTGCTGTGACCTTAAACCCCCTCACCCCCCAGTTAGCAGCCATTTTGGCTTATCTCTAACTGCCTAACCTACCCTGGTGATAAAAATATTCTCTGACCTACTGAATTGATCTATGGGAGATTTTGCAACAGTTTTGGAATAAACTTCATCAAGATATGCATACTCGTGTCAGTCTGGTTGAGTTCAGCTGTATGTGGAGATCTGCTAATAACAGTGAGTAGTGTCCTGGCCCAGATCTATGGGAACTATCACTAAGGACAGTGGGTTGAAACAGAACAAGGCCTCTCCTATTTATTTTCCAGTTTCTCATCTAAATCAATGCAAGGCTGCTAGGTTAGTTTGGACACTAGCAACCAGATTACTGAATTTGCAAACTGGAGAGCTGCTGAATATAAAGCTAAAAAAAAAAGATAATCTTAAAAAAAAATGAAAACCAATTGTAAATTGTTTCAGGATATCAATCTCTACAGCATACTAAAAGTTAATTTAAAGGAAAAGTAAATGTTTTTCTTTCTGTAAATTTGCTCTAAACAGCCCCCCAGATTAATGTACCTTAGTCCCTGCTGCAAGTCTGCTCTGGTTTCTGTGTTATCAGCAGCTTGTTTCACCTTCTTCCTGGTGCAGAGTGAAGCCCAGCCCCTTAGTTTACTGAGCTGTCCATTTGCTGCTGTTCCACAATAGAGAGGAAGAGGGAGCCAGTGTTTCATTAGTAAGCTAGTTTCCCCAAGCAAAAGCTGCTACACACACTGGTCTCTGCTATGTCATAATATGCAAATGATATCCTGGACTAGTCCAAGAGATAAGGTCAGCTCAGAAAGCTAAGGGGCGGGGCTTCACTCTGCACCAGGAAGAAGGTGAAACAAGCTGCTGATAACACAGAAACCAGAGCAGACTTGCAGCAGGGACTAAGGTACATTAATTTGAGGGGCTGTTTAGAGCAAATTTAGAGATAGAAAAAAAAACGTTTACTTGTTCTCTTAAGTGCACTGACGGTAGTCACACAGAGAGCTATTCCAAGTCACCCTCATGATGTAGAAAGTACAAAGACATGTCCTTCACTATATATTTAACTTCATGTATTGCAGCACAGACAGATAGTGTGTGTCTATTATACCCACTGCCAATTAATTATGAATCACTTGGCTAGACACTTTACATGTTGCTGGTACTCTGCTAGCACCAATGAGAGAAAGAGACTCACATTTTGGGTGACCACATAAAAATGCCTTTGTATGAAATTACGGATGCACTGAATCCCAGAATCAGTTCAGGATTGGGCCACATACAAGCTATTTTTAGCAAGATTTGGTTTTGGCCAAATACAAGATCCTGAATGAAACAAATCCGAACCTGATCCGAATGAAAAAAGTGGAGCGCACACGTTAAGCTTTACAGTATTTCGACGAATCTATAACCCTGAATCCCTACATGAAGTGCAGTACTATATACAGGGTGATTAAATGATCATCAGACGACATGGGCCACATTTTATCGTTTCAGAACATCTGGATATAAAGAAAAGGATCAGCTTCAATGAACAGCAAAATAAATAGAAAAGATGACATTTTATGGAATATGCCCACATTTTGTTGTAATATTTGGCAACCCTTTGCCTAAACTCTCTTTGTTTTCTTTTCTTTTTTGTGGCTTGTGGTCTTGTAAAGTTGGGGAGATCAAACAGGAACAACAAACACATCACAGATAGGAAAATAATTAACATGTTCCAAAAAAGAAAACCAAACTGAGGGGGAAGCACTTTGGAGAAACTCATCATTTAAAGGTCGCTAAGTGCACCCAACGTATTGTTTATTGCACTTCTTACAGGTGATTAAATAAATTACTCCTGAACTACTACAGTTAAAGGAAAAGTAAATGTTTTTCTTTCTGTAAATTTGCTCTAAACAGCCCCCCAGATTAATGTACCTTAGTCCCTGCTGCAAGTCTGCTCTGGTTTCTGTGTTATCAGCAGCTTGTTTCCCCTTCTTCCTGGTGCAGAGTGAAGCCCAGCCCCTTAGTTTACTGAGCAGTCCATTTGCTGCTGTTCCACAATAGAGAGGAAGAGGGAGCCAGTGTGTGCATTAGTAAGCTAGTTTCCCCAAGCAAAAGGTGCTAAACACACTGGTCTCTGCTATGTCATAGTATGCAAATGATCTCCAGGACTAGTCCAAGAGATAAGGTCAGCTCAGTAAGCTAAGGGGCGGGGCTTCACTCTGCACCAGGAAGAAGGGGAAACAAGCTGCTGATAACACAGAAACCAGAGCAGACTTGCAGCAGGGACTAAGGTACATTAATCTGGGGGGCTGTTTAGAGCAAATTTACAGATAGAAAAAAAAAAGGTTTACTTGTTCTTTAATATAGCCTTTGATCCCAAAGGATTTACCGGTAACCGTAGACTTAAATTCTTGTGATATCTGGATATATCTGAACGTCCTATTGCCACATTTGTAGCACCCACTGTACTTCATAAATTGAGATTTGTTTATCGATTTCTCCTTAAAATGACTTGATGACAATGAGTCACCTAAAGTATGGGCTCTCCTAGCTACACTATGTATTCCCTGGTCTAAGATGTTTACAAAATCCGTATCAGCATATAGAATCGGAAGGAGCTTTTTTACAATCTGTACTATCTTGTTATATTGTTTACTATACCTCGTAATAAAGCAGATTTTATCCTTAAATTTACTGTTTTGTTTACAATTTTTTGGAACCAGTAATGTTTCTCTCTCTGTTTGTTCTGCCTTCTTAAATGCCCTATCTATATTGGCCCTAGAATAGCCTCTTGGAATCGATATTTCATATCTCCAGCTAATTTATGAAAATCCTGATTAGTGGAGCAGTTCCTTCTAAGTCGAAGGAACTGGCCCACCGGTATCCCTCCTATCAGTTTCTTTGGGTGACACGACTGGGCACGTAGGATGGTATTGCCACTGCAAGGTTTGCGGTAAATAGTAGAGGTAACAACATAGCTGTCACTTGATAACATAACATCCAAAAATTCTATCTGCTCCCTGGAAAATTTGCTGGTAAATTTTAAATTCAAATTGTTACAATTAATTTCGCTGAAGAACAAATTTAATTGTTCCTCCGTGCCCTGCCAGATGCACAACAGATCATCTGTATAGCGAACATACCTAATAAGGCACTTTTTCCAATCTGCAGAGATGTGGGTCTCCTCCCACCAGCCCATATAGAGGTTGGCAAAAGATGGAGCGAATTTGGCTCCCATCGCTGTCCCACATCTCTGCAGATAGAAGCATGTGTCAAATATGAAGTAATTATGCTGTAAAAGGTATTCAATTGCCGCAATTAAGAAATTTTTCAGTTCTTCTGAATAGTCACTATATCTTTCCAGATGGTATCTCACAATGCCAAATCTTTGAAATATTAACTCATACTGTAGCCTTGTGCCTTTATATGGTCACAGAACAACCCCTCAATTACTTCTAATATCCTTATTTACAGTAGGGGGTACATTATCCCTTATAATACATGAGCGATACTCACAATTCCCTGTATAACTCAGCCTGCAACCTTGTGCCTTTATATGGTCACAGAACAACCCCTCAGTGACTTCTAATATCCTTATCATTTACAGCAGGGGGTACATTATCCCTTATAACACGAGTGATACTCAAAATTCCCTGTATAACTCATCCTGCAACCTTGTGCCTTGCTATGGTCAGAGAACAACCCTTCAGTGACTTTTAATATCCTTATCATTTACGGTAGGGGGTACACTATCCCTTATAATACATGAGTGATACTCACAATTCCCTGTATAACTCAGCCTGCAACCTTGTGCCTTTATATGGTCACAGAACAACCCCTCAGTGACTTCTAATATCCTTATCATTTACAGTAGGGGGTACATTATCCCTTATAATACAGTGACTTCTAATATCCTTATCATTTACAATAAGGGGATACATTATCCCTTATAATACATGAGTGATACTCACAATTGTCTGTATAATTCAGCCTGCAGCCTTGCGCCTTTATATGGTCTCAGAACCCCTCAGTGACTTCTAATATCCTTATTATTTACAGTAGGGGGTACATTATCCCTTATAAGACATGAGTGATACTCAGAGTTCCCTGTATAACTCAGTCTTGTGCCTTTATATGGTCACAGAACACCCACTCAGTTACTTCTTATATCCTTATCATTTACAGTAGGGGGTACATTATCCCTTATAATACGAGTGATACTCTGAGTTCTCTGTATAACTCGGCCTGCAGTCATGTGCATATATATGGTCACAGAACCCCTCAGTTACTTCTAATATTCTTATTTACAGTAGGGGGTACATTATCCCTTATAACACGAGTGATACTCACAATTCCCTGTATAACTCATCCTGCAACCTTGTGCCTTGATATGGTCAGAGAAAAACCCTTCAGTGACTTTTAATATCCTTATCATTTACAGTACGGGGTACACTATCCCTTATAATACATGAGAGATACTCACAATTCCCTGTATAACTCAGCCTGCAACCTTGTGCCTTTATATGGTCACAGA
>CM044436.1:29182960-29261867 GCA_024363595.1 Xenopus borealis | reverse complement strand
GGCGCTGCCTTCTTCCTTGGTCCGTAATCCCCCTTCGGAGCCCTCGGGCCCTGACAGGTACATTATCCCTTAGAACATGAGTGATACTCACAATTCCCTGTATAACTCAGCCTGCATCCTTGTGCCTTTATATGGTCTCAGAACCCCTCAGTGACTTCTAATATCCTTATTATTTATAGTAGGGGGTACATTATCCCTTATAATACATGAGTGATACTCACAATTCCCTGTATAACTCAGCCTGCAGCCTTTATATGGTCACAGAAAAACCCTTCAGTGACTTCTAATGTCCTTATCATTTACAGTAGGGGGTACATTACCCCTTATAATACATGAGTGATACTCAGAGTTCCCTGTATAACTCAGCCTGCAACCTTGTGCCTTTATATGGTCACAGAACCCCTCAGTGACTTCTAATATCCTTATCATTTACAGTGGTGGGTACATTATCCCTTATAATACACGAGTGATACTCACAATTCCGTGTATAACTCAGCCTGCAGCCTTGTGCCTTTATATGGTCACAGAACCCCTCAGTGACTTCTAATATCCTTATCATTTACAGTAGGGGGTGCATTATCCCTTATAATATATGAGTGATACTCAGAGTTCCCTGTATAACTCAGCCTACAACCTTGTGCCTTTATATGGTCACAGAACAACCCCTCAGTGACTTCTAATATCCTTATCATTTACTGTAGGGGGTGCATTATCCCTTATAATATATGAGTGATACTCAGAGTTCCCTGTATAACTCAGCCTGCAACCGTGTGCCATTATATGGTCACAGAACAACCCCTCAGTGACTTCTAATATCCTTATCATTTACTGTAGGGGGTACATTTTCCCTTTTAATACATGAGTGATACTCAGAGTTCCCTGTATAACTCAGCCTTGTGCCTTTATATTATCACAGAACAACCCCTCAGTGACTTCTAATATCCTTATCATTTACAGTAGGGGGTGCATTATCCCTTATAATATATGAGTGATACTCAGAGTTCCCTGTATAACTCAGCCTGCAACCGTGTGCCATTATATGGTCACAGAACAACCCCTCAGTGACTTCTAATATCCTTATCATTTACAGTAGGGGGTGCATTATCCCTTATAATATATGAGTGATACTCAGAGTTCCCTGTATAACTCAGCCTACAACCTTGTGCCTTTATATGGTCACAGAACAACCCCTCAGTGACTTCTAATATCCTTATCATTTACTGTAGGGGGTGCATTATCCCTTATAATATATGAGTGATACTCAGAGTTCCCTGTATAACTCAGCCTGCAACCGTGTGCCATTATATGGTCACAGAACAACCCCTCAGTGACTTCTAATATCCTTATCATTTACTGTAGGGGGTACATTTTCCCTTTTAATACATGAGTGATACTCAGAGTTCCCTGTATAACTCAGCCTTGTGCCTTTATATTATCACATAACAACCCCTCAGTAACTTCTAAAATCTTTATCATTTACAGTAGGGGGTACATTATCCCTTATAATATATGAGTGATACTCAGAGTTCCCTGTATAACTCAGCCTGCAACCCTGTGCCTTTATATGGTCACAGAACCCCTCATTGACTTTATATGGTTAAAGAACAACGCCTCAATGTGTTCTAATATCCTTATCATTTACAGTAGGGGGTACATTATCCCTTAAAATAGGAGTGATAGTCAGAGTTCCTGTATAACTCAGCCTGCAGCCGTGTGCCTTTCTATGGTCACATAACCCATCAGTGACTCCTAATATCCTTATCATTTACAGAAGGGGGTACATTATCCCTTATCATACATGAATGATACTCACAATTCCCTGTATAACTCAGCCTGCAACCTTGTGCCTTTATATGGTCACAGAATAACCCCTCAGTGTCGTCTAATATCCTTATAATTTACAGTAGGGGGTACATTAACCCTTATATTAGACTTTTATAAGCAAATCATTTTACATCAGGCCCCGACTGTGGGTTCTAGCAAATGCAGGTCCCATAGAAAGTCAGTATTTAGTGGGCTGATTGGGCCTTTGTGTATTTGAAATGCCAGGTCCTATTTTCACTCCGGACCTGTTTTACATTCATGCTGCGTGTTTGATTTTGACATGGATTGTACTAAACATTCTTCTCTGTAATCGTCTACTTTCTCTTGCCTCTTACAGCTCCGTTGTCTCACGCTGTGTACCGCCCCTTTACAAACCGTACAGCTGATTGGCTGACTATATCGCCCAGCCTTGGCGGAAGTGACTTTCCACCCGGACTTCCTGTCGTGTAGTGCCGCGCGTTCTCTTTGGATCTTGTGTGTAGATTTCGCGGGGCAACATGGTGAAACTCACGGCTGATTTAATTGAACAGGCTGCGCAGTACACTAACGCAGTGCGAGACCGAGAGCTGGACCTCAGGGGTGAGGAGGCAAGAGAATGGCGGCCCTTCCTGGTCAGCTTGGGAGATGCACAGTTGCCAGTGGTTCTTGTTTTAAGCGCCAGCCCCGGAGTTGGTTTATTTTTTTGTGGCCAGACAAAATAGAAATTATTTGCTAGGGCTGGGGTTAAAACATAGAGCTTTAAAGGAGGTGTCCGCATAGGGTTGCCACCTCACCCCTTTAAAAACGAACACATATGGAATACACAGCCTGCATGGCTAATTAGCAATTCATTTAGATGCATGATGCATGGCTGCACATAAATCAGTTCAGTCTGCAGCATGCATCTAAATGTATTGCTAATTAGCCATGCAGGCTGTGTATTCCATATGTGTTCGGCTTTAAAGGGGTGAGGTGGTAACCCTATGTCTGCATCAAAAAGTTTGCTCTCTGAGGCGACAATGATGCAAAAGGAGTGTTACACTAACCTTTCCTAATATAGCTGCCCCTGTTTCCCCCACATAGAACAGCTGCCTGTATGCTGAGGTGCTTGGGGGCAGGGCTGTGTTCTGATAGGCTGGGGCAATGTATACATCTATCCCCCAGTCTCCTAACATTGCCAGAGCATAGTCCTATTGATGAAGCTGCCCTGTGCTGGAGGCTGACAAAGTAAATGGTGAGCTGGAGCTAGGCCCTAGGAAAGCTTTGGAGGTCAGATGTGGGATAGTAGAGGGACATGTTCCTTTTAAAGGAGAACTAAACCCTAAGAATTCAATATTTTATATACTGAACTTATTGCACCAGCCTAAAGTTTCAGCCTGTCGATAGCAGCAATGATCAAGGACTTCAAACTCTTCACAGGGGGTCACCATCTTGGAAAGTGTCTGTGACACTCACATGCTCAGTGGGCTCTGAGCAGCTGTTGAGAAGCTAAGCTTAGGGGTTGTCACTAATTATCAAGCAGACAATGAGGTTGGCCTGTAATATAAGCTGATGCTACAGGGCTGATTATTAAATTCTGATGCTAGTTGCACTGGTTTCTGTGCTGTCATATAGTAATTATCTGTATTAATTACTAATTAGCATTATATTGTGACATTTCTATTCTATATGTGAATAGAGATTGGTTTTAATTGGGGGAGGTTTATTGAAAATGCTATTTATAACAAAGACAGAGGATTTTAGACTTTTCCTATGACTAAGTGCTAGGTAAGCATGAAACGCATTAGGCTCCATATGGGGTCTGTTTGACATTTTAATCATGTATTAATAAAACATTTTTTATACATGTAGCATGCTTTCGGGATTTTTGTATATTGTTTCGAGCTTTACTTCTAATTGGTCACTAGAGGTCCTACAGCATGAGACTAATTACATCTTTAAGTCTTTCCCCCAGTAGTTATATGGTGGATATTTCTATTCTATGTGTACTGTATATTGTGAGTGGGTCCCTAAGCTCAGTAAGTGACAGCAGCACAGAGCATGTGAATCAGCAGAAAATAATATGGGGAGCTACTGGGGCATCTGTGGAGACGGATCTTCCCTGCTTGGGCTCGTACAGAAGCCAAAAACATAATTTACAGCATTTCTAACTACATCTTTCATTGAGATTTAGTTCTGTTAAAACCTGGATTGTGAATAGTAGCCCAGTTGTGTGTGCTTTCTTTAGGAACAAGTGGAAACTACAGAATAGCAAAACCATATGGTGTATTTGTACATTGTGTGTAGTTCTTAGCCCCACAAAAATATACCAGGGCAGTATTTGCTGGGGTTTTTTTTCTATTTCTACCTCTGGAACATTACTAATTATGACAAGAATTTGGAATCTAGCTCTAAAAGTATCAGTTGAATTATGAATCCTATTCAGGTTCTCATTTCAGATAGAAGCTAAAAGTATGCTGGCTACAGAGAAGGGCAGTGTCAATGGCTCCAGTTTAAGCGTAATGCAGAATTATCATTAAATGCCATATGTAATTCCCTTGTGTTATCTCATGCAGGCTACAAAATCCCAGTGATTGAGAATCTTGGAGCGACACTGGACCAGTTCGACACAATTGATTGTTCAGATAATGAGATTAGGAAACTGGATGGATTTCCCTTATTGAAAAGACTTAAAACGCTGCTACTAAACAATAACAAAATATGGTGAGTTTTGTTTTTATTACTTCTATCCTACAGTTACTAGATCAGTTGAAAGTACACCTCCACTAAATGCCTGTTGGAGGACATGAAGTGATTGCTTGTACATGAAATTGAAATATGTGCAGATCTTCTAGTTCAGTGGTTCTCAACCTTCCTAATGCTGCGACCCTTTAATACAGTTCCTCATGTTGTGGTGACCCCCAACCATAAAATATAAAAATATTTTCCTTGCCAGCCCAGAGGGGATTGTTAGGAAACTATAGGAGACAGCGTGGCTGCATTAAGGTTTGTTTTCCATGCATAGTACGGCAAAAAAAAGTTTGCCACACCCCAATTACCATGTTAATTTTACAAATTTTAAATGGGCAGGGAGAGCTGTATGGCAGTCCCTACTAAGGGGATATAGAAAGTTGTAGTGCAACTGGCTTCCCTACACAGGTTACAGAACTACAACTCCCAGCACCAACACCCGGAGAGCTACAACCTTGCCCCAGGGCTAGTTGGGTTAGAGATGAACCTGCTCCTGGAACCCCTTAAGTGACCCCTGTGTAAGGGTCGTTCGACCCCCAAAGGGGTCCCGACCCCCAGGTTGAGAACCACTGTTCTAGTTGGATTTTGTAGATATATCCCTGAATTTTCAAGCAATCTGGTAACCATAAGCTATCCACTATTCGCTCTTATGTTGTTGTTATCTGTACATCTCCTACTTCTTTGACAAGAATTCTGAATCAAGATCACTGGTAGCCTAGTCAGAAGTCTTAGACTTGTGACTTATAAGTTCCAGATATCTGAAGGCAAGTGAATGTTTCCACCTAAAGTATTTTATGTTGGGTTTTGCTTAAATTCTAATACATTAGGGTTTGGATTCCATTCAGTATTTGGCCAAATCTTTTTTTGGAGAATTTGGTATCCAGTGCTTCCCTGTTTTGATTCCATTTTGGGGATTGTAATCTTTTAGTTCTATAGCACAGATGTATTAAACGGAGCTTTACAGATTTTCATTATTCAAAACATGTTCTGCTTCAGTTGAGCTTACTGTCCGCTGTAGTGACTTTCATCAAGCCAGTAGATTTGTTTTTTTGTGAGAAGAAACTAGAGTCTAGGCATAACAATTGTGCAGATACAAGGAGATGACAATCTCCAGTAAAATAATCATGCCCCTGACCCCAGCTTTTAAAATGCAACATGTAGTAATTGGTTAATCTGCCACAATGTTATTCGTATTACTTCTATTTCACTTTTATATCTGCTTGTGCAACATGTGCATTCAAACTTGTCACTTCATGGTGAAATAATACAATTCTTCAGTATTTGTAATTAAACTATTAAGACGTAATTTACAATTTTTAACATTAACACAAAGGACAGGCTGCATAGACCTCAGCAGAGAATGCTGTAGTCCCATGCAAACATAGACTTGCTATGCCCACTGCTTTTTTGGTCTTGAGCACCCAATAACTTGCAAAGTTTTACTAGCTCCTTCAAAGGATTCATCTGACCTTGAAGCCACTGCCCCTTTTGCTCCTAAGAGCAAATGATTGGATGAGCCATGACTGAGCACTCTATTGTCAGAGGAAAGTTTGTCTGACATGCAGCTGTTATTGTGCAATTAATTGATGTATATTAGAGCAGTGTTCTTTAAGCTTCCTCTCTTTTTGGGCATAATGAGGAAAATAAACACAACAGATTTTTCAAGCAGCTTATGAAATAGCTACTCACTTTCACCGAACAAAATGTATGCTACAAGCCTTCTCGAATCATCTGCATATCTTATTTTTAGCTAGAACACATTTCTGGAGAGACCGTAATAAGGAGCAATAACATCAACACGAAAAACAAAATTCCATTCACATTTAACCACAGCCAAACCACATGTATAAACAGGGAGTGCAAGTCCTTCTGAGTATAGAGTGTCTCCCTTAGGACAGACAGCAGCCGTGTTTTATAAAGGCTTGAATTCAATGATCGTGGGCCTTTCTACAAGAGAAATTGATTGATTCGTTGGATGTTTTACAAATAAAACTTGGCAGTGGTGCCTTATGCTCTGGTTATAAAGCATATTTATTCCTGTTGCGTATACAACCCGCTAATGACAAGCAGAGGTACTGCTAGTCCTGCATGTAGCCCATGCGACACCTCAGCATGGCTTGTACTGTTTGTCACTCTACTTTCTCCAGGTGTTACATGAATTTTATCCGTATCCTTGAAAATTCGTAATGAATCATACATCTGGAAGCTGACAGTTATGTACCATGGGCTGCATTGTGCAGTTCCATATGTTTTTTATATACTCAAGCAGAGTTTGGTCTAATTTTATATAACCTTTTTCTGTGTTCCCATTGGGTCTGCAATTTCGGGGCAGCCTGCTCACATGAGAACTGAAACATAACCAAAGAAGTAGGCTTGAAATGTTGTACATTATGTTTTGTGCTTGTGTACCAACCCAAGGCAACCACAGCCCTTTAGCAGTAAAGATCTGTCTCCCCAGTAGATGCCCCAGTAGCTCCCCATCTTCTTTTCTGCTGATTCACTGATTCACATGCTCTGTGCTGCTGTCACTTACTGAGCTTAGGGACCCACTCACAATATACAGTACACATAGAATAGAATATAGTCACAATATAAGGCTGATTAGTCATTAATACAGATAATTACTACATGGCTGCACAGAAACCAGTGCAATTAGCATCATGTTAATACCAGTGATAAATATGAACCCTAGTGATATTTATGAGCCCAAGTTGTCTTTTTTTTTTTCCTGCAGTCGTATTGGGGAAGGTCTAGAACTTGCTTTACCAAATTTAACGGAACTGATTCTCACAAACAACAGTATTACAGAGCTGGTAAGTACTGCATGTGCATTTCGGCCACTTTACTCTCTAGGCACCAAACTTGTATCTATTGCAAAATGTTTCTCTCTCCAACCTGTGGGTGACGCAGGGAATATCCCTAGTGATCCAGTAGGGCTGGCATCTGCCATAGGCAGAATATTTCCCATTCATTTGAATGGCAAGGGACTACAGGTAGGGGAAGGAGACTTTACTGCCATAGTTTTGAGAACTGCAATGTGTGCACCATATGCCTTAATATCCCCAGTGACGACATTAACATCCTAATAAAGCAAATTACATTTTCTGTTCCCTAGTTCAGTAAGCCTTTGCTAGTCTGAGTGGAGTCTGTTGATATTTTCTACACTGATGCTCTTGTTTAGATACAGTTTCAATGTCTTATGTTCACCCTGTCTTTTATGCAAGAGGTGCAGTGACTAAACACTGATTATACAATTATTTCTTTAGGGTGATCTGGACAATCTAGCACCTTGCAAACACCTCACATATGTCAGGTAAGTGACCAGCGTGCTTTTCACTTCTGTTTTCTTTCACATTCACACGGTTAATACATAAAGTGCAGGTTATTTTTGTAGTCTCTAATGTTGCCATGTGAATGTGCGTCCTATTTATTTTCCCTACAGCCTTCTGAGGAACCCGGTAACAAGCAAGCGGCATTACAGAATGTATGTGATTTACAAAATCCCTCAGATTCGGGTCCTAGATTTCCTGAAAGTAAAGCAGTCCGTAAGTTACTGGGGTATTGCAATTTTTTCTGTTGGATTTGGGTTTTGTTAAATTCATCTCTGGAGATAAACTAGTTTAAATGAAAAATATACCCCCCAAATGAATACTTGAGCAACAGTTTATTTCAAATTAAGTGGCACACAAAAGAATCTTATCAAACTGGAATATATATTTAAGTACATTGCCCTTTTACTTCTCTTGACATGAACCACCATTTCACGATGGCCTGTGTGCTGCCTCAGAGATCACCTGACCAGAAATACTGCAGCTCTATCTGTAATAGGAAGAAGTGTGGAAGCAAAATACATTTTCCTTTAATAATTCTTTAGTTTTTATCTGATAAAGTAGCACTCACTAGTGGTAGCTAATATTGACTGTTTACAACTGAGCATGTCTATTATCATACTTCCCAGGGCTGTTGAGGCCTAAGCACCTATGGTAGCTACTGGGCCATATTTCACTCCTGGGGTATAAAGCGTATAACACTGTTCTCCTGAACTAAGAAGACTACTGTTTGCTCAGTCCCATTGCATTTGCTCTTGTTCTCCCTTAACTCTGTATGTGGTATCGCTTCAGGAGCGAGAGGAGGCAGCGAATATGTTCAAGGGCAAGCATGGTGCACAGCTTGCAAAGGATATTGCCAAGAGATCAAAAACGTAAGATACGAATTTTCATCTGTAAAATGGAACTCTCCTTCACAAGCACCTTGTACCTGGGTGGGTGGGGGTTGTAGGAATATGGCAGGGAAACTCTCATAAGCCGACCGTGGGTCAGTATGCACATGAAAAAGTCATCTATTAATGGGGTATTAACATCAAAATATACTTCCCATGTATGTGTCCTGTATACAAAATAGTATAGCAGGATCTATGTTTGGCCAAATAAAAATATGCAGACACCATAACACTTACTGAAATCTCCCTGAAAAGCCTTCTGCTGGCCTGAATCTAAATCGACATTGTGATGGCACTCTGATAGCTTTCGCTCTTCTTCGGGCGACTAAACTCCCCAAAAAGCCTTCCCACCGGCTAGAATCTAAATTGCTGGCGTGATGGCACTGTGATCATTTTCCAAAGTCGCCCGAAGTTTCCACATGAGAAATGAATCGCCAGCTACAATCTAAATCGCCGGCGGGAATGCTTTTTTGGGGGAGATTACTCACCCGAAGAATAGTCGCCAGACGGCTAAATCTCCCTGAATCGCTTTGTGTGTCTGTGCCCTAATTGACAACTTGTGTGCAGCCAGGCGCTTATGTACTTATTTCTCATCATTGGTGCAGTCGGCAAAGAACATGATTTGTGCAAAATGGCTAAACAAAGTATTTGTGAAGGTGAATTTCTCTGTATCAGTTGTTAAATAAGATGAGATACTACACTGGTCTTTAATTCCTTTCATGTGAAAGAATAGAGAAGCACATTTGCTGGAAGTGTAAGCACTTATATGTGGTCTCTCTCTTTAAGTTTTGTTCCAGGTGCTGGTTTGCCAACAGAAAAGAAGAAAGCTGGTCCCTCGCCAGGTGATGTTGAAGCCATTAAGGTAAGTAAATTGCTGGTGGTCAGTAAGTGTCCTTGTATAGCCAACTTGTTGTTAAACTGCAACTCCCCAGCATTTTCTCCCACTGGTGATTAATGGTGCTAGCAGATGTTGTTCAGCAGCAATTTGTGAGCCATATGTTGGCCATTGATAGAGTTGACTGATTTATTTAGGCTTGGCAATGAATGACCATGGCACATTTTCCAGCACCTGTGATTTGGGCAAACTACCTGAGGCCACACTCTGTATGCAAAAACAACATTACTTAAACACTCCTGGAATATTACACATGTAACATATAATAATATGGATTAAATGTAATGCCTGCCACGGTATCTAAAAGGTTTCAGGCTCTTTTCATGAGGTTATCTCCTCACTATTTTATTGTAATACCCCCCCCCCCATTTCTAAAGTTTGCCTTTTTGGGGACAGCCTAATATGTTTTCTTTTATAACCTTTATATGTCCCTGATAATAACCAAATGCAACATTTTCTGCAGAATGCCATTGCTAATGCAACTACTCTAGCAGAGGTGGAGAGACTGAAAGGTTTGCTGCAATCTGGTCAGATACCTGGCAAAGATCATATGTTGGGTAAGTTTGTCCCTAGGTGGTGCCGTACAACTTTATATGCTGCCATTTAATGTTGATACCCTCTACAACACCAGAATTTCTCTGACTGAGAGGCTAATTTACTGTTAAAGGGGCGGTTCACCTTTTAGTATGTTATAGAAAGGATAATTCTAAGCGACTTTTCACTTGTTATACGTTATTTCTTTTTTATAGTTTTTAAACTCCTTAAAAAGAAAACCCTGCCGCCCCTCCGGGGCAAATGCCCCTAGCTCTTTACCCCCTCACCACCGATTCCAACGTCCGAGTTCATGGCAGCCATCTTCTTCGGTGATCTTCGTGACTGAGCTGCATTTCTGTGCATGCGTAGTTAGAGAAATTTCCCAGTTCCTGACAACTGCGCGTGCGCCGAAACTCATGGGAAGAGCCGGAAGAAGACTCAAAGCTTACCGAAGATGGCTGTCGTGAACTCCGAAGCTGGAATCTGCTGCAAGGGGTAAGTAAAGAGTAAGAGTAAAGTAAGTAAAGAGGTCGGTGCATTTGCCTGGGAGGGAGGGGGGTCTACGTGGGGTGGGGGTAGGGTTTTTTTTATGGGTTTAGTTCTCCTTTAAGACTGTATGCCACTGAAACCCAGCCTATCGGTAAAGAGCATGCTGATCATCATCATTCTCTTTCCAGTATGCACCCACATTTGCTTAGGATACACTTAATGTCTGTGCTGTTGCCAGCACAGAGTTCAGTCCTATAGATATGCTCACATTTTCTAGCTTAACGGTGTTGTTCACCTTCCAAACACTTTTTTCAGTTCAGTTGTTTTCAAATTGTTCCCCAGAAATAGACTTTTTTCAATGACTTTTTCATTATTTATCTTTTACTGTTTTTCCAAAATCTAAGTTTACAGTTGAATGATGGTGTCTCTGGTGTTTGAGTCTGGCAACTCAGTAATTCAGGTGCAGACTCTAAACTGATACAATTTTGCAACATTTAATTCAGAGATCCCCGACCTTTTCAACCCCTGAGTAACATTCAAAAGTTAAAGTAGTTGGGGAGCAACGCAAGCATGAAGAATTTTCTTGGGGTGACAAATAAGTGCTCTGGCCATTTGGTAGCCCCTATGTAGATTGTAAACCTACATTGATGCTCTGTTTGGCAGTGCACCTTGTTTTTATGCAACCAAAACTTTCCTCCTAGCCTGGAATTCAAAAATAAGCACCTGCTTTGAGGCCACTGGGAGCAACATCCAAGGGGTTGGAGAGCAACATGTCACTCACGAGCTACTGGTTGGGGATCACTGATTTAATTGATACATTTCACAGCAACATCTCTGGAGTATTAGCAACTATTGTATCAAGTCTAACAGCTGCCTGTAATGAAACCCAGAGATTCTGCTCAGAAGGGACAAACATAAGAAATGTATCCATTAAATGTATCAGTTGAGAATACTTGCGGTGGTCGGCGACCCCCCTCCCAGAGCTGCTTTAGAAGGTGAAAAATGACACTTTACACTTCAATATTAACTGGTTAGAAATAGAAAATAGACAGTAATTGGGAAAAAATTTAACTATTTGTTTGAAGGTGGACAACCCCTTTAATCTATTGCCAGGATTTAGTAGCCTTACTCACAAGCATTGCACAGTTATTGTAATGGGTGTATTCTCCTCCTTCAACTGTTTTTATATCCTGTTGCAGCAACATCTGAGGAAGCTGAAGAGGAAATGGATGAAGATATTGTTACAAATGGCTCCTGAGCTGAAGTTTCTGTGTTTTGAATGTTAATTCTAGTTCTTTCAAAATGATCATTGTAAATGTTCTCCTGTAAATGTAAATCCAATAAAAGTCTGTTTTGTATTTTACTGGAAATTTGTGTTCTTAATATGTATATTTTTGCTCTAATAGAAGACATAAGCCATTCCATTATACTGAAAGAACAAAAGAATCAACACTTGACAGGAACAGTCTGGAGCCAGTTTGTGCACATCTTATAATCATTGCGAGCCTGAGCTCTTATATAGGGTGAAATACTAGTTTAAAAGATAACTTGTACAGAGCACTCACTTATAATAGTGCCACTTTGAAAGGCTCTTATACATGGGTGTTTCCTCTGTGCTTCTTAAATGCATGCTGAGCTTGAAAAGCTACATATATTGCATCTCGCATGCCTTTTTTCCGTTCCAAACTCAACACTTTAATCTGACCGCTGACAGGGTTGCCACCTGGCCGGTAATTTACCAGCCTGGCAGGTAAAAATGATGGTTGATCCCAATGTTACTGATAGGGAAAAAAGATAAATATATAGGAAGGCTGGTGTTTTTTTTTTCAGAAAAGGTTGCATCCCTAACTGCTGAAGGCGTCAAGCGCAATAAAATCAGCATGCTGCATCTTATCTAAGGGTAGGCAATATAGGCGCGATCTGACGCACTGAGCAAAAACGCAGGCGTCACGTTGGATACGACGGAAATAAGGTAAGAGATGGAAATGCAGTTGCAGTGTTGATCCGACAGACATGACTGTCCTATGCAGATGCAGCGTCATGTCGCGTTGGATTAAAGCTGAAGCACCGTCGGACAATGCGAAATTGGATCGGCCCGATATGCACTGTATGGTGGAGCTCTACCCGAACGCACTGAAACACAAATGGATTGATACGCAACCCAGAACCCATCATGAGTACACGTAAGCAGAATATAATGGAATCAATTAGCAAATGCATTTATTTGCAGCCAAAACGGAGTTTAGGACCAGTAATATGAAAAATACGAAAAAAAACAAAACACCAAGACATATTTAACTTTAAAATATGTCTTTATTAAGAAATAAATACTGATACTCCGCTTGCGCTCCTCATTATTCGGCGATCGAGTTCTCCTCCCTGCCATCCTTATAGGAGATGGCCTTTTCTGAAGAGGAGCGTTTTTTTTTCTTTTTCCATCATACAAATTAATTAAAAAAATATATATTTTTGATGTTACTGGTCTTTTAAATGCTGAAAAAAATGCCTGTGTGTCTTGTGTGCCTGTATGCCTTTTTAGAATAAAAGTCTTAGATTTATGTCACGAGTGATGACTGATGGTGGTTCACCTTACGGTAGAGTCCTGCAGTGGGTGGGGTACCCGCAAAACCTGTGGTACCCTGTGGGTTGCTGGCAGAAGTGCGGGTGCGGGTACAGACGCGGTACTGCAGGTCCGGCCGCGGGTCTCCATAGTGATTTTTACTTATTTTTTCTGCTCACGCCTACTTCCGATGATGTCACTTCCAGTTACAATGACATCACTTCCTGATTCTTGATTTGCAGCATGACAGCACTTCCTGATTCTTGATGGAGAGCTGGTCCGGGTTGCGGATAAGCTACTTGCAGGATGGGTAACGGGTCTAGACAGGTAAGAATGTCGGTCGCGGATATGGGTCGGGTCGCAAAAAATAGACTCTACCTTACAGCTAACTTTTATCATGTCCATTCTAAGCAACTTTTCAATTTTTTCATTATTTTGTTTTTGAATTATTTGCTGCCTTCTTCAGACTCTCCAACTTGCAAATGGGGGTCACTGCCCCCTCCCCCCCATCTATAAACAAATGTCCTGTAAGGCGACACATTTATTGTTACTTTTTATTACTCGTACCTCTGCTATGGCAAATTGGACCCTAGCAACCCAATTGCTAAAATGGAAAACTGGAGAGCTGCTGAATAAAAATATGAATGTCAGAAAGCATAATTAACTAAATAAATATGAAAACCAATTGCAAATTGTCTCACAATATGACTCTCTACATCATATTAAACATACCTCCCAACATTTTAGTATTAAAAAGAGGGACAAATTTTCTTTGCAAGTAGCGCAGAAGTTTTTTAACACACCCATTTTGTGACCACGCCCACAGCCTTCCACATACCATGTTCATTTTACAAAATTTGGCAGATTTTGAAAGTCTGAAAATGTTTCTCCTGTTACAATTAGTTATTTTCTTATCTCAAAAGTGTTATAACATATCTTGTCTGTTCTGAGCTCTCTGCCAAAAGCCAATTAAGTTAGAAACATTGTTTCTTTTTCTGGCTGTTCAGCGCAGAGAAAAAAGGGACTTTCCAGTACAAATGAGGGACTACAGGTTGAGCTGTCAAAAGAGGGACTGTCCCTCCCAAAAAGGGACAGTGGGAGGTATGTATTAAAAGTTAACTCAACCCCTGTAAGTCCATTCAAAAAGTGACCATAGCTACTACTGGTACCTACATATAAATATTACTCGCTGCTCAGTCTCATGAATGTAATCTCTTTCCCGCCGGTCAGTGCGTCACTGTATTACTCCAATACGGCACAATGAATACAAAGCGAGCCTTTTCCAAATGCAGTAGACCATTTAGAGGCTTGGAACTCAAAGTCAACTCGGCTATTGATTAGTCGCTTCTGTTTCCAGCAGCAGTGTCGGTGGGTTGACACGTCACCTCGGGTTAAGATTGGTCGGTTCGAGAATAAACACAGAAACCGGATCTTTTCCTGTGTGGCCCATCAACATGGAACTGGGTAACCAGCTGGGCCCGGGGAATCGCCCCGAAATAGAACTGGAGTGGTACCAGTATCTTCAGAATACAGGTAATCTTAGGGATTTTATGATAGTAGGGCTGCGCATTCTCTATGGAGTTTCTCCTTAGTTGTCTGTGCTGTGAATACAGGTAATTCATCCTGTAAATCACAGAATCTATGGTGCATTTCTCTAGTTGTGGCTGCGATACGGGACATTTTATCATATCAATAAATACAGGGCCAGAGGCAGTATTTGTCAGTGTGACTGTTAAGCTATTTATTGGCCCATGCAGAAATAGACTTCCATGCCCTAATGCTATATTAGCCCTAGCTCCCTCCATTCCATGTAGGAGTTCCCAGCTCCCCTCCATTCCACATAGGAGTCCCCAGCTCCCCTCCAGGCCACATGAAAGAGAGTCCCCAGCTCCCCTCCAGGCCACATGAGAGAGAGTCCCCAGCTCCCCTCCAGGCCACGTGAGAGAGAGTCCCCAGCTCCCCTCCAGGCCACGTGAGAGAGAGTCCCCAGCTCCCCTCCAGGCCACGTGAGAGAGAGGAGTCCCCAGCTCCCCTCCAGGCCACAATAGAGTCCATTGGCAATTATATAGATGCTGGACTGCACTGGTTTCTAAGCTGCTATGCAGTGTGGCCTAGGTGGGGTTTGTGTGTTCTCTTCTAAAGAGGCATGCACAACAATTACAGAGACTTCTGCTCACTGGCACCCTTTATATCCCATTATGCTCAGTACTCCAATGGTCTTCTAAATTCTGTATTGTCATCATTATAATATAAACCACTTGAATTGGTCTATGTGCTATCTAGTTTTAATATATAATAATAATAATAATGTAATATATTTTAGTCACTATGTATTGTGTTCACCCTTAAAGAGATTGTTCACCTTTAAATAAACCTTAAGTACGATGTAGAGAGATACTCTGGGATAATTTGCAATTGTTTTTAATATTTATTATTTTTGGCTTTTGAGTTATTCAGCTTTTTATACAACAGCTCTCCAGAATGCAATTTCAGCAATCTGGTTGCTACAGTCCAAATTCCCCTAGCAACCATACACTGATTTAAATAAGAAACAGGAATATGAATAGGAGAGGTCTGAATAAAAAGCTTTGTAATAAAAAGTAGCCATAACAATAAATTTGTAGCCTTACAGACCATTTGTTGTTAGATGGGTCAGTGACCCCCATTTGAAGGCTGGAAAGGGTCAGATGAAAAAGTCTAATAACTAAAAAAGTAAATCGTATAAATAATGAAGACCAATAGCAAAATTGCTAAGAATTGGACATTCTATAACATACTAAATGTTCCCACAAAGGTGAACCACCCCTTTAAGCCAGAATTATGCATCATTTTAGTAAAATTCTTTATTCTCTTAATGTGAACAAAAGTGTTGTTTTAATGCCCAATATGAATAGTACAGGTATGGGATCCCTTATCCGGAAAACCCGTTATCAAGAAAGCTCCGAATTACTGAATGGCCATCTCCCATAGACTCCATTATAATGAAATAATACAAAATTTTAAAAATTATTTCCTTTTTCTCTGTAATAATAAAACAGTAGCTTGTACTTGATCCCAACTAAGATATAATTAATCCTTACTGGAAGCAAAGCCAGCCTATTGGGTTTATTTATTGTTTATATGATTTTCTAGTAGACTTAAGGTATGAAGTTCCAAATTACAGAAAGATCCATTATCCGGAAAACCCCAGGTGCCGAGCATTCTGGATAATAGGGCCCATACCTGTCCTATAACTATATATAGTGTATAATATAAGTTGATCTGCTGTCAAGTTAATTTTAAAACAAAATAAAAAAGGAATGAAACAATGTACTTAGTTGTCTTATTGGGCAATAGAAGAATTGTTAAGGCAAAGCAAAACTTGGGACAGGGTGATACAATTGTGTCTAAGTGTAAGTGCTGCGTGGGGTATCAGGCCAGAAGTCAACATTTAGCATTAAAGGATATCCTCAAAGGCTCTTTAGGTTTTGGATAAAGCAATTATCAAGACTCTACAATCAGAGTATCTCTAGTAGAAATCTTCTCTCTAGCTGGAGAAATGATTGGCTGCCATCGGTCAGCACTAATAATTATCTACATAAAAAGGCATTTCTAATATTCTGCTTTTTCTTTTTCCAGTGGGTGCAGCTCTGTCAAACTATGGCTGGTACCTCTTGCTTGGCTGCATCGGTATATATTTCTTGATTCAGAAGTTGTCGGCGAAATTCACTCGAGTTGGCCAGTCTACTCGCACAGATGTGACAGGTTTGTGTTTCTAAGTGCATCAACTGAATCCTTCATAGGGGATGAAGCCTTTCAATGCCAGAAGTTTAATCGTATTTACCACGTCTGTTGAATACAAAGGGAAGCTATAGTCCCAAATTGGTGACCGCTTTGAATCCTGGTTACCAGTAAAGCTGGTGTCAGGCAATAGTAGATATTACTATCTACTAGTATGTCCCAAGAGCTGCTGATAATGTTACTTTCACATTTTTGTGACTAAATTCAGTCTTGAGGCACCAGCCATAAGTCTCACGGGCCATCTTGTCTGCAAGATGATCTTAAAAAGAAAGAGTCCCATTATTCTTGTGTCAAAAATCCAATTTGTTTTGTACTGCCCAGACCCTGATAAGATTGTCAGAAGACAAGAAGCAGTGGCAGCCGTCCGGATGCGAATGCAGGAGGAGCTCAATGCTCAGGCTGAATTGTACAAACAGAAGCAGGTTCAGGTAGGTGTAGATGATCTTCTCTAAAGCTGGCCATGCATGGGCAGATATTATCACAACTCTGTGAATGATCTCATTGGCTAAACCAACATTTTAACAAATTGTGCTTCCATCAATGTTTGACTAGATGTTAAAGGGGTGGTTCACCTTTAAGGTAACTTTTATTATGTTATACAATGGCCAATTCTAAGCAACTTTTCAATTGGTTTTCATTATTTATTATTTATAGTTTTATAGTTATTTGTCTTTTTCTTCTGTTCCTTTGCAGCTTTCAAATGGGCGTCGCCGTCCCCTTGTAAAAAAACAAATGCTCTGTAAGGCTACAAATGTATTGTTATTGCTACTTTTTATTGCTGATCCTTCTATTCAGACCCTCTCCTATTCATATTCTAGTCTCTTATTCAAATGAATGCATGGTTGCTAGGGTAATTTGTGCCCTAGTTACCAGATTGCTTAAAATTCAAATTGAAGAGCTGCTGAATAAAAAGCTCAATAACTCAAAAACCAAGAATAATAAAAAATGAAAACCAATTGCAAATTGTCTCAGAATATCACTCTCTACATCATACTAAAAGTTATCTCAAAGGTGAACAACCCCTTTAAGATATTTTTGTCATAGCTTTGGCTGCAAAACCTGTTAACATCTATTAACTGATGGCTGTCTGTTCCTTTGTTTACTCTGGAATTAAAATATTACAACTTAAAAAAAAAATACACTTGCTGGTTCAGGAATTAACTTTTATATTGTAGAGTGAATTATTTACAGTGTAAACAGTGCAATTAAAAACTACAACATAAAAATCACTTTAAGGTATGTATAGTGAATGATCATTTAATGGTGATTAACTGATTGCCCCATCCACTGACCAATTTCAGTTCACAACAAAAATGTTTTTAAACCTGTCTGATCGACTGATGGGAAGATATTGTTGCAACTATTGTAAATGTTGACATTGTTTGAACCCTGTCAATGTAACAATTTTATGGGATCATGCCAAAATTGGTTGTTTTCACACAAAAAGTCTGAGTGTATGGCTACCTTGAGACCATGAAATCTGGAATTAAATTATTTGTTATTTTGTCCTGACTTGGGCCTAGTTTAAAAAAAAAAAAATACAGTTGGTCAATATGTTTTATAAAATGTTCTCTACAAAATGTTATTTTCTATTGACAAATTCTCTTATAGGGACATGTACCTGCATTGTGTATATTAATGACTTAAAGGGATACTGTCATGGGAAAATGTTTTTTTTCAAAACACATCAGTTAATAGTGCTGCTCCAATAGACTTCTGCACTGAAATCCATTTCTCAAAAGAGCAAACCGTTTTTATTTTATATTTCATTTTGAAATATGCCATGGGGCTAGACATATTGTCAGTTTCCCTGCTCATGTGACTTGTGCCAGCACTTTAGGAGGGAACTGCTTTCTGGCAGGCTTTTGTTTTTCCTTCTCAATGTAACTGAATAGTACGCAGTGGGACATGGGTTTTTTTTTTTTTTACTATTGAGTGCTGTTCTTATATCTACCAGGCAGCTGTTATCTTGTGTTAGGGAGCTGTTATCTGGTTACCTTCCCATTGTTCTGTTGTTAGGCTGCTGGGTAGGGAAATGGAGGGGGGTGATATCACTCCAACTTGCAGTAAAGAGTGATTGAAGTTTATCAGAGCACAAGTCACATGACTTGGGGCAGCTGGGAAATTGACTATATGTCTAGCCCCATGTCAGATTTCAAAAAGAAATATAAAAAAAAACTGTTTGCTCTTTTGAGAAATGGATTCAGTGCAGAATTCTGCTGGAGCAGCACTATTAACTGATGCATTTTGGGGGGGAAAAAAACTTTTTTTTTTCCATGACCGTATCCCTTTAAGAATAAGTGAAACCTGAAGGCTTGGTTAATTGTTTCACGGGCAGCAATGCAGTAGATGTTAGGGATGCACTGAATCCCGGATTCGGTTCGGGATTCAGATGTGCTTGAGTTCATTGGATAAGGGTAACTGATCCTGCCTTGTCTGGTTGGACAGTGGATCCTCTGCTTAAAGCAACACAAGTAATCTGTTCCTTTCCAGAAAGGAACTAGAATAACCAGTAAATGGTTTCCCCATGAAAAAAACAAAAAGTAACAATTATTTCCAGCAGTAAAGTTAAAATCCTTTGGCCCAACGTGTTTCTATTACACCATATTAATATGAGATTTCAGACAGTCTGTGCTGCTCTTAGTCCTGTTCTTTTTCTGTAACAAGAAAGTGCAACATGTTCCCTTAATTTGAAAATTAAAAAAAAAAAACCACATGTTCCTGTTCTTGATCTCTCTAAATAGGACAGAAGCAACAAATCCACGTTCTGTTTTAATCTGCCTCAATTTTTTTCCAGACATTCAAAGCTTTTCCTCCTTTTATTTATGATCTAATTTCTTAGCAAGGTTAAAGCCTTTGCAACATCTCTTTCCTTTCTATGACTACGTGTGTTGTTTTAGGTCAGGGGTGTTCTAGATCAGTGCTGCACAACCTTGCCCATATAGTCTGTTATCCTCTGTATCCTGCTCATCATGTTATTATATAAAACAATGGTGTCGCACAGAGAAGTGAAACCCTTGATATATTGCATAGAGCAGTGATTTTCAACCTTGTGCCTCCAGCTGTTAAGAAACTACAAGTCCCACAATGCATTTGCCTGACTGTGGCTGTCAGACTCCTTCATTGCATTGTGGGACTTGTAGTTCCTTAAAGGAAAAGTAAATGTTTTTCTTTTGCTTTCTGTAAATTTGCTCTAAACAGCCCCCCAGATTAATGTACCTTAGTCCCTGCTGCAAGTCTGCTCTGGTTTCTGTGTTATCAGCAGCTTGTTTCCCCTTCTTCCTGGTGCAGAGTGAAGCCCAGCCCCTTAGTTTACTGAGCAGTCCATTTGCTGCTGTTCCACAATAGAGAGGAAGAGGGAGCCAGTGTGTGCATTAGTAAGCTAGTTTCCCCAAGCAAAAGCTGCTACACACACTGCTCTCTGCTATGTCATAGTATGCAAATGATCTCCAGGACTAGTCACAGAGATAAGGTCAGCTCAGTAAGCTAAGGGGCGGGGCTTCACTCTGCACCAGGAAGAAGGGGAAACAAGCTGCTGATAACACAGAAACCAGAGCAGACTTGCAGCAGGGACTAAGGTACATTAATTTGAGGGACTGTTTAGAGCAAATTTAGAGATAGAAAAAAAAAACGTTTACTTGTTCTTTAACAGCTGGAGGCACAAGGTTGAAAATCACTGGCATAGAGGCCCACATCCAGCTCGAGGGCTTCCAATTGAAAAGCAATTTTTAGATGCATTCTGTTTTTGCTCCAGTACCACAGTGTAAGAGCTTTAGAACAATGTGTGATCTCATTTCCTTTGGTTTGAGGTTTCTCTAGCACAGTAGCCCATGAAGTGACTTTGTCCTGCCTGCTGTCTGAATATTCAAAACTGGTAATTCCATTGAAGCCCATGTGCACCTATATTATAAAAAAAAATACCTAATACATCTGATGAGGCTGGCCTCTATCACTTACTGTATGGTTTCCAAATTTTTGTCTCAGTTGCAAGAGGAAAAGCGGAGGCGAAACATAGAGACTTGGGATCGTATGAAAGAAGGGAAGAGTTCCAAGGTGTGCCTTAGCCAGGTGAGCATAAAATTCTATATCATATATTTTATGAGTCTTATTCAATCTCTCCAACCAGTCATAGGCTCCCAAACTGCATTTGCATTGAATAAAGTGTATCTCATATCATGACTGAATTGATTTCCTTCCCCCTGCTGTTTGCTGCATCCACAAAATGAATATTAATCTAAACCATTAAAGGGGATGTAAAGGCAAAAAAAAAAAAAAATCCCTTTTTTACTTTCTTTAATGTAAAAAGAATACTCCCAATACACTTGGAGTCTACCATTTTTATAAGAAATCAGACTGTATGCAGTGAAATTCCCCCTTCATTTACTTGCTCTGACTGCTGTGGATAGGAAATGTCAGACGGTCCCTAGCTGCTCTGCAGGGAAAGGATGATACTTTCAAACGACAGGGGGGAGGGGCTCCCCAGAACTCAAGCAGCTTTGTTTGTTTCCCTGTAGAACAGCCACGACCATGTAGAGATTCATATCTGCAGCAGTCAGAGCAAGTAAATGAAGGGGGGGTTTCACTGCATATAATCAGGTTTGTTATAAAACTGTACAGATGTTTTAATTGAAGTATAGTGGGGATAGGTTTCTTTCAGTTAAAGGGATACCTAAGCTGAGCCCAGATCAAACTGAGCATGTGCACAGTCTTGGTCTTGCAAAGATGTATAACAAAGTTACAAGATGACAGCCCCCTTTGGCCGACTTTGAAAGCATAAATCGTTTGTTTGATTAGGCTTGTGGTGCAGTAAGTTTATATTTAGTATACAAAATACAGCATTTCTAGCCTTATTCTATTTTACACTTTAGTTTCCCTGGCCCACTGGTAATGTCAAAGGCTACTTATAAATGCTAAGCTGTTTTCATCTTCTCCCTAGGATGCATCTCCAAGCACCTCCACTTCATCATCTGCCCCAAAACCCAAGCCTGAGAGCAGACCATTGCGTGGCAGTGGTGAGTATAGCGTCAGCCTGTAAGGCAATGACCGGTTTAAACTGTCTTTTTATGTTTCCAGCCTTGCATCTGCTATTCGATTAAAGTAATGGCGGTGTCTACAACTATTTGTACTTGCCCTCTAGCTTTAATTCTGTTTTGCCTAACATTCATATAGAGAGTGAAAGAGAAAGCTGTTGCAGTTCGGTTTGGTATTTTTTTTATTTTTGAGTGACTGGATATCCAACATAATAGCCAGAACATTACTTTGCTGCTTTTCAGCTCTGACATAACTGTTCAGTGAGTTTGCTATTGATCCTCCGCATTCAGCTCAGATTCAAAAGCAACAGTTATGGCCCATGTGCCCTCAAGTCTCTGGTTACCAGGCAGGAACCAGGAACCAATCAGTGGAAACAAAGAGAGTTGCAAAGCAGGAAGTAGTGTTCTGGCTATTATGTTAGACATCCAGTCACTCCAGCCTTTATACATTACATTACATTTTTGCCTAACTATATTAACACTTTTTATTTTGCACAGCCTATCTTATTACCAGTTTTTATTTTTATACTGAACAATTCCTTTAATCATTTCATACATAGGGGTCACCTCAAACCAATAAGCAGATTCTTTTGTACCCGAATACTATTTAAATCTTCAAAACTGCTTTGTCCTGACAGGATACAATCCTCTGACAGGAGGTGGAGGTGATACATGTGCCTGGCGACCAGGTCGAAGGGGCCCTTCTTCAGGAGGATGAGGTTAAGCTTCTTGCTGGTATTTCTTCCCCTTAGAATATCGGCAAGATGAAAAGAATGCACCACCTGCAGTAATAGTGTTGATTCCAGTCTGTGATTCTTTAGGACTAGAGCTTGGATACTATGTACGTTCTATCTCTGTGTGGTATGGAGGAAGTCATCACTTGATGAATGTTAAAGGAACAGTAACACCAAAAATGTAAAGTGTTTTGAAGTAATGAAAATATCATGTAGTGTTGCCCTGCACTGTTTGCTTCAGAAACACAACTATAGCTGCTGAGTAGCAATGGCGGGAAAAAAAAGGCTATATTGCACAGGTTAAATAGTGGATAACCGATAACATTATGTTCTTCAGAGCTTATTTGCTATCCGCTGTGTAACGCGGCTGCTCCCATCGCTAACAGCAGCTTATTTATATAAACAATAGTAGTATTTCTGAAGCAAACACAGCAGTTTTACCAGTGCAGGGCAACGGTGCATTATAGTTTCATTTTTTGATGTTAATGGGCCTTTAAGGAGCTCTTTGGAAGTAGAAGCTGGAATTCTGTCGGATTAGATCAGGCTGGGGAATTTTGTCACTGCAATCTGGCACTCTGCATGATGTCATCCTTAAAAATGGCACAATAGCCAATGAGGTTGACTGATGTTGTTTGGTGGTATACATTCTGTATATATGTTTTTGGGGTTTTTTTTTTTTTTTTTTTTTGGTCTGCAGCTTAAATAGATGCTTTGCACCACTGCTCTTCATATTTTCTGAGAAATCTAAAGAAAACAGGAGCTGATGCTTCCAGTATAGTGATTGTCACTTTACGCTTTTAAGTGTTTCTTTGCCCAGAATATCAATAGTAGAGCCAGGCTAGCTAGCCCGTGTGTAAAATAAATACTTGATACCATTGTCACCCTTGCAAAATAGTATCTGTTGTGCACAAGAAGACACCAGACTCACCATATCCAAACCAACGGAACTGCATTATCAAATGAAAATTTTGGAAGCAAAGTGAACTATGGACTATGACATAACAACACAGGCATATCTTTGTTCTAATCACCATTGTACAGGAACATGTGAGGGTGTGCTTGTCCTTTAATACGTCATCATGAATATCCCTTTGAGTAAAATAAGCAACGGGTGTGCATCGATCACAGCAGGGACTTGGGCAGCAGCTTCCGGCAATCAGTGATGTGGAAATGGCGGAGCTCACCCAACACGCTCCGTCTCCTCTTCAGTTGGCCTCTCTCCGTCTGCAACTACCTATACTCGATCGCTTGTGAGGGCTGAACGGTCAGATTAATATCAGATTGGCTTTATTGAAGCACACATTTGAATTGTATTACAGCAGTGGATGTGCAAAACTAACGTGTTTCGTGCCTTCATACTCAGCACTTCATCAGAGTCACATGGGCAGCACCTGTCATGTAAAATGTAAGTCCGACGGTGTGATTTCTAGCCCCACTGACTCACTTGCTACTTCTGTCATGTCCTGCATTTAAATATAGGTAGCCACACACTGGCAGATAGCATATGCCAAGCAATGAATAAAGGAAACATTTTTCTGGTATGACCATATTTCTGTAGTTAAAAGAACCGTAAGTAACACCAAAACATGAAAGTATTTTAAAGTAATGAAAATAACATGTAGTGTTGCCCTGCACTGATAAAACTGGTGGGTTTGCTTCAGAAACACTACTATAGTTCATATAAACAGGCTGCTGTGTAACAATAACGGAAACTGAAAAAAGGCTATATGGCACTGGTAAAATAGTGGATAACAGAGAACACCATTATGTTCTACAGAGTTTATAGTCTGTGTAACCTGAACCTTTTTTAATGGCTGCCCCCACAGCAGCTTATTTATATATAACAATAGTAGTGTTTTTAAAGCAAACGCAACTGTAGGGCAACACTGCATTATATTTTTGTTACTTTAAAACAAAAATTTTAATCTTTTAATTATTTGCTCATACAGAAGGGCTGCTCCTCCCTCCCTTAACTGCAGATGCAACACAGACTCGTAGACTTGACTCCTCAGCAGATGAAAATTTCCAAACCTACCTGCCCCCCCCCCAAGCCAAGTGAGGTTTTGAGCACTTAAATATTGGTCAGGATTGGAAGGCCACCATACACATAAAAAAGTGGAACCGATTTGTTTTGTACAGTATTATTGATATATGTATGGCAGAACAGGAGGGGAGAACAGACCAGCAGCGCTGAACACAACTGCACTTCTGGTTGTCCCCTCATGGCTTTTAGTACTGATGTCGAGATAAACAAGGCTCAATGGCTTTTAGTACTGATGTCGAGATAAACAAGGCTCAATGTCCGTGCTCTCTACACACCAATGGGATGAGAACTTTTTTCATGTAAAATAGAACTGTTGCTATCAAGATAATTTCTTTCACAAGCCCACCTGATTTCTAAATGGAGATTTAGATTATCTTCACTCTCTGGTGATGCTGGCCCTTTAAAGATTATGGGGTTATGATGTCATTACAAGCATCCAATCAGTCGTTAATTTATTTTTAAATTGAGTTTTTATAAACAAACAAAAAACAGCCTTATGGCAAGCCAGGGTTAGAGAGGTCAAGAGAGGCAATACATGGGTAAAGTAAGGTATACAACATTAGAGCCAATAGCAAGATGAGCATTGGGTAGGAATTTCTATACTAAGGAGTACAACAGTATAGTGGGTTATACCAATCCTGCTTCCAAAACCAAACCTTATCAAATTCTGTGTGCCCCATCCAGTGCATGGCGATGTTCACTAGTTAATTTTTACTTTATGTTTCTTTACTTGCTGCTCTATAGCAAACTGCTCATTGGCTTCTTTTCCTTGAAAAGATATTGGGAAAAACATGTTTTTTTGAAAACACATCAGTTAATAGTGCTTCTCCAGTAGGATTGTGCACTGGAATCCATTTCTCAAAATAGCAAACAGATTTTTTTATATTTAATTTTGAAATCTCACATGGGGCTAGACATATTTTCAGTTTCCCAGCTGCCCCAAGTCATGTGCATGTGCATGCTTCCCTATCAAAGTGAGTGCACAGCCACCGATTAGTCTTGTACTATTGCTTTATATAAGATACAATTCTAGCACACTCTTTAGCACAGGTATAGGATCCATTATCAAAAAATTCAAATTACAGACTCAATTTTAATCAAATAATTCAAAATTTTAAAACAAAATGTCAAAACAGTATCTTGTACTTGATGCCAACTAAGATATAATGAATACTTATTGGTGGGAAAACAATCTTATGTGGTTTATTTAAATGATTTTTAGCAGACTTAAGGTATGGTGATCCAAATTATGGAAAGACCCCTCCAGAAATGCCAGGTCTCCGGCATTCTGGATAACAGGTCCCACTATATCTGTTTTTATACAGTGGTCATTCTTTGCCTCCATTAAAGTTTTTGTTCACCTTCGAGTTAACATTTAATATAATGTAGACAGTTTGCAGTTGGGTTTCATGTTTTATTTGGAGTTTTTAAACTATTTAGAAATAAAATATCCCTCTATGCAACTTTCTACACTGATTAAATAGTTTCAGTAGGGATGCGTTGAATCTACTATTTTGGATTTGGCCGAATCCCCGCATCCTTCACAAAAGATTCAGCCGAATACCAATCCAAATCCTAATTTGAATATGAGGGGTGGGAAGGGAAAACCTTTTTTGACTGCCTTGTGACAAAAAGTCACGTGATTTCCTTCCCGCCACATTTGCGTATGTGGATTAGGTTCGTCCAAATCCTACTGAAAAAGGCTAAATCCTGCTGAAAAAGGCAGAATTCTGGATTCGGTATATCCCTTATTTCCAGTGCTTTAAAGATAGTTGTAAATATAACTAATAAGGAACGCTTCCTAATTCTTGCACTGGCGCCTGTGACTGACCCAATGTAGCTGAAGCCAGCTAACATGCAAAGAAGCTTAAGAGGCTGACGTGTGCTCCACTGTTTCAAGAGACAGAGAACAGACAAAACAAATACTACTTTTTATAGAAATTGTACTTACACATAACTTTATGGGTAGTGACACACAGAGAGATTTAGTTGCCTGGCAACTAATCACCTGTTTTTCTGGGCGACAATCTCCCCAAACTCCCTTCCTATGTCATACTGCCTGGCTTGAATGAAAAGTCGCCAGCAGTATGGCACTTGCGGCGCTTAGTTTTCTAAAGTTGCCTCATGAAGAAACTTTGGGAAACGATGCGCTGCGAGTGTCATAACACTATTTACATTCAAGCCGGCGGTATGACACTGGAAGGCAGTTCATCCAGACGAAGAGGCAATTAGTTGCCAGGAGACTAAATCTCCCTGAATCCGCCCATGTGTCAATACCCTAAAAGCTCCACAAAAGAATTAATGAATGTGTATTGTAAAAAAAATAACACTTTTATTAAAATTTTTGAGTTTACATTGCCTTAAAGTTCATATATAAAAGGCTGATCAATTCCACTTAGTTAAAGTCAGGTACGACAAATGTGTATTGTATAGGGTTTCTAAGCAAGCATGATACCAATTGTAATATCAATGTATCCACTAGATGTCGTACTTTTACCAGAATCCATGGTAAAATGGAACCAAGTACACAGATGAGGAATAATGTGCCATCCCCTTATCCCCATATAAAACAATCTTTTACTAAACATTAAAAAAAAAAATCTGCTTAGAAATGGGTGTATTTTACAATTTTTTCATGAATTGGGTCATGAAAGACAGACAGACCCATAAGTACAGGTATAGGATACATTGTAATAATAAAACGGTAGCTTCTTGATCCAAACAAGATATAATTAATCCTTATTGGAAACAGAACAGTCGTATTGAGTAATGTTTAGATGATTTTCTAGAAGACTTCAAGGGGTAGGTCACCTATATGTTATCTTTTAGTATGTTACAGTATGGCCAGTTCTAAGCAGCTTTTCGATTGGTCTCAGAATATCACTCTCTATATCAGGGGTCCCCAACCTTTTTTGCTCGTCAGCCACATTTAAAAAAGAGTTGGAGAGCAACACAAGCCAGAAAAAGTCCATGTGGATGTCAAATAAGAGCTCTGATTGGCTTTTTGGTAGCCCCTATATGGACTGGCAGCCTACAGGAGAGAATGTTTGGCAGGACATCTGTTTTTTATGCAACCAAAACTTGCCTCTAAGCCTGGAATTCAAAAATAAGCACCTGCTTTGAGGCCACTTGGAGCAACATCCAAGGGGTTGGAGAGCAACATGTTGCTTGTGAGCTACTGGTTGGGGATCACTGTTCTACATGATACTAAAGGGGGAACTACATCAAAATGTTTTTTTTAAAACATTGGAAAAAAAAACACAAAGGCAAATTAAACTTTAAAATCGCAAAGCCTTTATTAAGAAATAGTTACATAGTTAAATTGGGTTGAAAAAAGACAAAGTCCATCAAGTCCAATCCCTCCAAATTAAAACCCAGCATACATACACACACACACACACCTCCACTCTTTCAAACACAAACCATATATGCCCATAGCTATACTAACTGTAGAGTTTAGTATCAAAATAGCCTTTGATATTATGTCTGTCCAAAAAATCTTCCAAGCCCCTAAAGCATTAACAGACTCATCACAACATCACCCGGCAGTGCATTCCACAACCTCACTGTCCTGACTGTGAAGAACCACCTACGCTGCTTCAAATGAAAGTCCTTTTCTTCTAGTCTGAAGGGGTGGCCTCTGGTGCAGTGATCCTCTTTATGGGTAAAAAGGTCCCCTGATATTTGTCTATAATGTCCTCTAATATATTTGTAAAGTGTAATCATGTCCCCTTGCAAGCTCCTTTTTTCCAGAGAAAACAACCCCAACCTGGACAGTCTCCCCTCATAATTTAAGTCTTCTATCCCTCTAACCAGTTCAGTTGCACTTAGTCTCTGCACTCTCTCCAGCTCATTTATATCCCTTCTAAGGACTGGAGTCCAAAACTGCACTGCATACTCCAGATGAGGCCTTACTAGGGATCTATAAAGTGGTATAATTATGTTTTCATCCCTTGAGTTTATGCCCTTTTTTATGCAGGACAGAACCCTATTTGTTTTAGTAGCTACAGAATGACACTGCCCAGAATTACAAGAATTACCCAACACTCAGAGCCAGTGAAGCGGGGATCAACCCCTGCGTGTTTAATTCAAGTCAGTGATGTAACGTTTCGGGGGCGTGCCCCTTCGTCAGACATTTAGTGTATAACTTGCATTTATGTTATTTTATATCTTACCGAAAGTCTTCAGAAAAGGCGACGATCCATTGTACGGCGCTCGATTTCTCCTCTCTGGCTATCTCCTATAAGGAAGGCAGGGAGGAGAAATCGAGCACCGCTATATGGATCGCCCGATCGCCATCGCCTTTTCTGAAGAGGTGCACAAGTTGAGTTTTCAGTCAGTTATTTCTTAATAAAGACTTTACAATTTTAAAGTTCAATTTGTCTTGGTGTTTTTTTTCAATGTATTCTAACAAATGTTTTAAAACATTTTTTTTGTTACTGGCCCTTCAAGGTATGGAGAGCCAAATGACAGAAAAATCCCATATCTGGAAACCCCCAGGTGCCAAGAATTCTAGATAACAAACCCCATACCTCTGTTGGAGAAGGGGAATTGTCAGGTACAGGTTGTCAAAACAAGTAGTGTTTTTACTATGCAATATATGTATTTTATATTAGGGATGCACCGAATCCACTAGTTGAGATTCGGCTGAATCCTGGGGGAAAGATTCGGATGAATACTGAACCAAATCCAAATTTGCATATGCAAATTAGGGGCGGGAAAGAAAAAAGTGAGAACAGTTTTTTTCCCTCCCTGTCCTTAATTTACATATGCAACTTGGGATTGTGACTCAGTTCGGCCAGACACTAGGATACGGCCGAATCCTGCTGAAAATGTCCAAATCCCGCAACCAAATCCTGGATTTGGTGCATCCCTACTTTATATGTCTATTGCCTGGGTCTGTTGATATAGGGGAAAATGCAGCCGAGGATCCTATCATTTTTAGCAAATGCCACATGCTCTGTGGGACCTCACATTCATTTCACTTGTCTGTGGGTTGGGAAATGTATGAGGCTGCAGCCATGGCTCTAATGGTGTAACAGCCTACCCCACTGCTCGCATTGTTTAGACAAAGTCACAGAAATATATAAACAGATAAGATCTATGGATGTTTTGTAGCGGTTTGAGGTTTAATGCTTGGGTGCTGGTTGCATTTCTTGCTTTATGTGTTTTAGAGTCCAAGAGCAAGCACCAGGACAAGCTTATTCTCTCTCTCTGTTCAACCAAAACTGTACATACTGGCCAAATGTCATTTTCATGTTACACTTACCTCCTCCTGGCAGAGGCAGTAACAGAACAGTAATATAAAAAAAATTGTGTTTTTAAGCAATGAATAAATAATTTAGAATTGCCCTGCACTAGTAAAACTGGGATGTTTGCTTCAGAAAGACTATTATAGTAAACAAGCTGCTGTGTAGCCATGGGGGCAGCCATTTAAAGGACAACTAAACCCTAAAGTAAAAAAAACCCTACCCTACATAGACCCCCCTCCTAGTTGCTACCCCAGGCAAATGCCCCTAAGTCTTATCTTACCCCTCAGTGAAGATTCTGTCCAGCGGTGTTTACGGCAGCCATCTTCTTCTTCTGCATATTGCAATCTTCCGCTTCACGACAACTGCGCATGCTCCTAAAGTCACAGAAATTGACGAAGCACAAGAAGAAGACCAGAAAATTGGCTGCCATAAACTACACTGGACAGAATCTGCACCAAGGTGTAAGTTAAGACTTAGGGGCATTTGCACAGAGGAGTAGATAGGCTGGGAGGAGGAGGGTCTATATAGGGTAGGGGGGTAGGGTTTTTTTTTTTAAATTTTAGGATTTGCTTCTCCTTTAAGCATAGGATACAGAGTAGATAAAAGCACTGCAGAACCCATTGTATACTCAAAGCTTTTCTATTATCTGCTGTGTATCCTGATCTTTTTCTCCTTTGAATGACTGCCCCATGGTTACACAGCAGCTTATTTATATAAAGTAAAGTAGAGTTTCTGAAGCAAACATGAAAGGGTGGTGGCAGATGGGGAGATTAGTCGGCCAGCACCCAGTTTCTTTGTGATGCAACTTCAGGAAGTTCGGAAATCGAAAGCAATTCGCATGCCATCCCACCTCCCGCTGGCACACTTCACATTAGTCTGACAAATACAGTCTTCAGTCACCAGTATTCAGGCATGGACTGGCAGTCTCTAGCTTCTGGCAAATGCCAGATGGGCTGCTGGAAGATGCCATAGACATTTACTAATTATTGGGGCTGTTTGGGCCTCCATGTACATGAAATCCCAGATTCTATTTTAAGTTTCATCCTTGTGGTATTCTTGTTTGAGCTTGACCAGTAGGAAGGATTTGGAATAGGCTAAAGCAAGTAAGCCACATACAAATGTAAAAATATTTGGGGAGCAACACAAGCATGGAACAATTTCCAGGGGTGATGCCAAAGAAAGGCTGTGATTGGCTATTTGGTAGCCCCTATGTGGACTGGTAGCCTACAGGAGGATCTGTTTGGCAGTACACCTGTTTTTTTATGCAACCAAAACTTGCCTCCAAGCCTGGAATTAAAAAAATAGTACCTTGTTTGAGGTCACTGGGAGCAACATCCAAGGTTTTTTATTGACCAATATGTTACTCCTGAGCCATTGTTTGCGGACCACTGGGCTATAGGATCTGTAGAATTACTGCTTGCTTTGTTTCAATTTGTCTTATTCTTTCTCTGACTTTTGAGTTTTTCCCTTTGCTGCCAGCCATACCCCCAAGTCTCTCCTTGACCTCTCATTTAGTCATCATTTGGCTTCTCAGCCCTAGCCTTTGTGTCCCTTTCTGCTACATCATGGAAACCAGGAAAGGGCAACTGGTGTCCCCACATGTGTTCTGCTGTAAGTCACCATATTCTTCCATGTCTTTTATACATTTGGGACCAGCCTTTTGTATTAGGAAATTGCCTGGCAAAAGCTCCTAGACCTAATGATATGATGATAATGTGAATTTCATCCTTCCCTGTCCTGCTGCATCTGATGGCCAGGTGTTCATTCTAAAGGATGTTTGGTTTATATTTGCCTTCCAGCTTTTGGGCATGGTCCCGTTTTCTCTTTTCTGAGAAATATGTTTCCATTGTATCTCATAAAGGTTTTAATTCTGTTCAGTTTATAGTGCCATAGCTTTTAGTAAACATTCCATTAATTTATAGGTCAGTCTATAACTTGTCACTCACATAGTGTTTTGTGTAATAAGAGGTAGTGTGCATTTAAAGGGAGAATACCATGCACTGTTTTGTACTCCTGTTTAATGATGAACCAAGCCTCCGTTGTTTTGTTGCATAACTGTGTCAATGTACAACTACAGTATGTGTTTTTACAAAGTTAGAGTATTTGCTTTGCGTTTCTTAAGTGTACTTAACCCTCCCAGTCTGCTACTTAAAAAGAAAAGAATAAACTGTTATATGTAAAGGGTATTTTCCCTTTAGCAGACAATAGGATATGAGGGAATACCTTATTCAGAACATTCCTTCTTTGCATAGTTGCTCCATTGACATCATTTTATTTTAATGAATCCGAGGGCTCTACTGGACACTTTTGCAATGTGATTATGTTTCTGGCTATTTTGAAAGATAATATGTATGGTTTTATTGAGCCTTTGGCTAATGAGGACTCCATTAGAAATGCAGGTGAACTCACAGTTAATTGGCTACACAAAGTGAGATTTTATAGGTGTACAAACTGTTTGAGGGAGCTGCTTCTCTCTATCTCATCGCTGATTTTTATACCTGTTGTGTATTGGAAAGTAGCTTAGAACGACAATTTTATTTTCATTTATAAATTTACCTTGCCTATAGATCGTCTACTGATCAATTCCACATTCAAAAAATAAGACTTTAAAGGTATACTGTCATGATTTTTATGGATTCGTTTTTATTTCTAAATACTGTTTAAACTTCAAAAAATTCACTCTACCATGTAAACTTTAATTACTAGTTTTAGCTGAAGCTGAAGTTTATCAGAGCAAAAGTCACATAATTGGGAGCACCTAGGAAACTGACAATGCATCCAGCACCATGTCAGATTTCAAAATGAAATATTAAAAAATCTGTTAGCTCTTTTGAACAATACTGATGTATTTTGAAAACGTCATGTTTTCCCATGACAGTATCCCTTCAAGTCCAGATTAAAGGGTTTCCGCTTAGTAAATCTAAGCAAGCAAGATACTATTTTTAAAATCAGTGGGGCTCATTTATCAATATTGGGCAAATTTGCCCATGGGCAGTTTCCTATAGCAACCAATCAGTGAATAGCTTTTTAAAGGCAGCTGCAAGAAGAACAATGAAAGCAGCAATTTGATTGGTTGCTACTGGTTACTGCCCATGGGCAAATTTGCCCAGTGTTGATAAATGACCCCCAATGTATCCAGTAGAGGTTGTTCTTGTACCAGAATCCATGGTAAAATGGAACTAATTGCACAGATGAGGAATAGTGCGGTAGCCCCCTTTTATGTGTATAAGAAATACTTGGCATATAAAACAATGTTTTACCAACATGTTTTAGCAACAGTTTGCAGGGCCGCCATTAGAAATCACGGGGCACCGTACAACAAATTTTTTTTTTGGGCCCCGCCCTGGAGTTAAAAGACCATACAGACAGCGCTAAAAAAGTAACCCCCACACACACAAGTTATAAAATGCTATTTTTTAAAAAAATATTTGGCAACAAGGCCCCACTTACAAGTTAAAAAATAATTGGGGCCCCAAAAAATATTTTAAAAAAAACATTGGCACCAGGGCCCCCCTAACTAGTTAAAAGAAATTGGGGCCCCAAAAAATATTTAAAAAAAAAAACATTGGTAGCAGGGGCCTATAGAATTTTAAAATAATACATTGGTGGCCAGGGGATTTAAAAACAAAAAAAAAAACAAAACACAAATTGGTGTTCAGTAGAATTGAACTCATGACTTCAGGACTTCAGCTCTGTCTCCTTTCGTGACTTTGGGTCTTTTCGCCACTTCAGGACTTCAATTTCAGCTGTTTTCGTGGCTTCTGATATTTTCGCCTCTTCAGGAGTTTGGCGGTTCTGCTTTTTGGCACTTCCGCATTTCGGTTGTTCATGACTACGCAAATGGCTGTAATTCTTCGGCGCTGTCAAGGGGGGCTCTTTCTAAAGTGCAGCACTGCCGGGCCCCCTTCAGGCCCGGGACACTTGTCCCCCCCCCTGATTTCGGCCCTGACAATTTGTAATAATGCATTGGGTCATGAAAGACAGACAGGCCTTTTAGGTACATGAACTTTTCCAATTTGATTTAATGGTTTTGGCCATTTTGAAAGATAATATCAGATTTATATTGGTTATTGAGCTATTGGACTCGGTTTAATCGGCTACAGTGGGGGTAATTTATCAACACTGGGCAAATTTGCAAAAGTCACGAACAAACTGGAGTCAAAGAGCTCAACGCCTTCCGCACTCTGCAGGCCTCCCGACACTCAACACTCGGCCACGTGGTCAAACAATCACAACTCGCACTGTGTCCGGAATCCACCGCAGACAAACGTTCGGTATGGGTTAAAACATCTTGCTTTATTTTAACTTCTTTATAGTACACATTCTTAGGCTACATTACAGTGAAAAGACTGCCAACGCGTTTCGTGACCACTTTGGTCACTTCCTCAGGGCATCAAGCACCATTCAAATTGACAAAGCTTTATACAAAATGACAAACTTCTGTTCACATCTCTTAAAGCTATATAGTCACAAATAAAAACAAATACTTTACTATAAAACCAAGTTAGTATTACTAAACTCTATTTAACACCAATCTATCCCTGGTAAAAAGGTAGATTTTTCCTTTAAATGTTCTATATATTCATAAATGTTCTTACTCAGTGTGACTGCTTCCATTCACTACAAGGGGTTATATATTATTTTTAAATTTTTTCACTTTTTTCACTCTTCATTTTACTAATTTTCTATAAAGTGTTTAATTTCCCAGTCCTTGTTCAAACCTGCTGGATGTTCTGTTTGCAGTGAGAACATCCACCAGGCTTCTCTTTTGTTCAGAAGTTTTTCTATATCTCCCTTTCTCTGGGCAAATTTGCCCCTGGGAAGTTACCCATAGCAACCAATCAGATTGCCGCATTAATTGTTCTACTTGCAGCTGGCTTCAAAAAGCTAATCACTGATTGGTTGCTATAGGTAACTGCCCATGGGCAAATTTGCCCAGTGTTGATAAATGAGCCCCACAGAGTGATGTCTAGGATTTTAGAGGTGTACTAACTGTTGAAGGTAGCTGATTCCCTCCATCCCAATTCCACTCTTGATATTTTTCCAGACCTATCAATGATCAGAAATTGATCCTTTATCACTTGATAAAAAGCAGTCTCTGATCCTTGAAGAGTGGAGCCTTATGGAGCAATAGAGAAACCTTCACCCCAATAGAGTGGAGCAGAGGTCATACATTTTTCATTGTATGGGTTGGTGTACAGTGGTGAAAGCTGAGCCCTGAAAGGTATATTCCTCATTTCTAACCTGGAAAGTCCTAGGCAGAGCAAATATTGTTAGTTAAACAAAACAAACTCTAGAGTAAATACATATTCTCTACAGATGATAACCAAAAGAATGGCATCTTATAAGGAGCCCTATTTACAAGAGATATTGTCTCTTATTTATTTTACCTTAAATAAACTGTACAGATTGAGAACATAGATCATTGTGGGTATAGAACATTCCTACTTGGCATACTTGACAAAGAAGCACCATAGAACGTTTGGCTGCAGAGAGTGTGATGTTCTGAAGGTTTGCTTAGTTTTAGTTAAATGGAGGCTTCATTATAAGGATCAAATATACTCCAGTTGACTGGCTATATAGACTTTATGGCCATAAATGATGTAATCTTTAGCAAATCATTCACTCAGAAGCCCATTCTAATCTCAATTAGACCCCAGAAGGAATATAACCGGTCATAATATCAGCATAGTCTGTTAGGAAATATGTTGCTTGTTATTCCAAGTCAGAACACAAGAGGAATTGGTATGAGACACTTAGATTTGGCTCAATAAATGGTTTTACCTTTGAAAAACTATTGTCAAACTCACCCTGGTGGTCTAGGGGGCCAGTGGGGACGCCCGCCACGCTGATCCTCTTCTTTCCAAATCACGCTGGCGTGATGATGTCATTGCGCAAAGGCGCCAAATTCAAAAGTATTTAAAGGGACATTGTGTATTTTCTAGCTGCCCGTGATAGGTTTAATCCTGGTGCCTTGTACCTGTGCTGTATAGCTTCTGTTTGTTCCTGAATACCTGTTTTGACCCTGACCTGTGCCTGTATTTGACTACCGATTCTGCCTCATCCTTGTCTGATTGATTACTCGGTTTTGACCCTTGCCTGCCTGACGTTCCGTGCTGTCTGCCTGCCCCGACCCAGCCTGCCTGACTTCGCTGTTGCCATATCCTACTGTACCGTGACCTTCGGCCTAACTAACTCTTTACAACAGTCGTGCCCCTTTGCTGGCCAGAACTCCTCGCCTTGCTCCTCTCGTTAATTCCAGGTGGCATCCGAGTAAGCTGAGGGCTCCTCCCGAAGCCAAAGGCGGTCACACTACTGATGAAGCCGAGCTGAGACCAGGGAGCTTGGCATCTGTTCTGGTTTAGGGTGCCGACCGTGACAACTTTGAAATGTGTGGTAGCTCTTTAGAAGACACAAAGCAAAACTGGTGACATTCTCTCAAATGTTCTTTAAAGGAAAACTATACCCCGAAAATGAATTTTTGAGCAACAGATAGTTTATATCAAATTAAGTGACATATTAAAGAATCTTACCAAATTGGAATAAATATTTAAGTAAATATTGCTCCTTTACATCTCTTGCCTTGAACCACCATTTCATGATGGTCTGTGTGTTGCCTCAGAGATCACCTGACCAGAAATATTTCAACTCTAACTGTAACAGGAAGAAGTGTGGAAGCAAAAGACACAATTCTGTCTGTTAATTGGCTCATGTGACCTAACTTTATAGTTTGTTTGGTATGTTTGTGTGCACCCTTGGATCCTAGGATCCCAGGAGGCTGTCCTTATTTTTTAAAATGGCAATTTTCTATTTATGATTACCCAATGGCACATGCTACTAAAAAAGTGTATTATTATGAAAATGGTTTATTTACATGAAGCAGGGTTTTACATATGAGTTGTTTTATGCAATATCTGTTTATAGAGACTTACATTGTTCGGGGGGTATAGTTTTCCTTTAAGAAAGAGATTAGGGGGTGTTAAGGATAGAGGGAACAGCCACAGTTGTTGTTAAGAGTGGCAGAAGCGTAACATAGATATGTTTTGGGATATGTCTGAAAAACATATATTCCTGAAGATTTGAGATCTTGCTGTGGTCCAGTAGCTTTTCATTAAGTCTCTGTAACAGGTTTTGACAAAGTCAACTTGAAAGACTTTTGCACACTGAAATAATCGGGTAGCCTGTAACAAGTTAATGTTTGTATCTGTAACTGAACTTTTCTGTTATTGCATTGGAGTTTGCTGATAGGGAAAAGCTTTGTGTTTATGGGGACAGGTATATTGCTATACCTATATCCATGGCACACAAAAGTGGAATTGGAAACATAAGCTTCTGACTTTGCCTTGTCTCCATGTTTTTGTCTGTCTGTCCTTAAATAGTTTTGTCGCTGGTATTTAAAACTGACCTTTTGGACAGAGTAATGTCAATAAACTGACGTATATTTATCAAAATAAGAAAAAATCTACCTCTAAGAATCTGCATGTATTATATATCTTAGACTTACTGGAAAAGTGGAGCTGAAACCACAATTGCATTGATGTATGCCACTCCTGGTAGCTGTTGCACAGTATAGTCCCATTAGGGGCTAATGAGTTTGAGCAAATAATGGTTTAGACCAGTGATCCCCAACCAGTAGCTTGTGAGCAACATGTTGCTCTCCAACCCCTTGGATGTTGCTCTCAGGGTCCTCAAAGCAGGTGCTTATTTTTGAATACCAAGCTTGAAAGCAATTTTTAATTGCATGAAAACTAAGTATAGTGCCAAGTAGAGCCTTTTGTGTGCTGCCAGTCCACACAGGGGCTACCAAATAACCAATCACAGTCCTTATTTGGCACCCCAGGGAACTTTGTCATGCTTGTGTTGCTCTCCAACTGCTTGCACGTTTGAATGTGGCTCATGGGTAAAAAAAGGTTGGGGACCGCTGGTTTAGACCATATTACTTCTTTTAAATTACCCCATTGTTTCCTGTTTAGTCTTTGTTTCTCTGTGATTTCAATAAATCACGAAGAGAGGGACAGTGTTTTAGTTATCTGTATTCCAGCCTCCAAAACCACATGTGTTTTCCCTTGAAGTGGGTAATTAGTTTGCTTGTGTCCAGCAGGTTCTAATGCAGGGATCTGCAACCTTGGCTCTCCAGCTGTTAAGGAACTACAAGTCCCACAATGCAATGAAGGAGTCTGTCATGATTCATAAAGGCAAATGCATTGTGGGACTTGTAGTTCCTCAACAGCTGGAGAGCCAAGGTTGCAGATCCCTGTTCTAATGTATAGATTAGGAGGATGTATGTGGGGTTGCGTGGTGCTAATTCAGTTCCTACTGATAATGTGTTGGACGTCTGTCTAGAAAGTCCTCACCCTGGGATATTCCCATGTCATCCACTGCCTCTGCAAATCATAACTCATAACAAGTACTTTTATAACAGCTGTGACTGTGATTTCACCCTGGCTTATGACTGAGAACAAAGGAATTTTCAAGACTTGTTTCACTTTGAAGCAAACTATGCTTGAGGCTCAGCAAACCCTTTTTCAGGTCAGCATGGTGGGAGAGATCCCAACAGTGTTGAAGAAAAACCAGCGCTCAACAGCACAAGGTCAGACAAATGGGTCACCGTCTCACCACTTTCTGGGTTCTCTGGGCTGTCAGTGTAGTTGGTAATAGCCGGCGTCACAACCACTGCATGTAACCCTGTGTGCCTGGGGATGACATCACTGCCTGACGCGTTTCGTCTAACGAATTCTTCAAAGACTTCCTTCCTGCCTTCGTTGTTTAGAGGGATACCAACTGAAAATGATGGTATACTAAATTGCTTGTATGCATCTGGAGCTTAAGCCTTTAAAGGAAAACTATACCCGTGAACAATGTAGGTCTTGATAAACAGATATTGCATAAAACAACTCATATGTAAAACCCTGCTTCATGTAAATAAACCATTTTCATAATAATATACTTTTTTTAGTAGCATGTGCCATTGGGTAATCATAAATAGAAAATTGCCATTTTAAAAAATAAGGACAGCCTCCTGGGATCGTATGATTGAACAGTGCACACAAACATACCAAACAAACTATAAAGTTAGGTCACATGAGCCAAATAACAGACAGAGTTGTGTCTTTTGCTTCCACACTTCTTCCTGTTACAGTTAGAGTTGAAATATTTCTGGTCAGGTGATCTCTGAGGCAGCACACAGACCATCATGAAATGGGGGTTCAAGGCAAGAGATGTAAAAGGGCAATATTTACTTAAATATATATACCAGGTAGGTAAGATTCTTTAATATGTCACTTGATTTGATATAAACTGTTGCTCAAATAAATTTTTTCGGGGTATAGTTTTCCTTTAAGAAGCCTATTCAACACATTCCAACCTGCCTTCCAACCTACCTTGTCTTTACAAACTGGAATTACAAATAATCATTCCTTATATCATGGGATCTTAAAATGTGAGATTCAGTGTTAAGGAGATACCCCAGCTGTACATAAAGTTTCCAGAAGTATAAAAGTATGTCCCAGGGTATTTGTTCCTCCACCCCAGGTTATGGATAAAACAGGATATTTGAGAGTATCTAATCTGAGAGAAGGGCTTGGCATTAACTTGACTGAAATGTTCTTTATTTATGAATTCTGCAAAATAAAGTATTTGGAGACTGGCATGGCCAGTTTGTGAGGTAGTTGGGGCAGTGCAGTTGATCAGAGGAATACAAGGAGAATGGTATTAGTTGTGGTGTATTTTAATCGTAATTTGTCCTAAACTGCTAAAGTGTTATTGAACAAAGGGTGCTCAGTAAGTCAGATGTGTCTAGAGGTTTTAACTAGCCATAACATGTGTAAAGGTTGATTGATGATCTGTATTTAACCAGAGCTTAGTGATGTGATGGGACAAGTCAATAGATCAAAATGGCCATATAGTAATATGCATTGTAATTTGGCAATGCTGGCCCACCATAGCCGTTTACCTACTTGGAACCATTGGTGTTGAAATAATACTGTAATCTCGGTATGTGGTGTCTATGGCAGCAGAAAAAGTGATTCAGGTCATTCTGGATTTGAATATGTTTTGTTAGTAGGGTACCAATTACTCCACCAGCAGAAATATTGTAGACTTCTACAATTGGGAGAAATCCTTGCCCTGGGTATTTATTACATTAATGAGTTCAGCAGATGTAATGTACCTTTTGAGCTAGACCCTTACCTATACAGAAATTGACAATATGCATTCCCAAAATTTCTCCAGAAAGCATATGAAAGCATTGGGGGAAAAAATTGGATTCTAGTCTGACCAGCTAGAGTAGTGCAGGTTGGATATCCAAGATTTACATTTTGGAGACACTTCTTGCCTTGCCTTACAAGAGAAGGAAAGGCTAATATTAAGTAACCTTTATCTGAAAGATCTATATAAATACACCAGTAAATCCTCAAAGTAATGCTTCTCTGAGTCCTCTGTCAAAGGAAACACAGCATTTCTTTCCTTCTATTGTGTACACAAGGGCATCTGTATCAGACTTCCTGTTTCAGCATAAACCTCCAAGGCTAGGGCTTGAGCATGCTCAGTTTGCTCCTCTCCCCCCCTCCCTGCTGTAAGTTGAGCCCAAAGCTATGAGTGAGCAGGGAGAGACCCAGGCAGGAAGTGATGTCATGCCCAGCTAATATGGCAGCTGCTATCCTAAACAGAGAGCTGTTTGCTTGGTATGGTAAAGCATTCTGCAAAATAAATATAGTGTTACTGTTGTGGGTAATCTATTGGCAATAAACTGCTTCATTAGCTTTCTTTCTTCTTTAACCTCATAGGATAAAGGTCCCGATTGCCTACCCTAAAATTCAACATACAGGCAGCTCTTTATCTCTTCGAATTGAAGTGATTGGCATATGTGCCAACTGGTTGGATGTTTGATCACATGACTAGCCAGAAAATCCCTCCAAAAGCAGATCAGGTTGTAGTCCATTTTTAATCAATTAACTTTGGCAGAATGTACAGATTGCTTGGCAGATTGCTTGGCAGACTTCGGAAGGGAGGATGGGATCTCACACTGAAGTTGAAGTCATGGAAAAGCTGCATGGTGATTAAATAGGCCGGAGGGGAAGTTCAAACTTGACCCATTCAATCCCTGTACAGCGGTACCAAGACTTAGACTTCAGTGACCAATTAGCAGCTCTTACCCTCCCTTCTGAAGTCTGCATTTCCCTGACAGGACTGGGAGGGGGGAAGGAGGGGGCTGTTACTCAAGTAAGTAAAGTATGGGGGAACCCTGAACACCAATGTTTTTTCAGGGGCTGGCCACCAATTTTTTTTTTAACTTGTGTAGGGGGCCCATGCCACTAGTGGAATTTTTTCATATTGACCAATTTGATTAAACCAAATGACTCTTATTTGTACAATAGAAATATAGGCAAATTCTAAAACAAAGTGCAATTTATGTTAGAGTATGTAGCTGCTTAAAGAATCTGCCTTGATGTGGTGGCAGACTGTATAATCCTTTTGCCAAAAGTGTTTTTACAGTTTTAACACTCATGTCTGTGTGGCCTTTTTATTGTAGGATAGGAGGGGTCTGGGATGGTTGGAGCCCAGGGGCTGTCCTGGGGTGGGGGGGAGACCAGAAAATGTTGTTGTAGTTGTCAATAACTCCTTGTATAAGAACCAGGAACCTGGTGTTTGTTGGTTGCTCCTCCAAGTTGAGCCACAGGAGGTAGTGCAGTCTGGGCTTGGTGGATTATATCAATGACTCTTCTCTCTGATCCACTCCCACTTTTCAGATGCCTCCCCAACACCCTGGGGCTGGATCATTGGCCATTCTATCTACTCCATGCCTTGTGTTCCTGTGCCGGAGTTGTTCCTGCTCCAGTTCTGATCCCTGCCCTGTCCTTGATCTCCATTATCTCATCTCCCAGTTTGACTCTGGCCTGTTATCGGACTCTGTATGTTTTCTGCCCATCCTTAATCTTGAACCTGTTATACGGATCGGTTTGATTGCTGCCAGCCATGACCCTCTGCTTGCCTCAAGGACATATGGTTAGGCCCCTCGGAAGATTCCCTACTACCTGGGTAGGTCAGTGATCCTGTCTATGATGGACAGAAAATGGTACAAGTGGTATGTTTGTGCCAAGGGATTAAAACATACTGGGTAAAACATGGAATTATAACATATTGGGTAAGTCTGGCTGGACACCCTTGTGCAGTGTATCAGTAAATGTGTTAACCCCACAAAACCTACATAAAAACAGGATAGAAATAACGTATAGGCCTGTTCATCACTGGCTGCAGGCATGTATGCAAACAGAATTGTATTTCTGGGTTGGATATAGTTTTGTGATGAGCCTTCAATCCAGGACCATAACATATGGGGAAAATTCACTAAAGTGCAAAGTGGCTAACGCTAGCGAAAATTCGCAAGTGTGACATCATTTCGCAACTTTGCCAGTTTACTAACAGTAAAGTATATAGACTAGCACAACTTCGCACCTTAATGCCTGGCTAAGTTGCGCTCTGGTGAAGGGGCGAAACTACGCAAATTTTTTTTTTATGAACGCTACCCCTTTCGCCCGAGTTTACTTTGCCAGGTCACACCAGGCAAATTGCAATAGAGAAGATAGGAGTTTTAAAAAAAAGTTGAACAAGTCCCAAAAAGAACACTGGAGAGATAGGCTGAAAAAGATTGTAAATTTTTTAAGGGTACCCTCCATCCCCCATATGGCATCTAAACAATACTGTGGGCACATGTGTAGGGCAGAAAAACACCTCTATTTCATTTTATTACGTTTCCCTGGGCTTGTGTAGTGTTATGTATTTGCTGCAGCATACATGTCCATTCAAATTTCTATTTGGTGCCGTATCGCTACCAAAACTTCCACCCATTGATCATAACATCGCTAGTGCAACTTCGCAAACGATTGGTAACTTGTGCACAACCTCGGATCTTCATTAACTTGCGCAGCCCTGGCGAATCTATGCCTCGCGAAGTGCTGTGAACTGCAGTGAAGCCAATGCTGGTGCAACAGGGGGGGAGAAGTGTCCCGGGGCTGAAGGGGGGCCCGTCTCTATGAAAATTGCAGCACTGCCGGGCCCCCCTTCAGCCCCGGGACACTTCTCCCCCCTGATGGCGGGCCTGATGGGCCCCCCTTACGAGCGCAGAAGCGTGCGCTCCTTACGAAGTAAGAATGCGGAAGTGCTGGACATATACGAAGTCCTGAAGAGGCGGAAAGACCCGAAGTCCCGAAAGGAGCTGCCACTGAAGTCCTGAAGCCTAAATACCTGAAGTCACGAAAGCAGGCGATACTGAAGTGGCGAAAAGAACTGAAGGGGTTTTTTTTTTTTAAATCCCCTGGCCAAAAATATTTTATTTTAATACTCTATAGCCCCCTGCCACCAATTAAAAAAAAAAAAATTTTTTATGGGGCCCCAATTTTTTTTTAACTTGTAAGGGGGGCCTTGGTGACAAAGTGTTTTTAAAAAATATTTTCTGCAATCCCAATTTTTTTAACTTTTAAGGGGACCCTGGTTTTTAACTTGTAAGGGGGCCATGGCGCCAAGGTTTTTTTTTAACTTATGGGGGGCCCTGACCACCAATTTTTAAAAAAAAAACCTTTTATGGGGGGCCCTGGCACCAATGTTTTAAAAAAAAAAAAAATTTTATGGGGGGCCCTGGTGCCAATTTTTTTTTCAATTTATAAGGGAGCCCTGGGGGGGGGGGGTTACTTTTTAGCACTGATGTCTGTGTAGTCTTTTACTTTGATGTGGAGTGGGCGGAGATCAGGGGTGGGGTTTGGCTGATAACTGTGGGCTCGATTGAGGTGTGTGGTTTAAGCAGAGGAGTGTGTGTGTGTGTGTTGGGGTCGAGCAACTGGGGTGGCAGATACAGTAGTCCTTGTGTGGCAATACTTCTTGACCCCGGGCTGATGTATATATTGTGCTAATAGTATATGTAGTAGGTGGCTGTGTGAGTCATTGCATTTTTACTTTCATTGCAGTGTTGCCCTATTTATATCTTATCTTAATTAGATAAGATATGATGATCCAAGACCTGTGGCTACAAGATACACCTTGAATACAAAGGGTGAACTGCTAATGCAAGGATTCATAGCAATATAATAAATATATGTCTGTAAAACAATACTTCTATACACAGTAATGTACATTTTATAATAGCAGCAATAGTACAAACAATAGTTAATAGAGGTAATGTGTGGCATTAAGGGAAAAACACTTTAACTGGTCTAAATCACACTTTAGGGTAGAGGCACACGGGCAGATTATGGTAGATTAATCACCCCAGCGACAAATCTCCCCACACTGCCTCCCAGCCAGTTTGAATGAAAAATCACCAGCGGGATTGCACTTGCAGTGCTTCATTTTTCAAATTCTTCCAAAGTTTCCTTGTGAGGCGACTTCGGAAAACGAAGTGCTGAGAGTTCCATCCCACTGACGATTTTTCATTCTAGCTGAGGGGAAGGCAGTTCAGGGAGATTGTTGCCCCAAAAAGAAGAGGATATTTGTCGCTGGTGAGACTAATCTGCCCATGTGCCTCTACCCTAAGGGCTCATCCAGACGTGAAGATTCGGGGAGACTAAGTGCCTCTTCCTTAGGGCGACAAATCTCCCTAAATGGCTTCCTGGTATCTCGCACCCGCTAGCGCTAAAGTCGCCTGCGCCTATTCACACACGGCGACGCGTTTTTCAAAGTCGCTTGAAATTGTCTCACTGCTGTATTGCTGTATTGAAGTGTACCCTGAAAAACTCCAGCCAATAATAGGCTAAAGCTGGCCAATGGCATTGGCCAATATCAGTGACGCATAAACTCTGTTGGCTGTATCAACGTATCAATAAAGAATAACAATAAAGATAAGAAAGATATTGATTTAGACCCATCCTTTGTGCACAAAAGAAGACTTAGCTCCTCTGTTATCCCAGAGTTTTACCAGTAGGAAGACTCTTTACTCAAAACTGACACATTATGAGTTTCTCTAGATTTTGTGCTTAAGTTATATTTATTTTATATCCCAAATCCAGTTTCCTTTGGAGCTCCAAGGCTTTTTTTTTTCAGGAGGATGAACTGTCTGTATTAGTATTGTGCAGTAGGCAGTAGATAGGTATTCATTCTTTGTACAGAATAGCAATAGTGTTAGCTGTGTAGAAAAGGTTCTGTCTCTCTCTCTCTATATATATATCTAGTGGCACAGTGACACCAAGGTTAGCACTGGTGTTATGGATTCCATCCTATTAGCACTATTGAGCTGGGATTTCCTCACCCTATTTCATAGGGATGTTCTGGTTCCTCACAGTATAGCATATCCATGGGCTCCTGCACTCTTTCTACTGCTTCTACACTTTCCTGAGCAGTGACTGGATGGCCTCTTCCTCCTGCTTCTCCTCATGCCGCATGTATTACAGAGACAAATACTCTTTCTGATCTGTTCACCCTGTGTCACAATTTGTAAGAAGAGTTGGAAGAACGCGGGGAGAGGGAATCTGAAGAAGCATTTGTTACAAGAGATTTCCCTGCTCCGGACACAGGCAAGCAAATAAAAGAAAAAATGAAAACCTCACTTGAGTTTCTCTTTGATTAACCGAGAAACCATTTTTACAGAAGTATCTCTCAAGGACAAAGTGAGAAGTGCAACACCCCAGGAGCCTTTGTGGTCTCCCTACTAAACAGTTTGCACAGTAAAAATTAATTTGTGCATTCTGCCTATATGCACAGACCAAGTAGCCATTCTGGCAAACTTTAAGTACTAGTATGTTATCTATGATCTGGAATGTTTGGGGCCATAGGTTTTCTAGATATGGGGTCTTTCATGCTAAAACTAAAAGTAAAATGTAAACATTAAAAACCCAATAGGATTGTGTTGCCACCAATGATTTGTGCAGCTATGTTGCCATTAAGTACACAGGAAAACAAAAAAAGGTTAAAAGCAGAAGTAAACCCTAAAATTGAATATGGCTAGGAATGACATTATATATACCGCGCTTAATGGTTCAGCAGCTCTATAATAGTAATAATACAGTCTTTCGAATGTCTCAGGAGCTCACCGTCTGAGATGTTGAGATGATAAGTTTAGGGGGTCATCAAGCAGAAAATTAGGTTTGACTGTCATATAAGCTGATGCTACAGGGCTGATTATTAAATTTGGATGCTAATTGTACTGGTTTCTGCGCTACCGTGTATCAATAATCTGAATTATTTACTAATCAGCCATACATTGTGACATTTATATATTATATTTTCAGGATATTGTGAGTCTGTCCCTTAGCTCAGTAACAGACAGCAATCCAGGGTATGTGCAGTGAATCAAGAGCTAATGGGGCATATTGAGAGACAGATCTCTTTTTTGCTAAAGGGATGTCCGGGACGTGGGAGTCTTGGGCCACCCAACACAAAATGTGCAGCATTCTAGTCTACTTCTTGTTAAAAGGGGTTGTTCACCTTACAGCACCTTTTTCAGTTTACTTGGTTTCAGATTCACCAAAAATAAAGACTTTCTTTTCAATAGCTTTATACTTTCTATCTGTGAATCTTTCAATACTGAAGTGATAAGTTTCATTCTTTACCTTCTTGTGTCTTTCTAAATCAGCTTTGGGAAAGGGGTAACCAACTCTGCAACTGTTATAATTTGATACAGTAGATGTTACATTTCTTACCTTTGGCCTTGCTGAGCTGATTTCCAGATTTGCTACATTTAGTTGATACATTTCAACTGCCTCTGGGATTCAGCTCAGCAAGGCCAAAGATAACAACAACTGTATCAAATTATAACAGTTATTACTGAGCTGCCAGACATATACTGGATGCAGGAACATTGAAGGAGACATTTTGTGTTATACTCATTTAGATATAGAAGAATTGTGCTTAAAATGTGTTTCAGGCTGATTTATTGAATATTTCTGCAAATTTCTCCCTAATCTTACTCTTCCACTTCCTGCTCTGTTAATTCCCTGGCGGCACTCCGCCAACTCAGCAGCTAGCAGGACCTGATAGGGAACTGAAGACTGTCTTTGCTTGTGTGACTGCAGGCCTGTGATTGGTGGTCTCCCTCCTACTTTGCTTCTGGCACGGATCATTAAAACACAATTTGAAACACGGCCAGGGGCCAGTGAATGTCTATAGGGAGCTCCAATAAAGGGGCTATTTTTAAAGATAATATTGATTTTTAGCACCATGTAAAAGCAACACCATATATTACTTAGAATTGCCTCTAAAAAAATTTTTTCATTTATCCTATATGTCGCCTTAAAACTAACATTTTGAATAAATGGTAAAAAATAAAATATGGAAAACTGCTGAAAAAGGTTTATTTCTGGCGAACAATCTGAAAAAAAAAAAAGTGAACAACTCCTTTAAGCTTTCGTTTATGGACAATGGCATTCCCATGTTTCAGAGCTTTCTGCATAATGGGCTTCTGGATAACAGATCCGGTGCCTATAGTAGTGGAAAAAATGTACACAAACTACTCAGTGACTATTCAATTTCAGTGACATCTGTTTTTAATATTTGCTTCTCAATTCTTTGTACTTCCATTTCACAACTCCACTGTGTCCTATCTTAGTTGTACTACTCCTCTTACAAGAACATAAGCTCCCCAAGGGCAGTATAACTCTCTCACTGATAGAGGTGCTCTCTTGCTTTCTTCTGAACTAAACCCTCTTAGGCTGGGGACAGACAGGGAGATTCGGGGAGATTCAGTCGCCTGGCGTTTAATAGCAGGCGACAATCTCCCCGAACGTACTTCTCCCTGTCCGTTGCTAGTTGAAATGTAAAAGCGCCGGCTCTGTGCACACGCGGTGCGGCGATTTCCGGAATCGCCCGCACATCCTGACTGACTATTTAAATAAATGTCAGTTCTTTATTAAATTCTTGTTTTGTGGGGTGAAGGCTAGGACCTGCTACCTCTTTGTGCAGCACCTCAATGTTCCACAAATTCTATATCCTACATCAGGGGTCCCCAACCTTTTTTGCTCATGAGCCACATTTAAAAAAGAGTTGGAGAGCAACACAAGCATGAAAAAGTCCATGTGGATGTCAAATAAGAGCTCTGATTGGCTTTTTGGTAGCCCCCATAATGGACTGACAGCTAGTGATGGTCGAAACGGCCGCGTTTCGGTTCGCCGAAAAATTTTCGCCGATTCGCGAAACAAGTCACGCGTCGTTTTTGACACGCGTCGCGTCGTTTTTGACGCGCGTCGCGTCGATTCCGACGCGTCGCGTCGTTTTCGGCGCGTCGCGTCGTTTTCGGCGCGTCGCGTCATAAACGACGCGCGACTCGTTTTTGCGCTGCGAATTTTTGTTGCCGAATTTTTTGGGCCGTTTCGCTAATTTATTCGCCAGCGGCGAATCGCGGGAATTCGCCGCGAATTCGCCCCTGGCGAATAAATTCGCCCATCACTACTGACAGCCTACAGGCGAGAATGTTTGGCAGGACATCTGTTTTTTATGCAACCAAAACTTGCCTCCAAGCCAGTGATTAAGAAATAAGCACCTGCTTTGAGGTCACTGGGAGCAACATCCGAGGGGTTGGAGAGCAACATGTTGCTTGCGAGCTACTGGTTGGGGATCACTGTCCTACATCCTTAGTGGGTGTAATTAATCTTTTAATGAAGGAAGAAGGGTGTTAGGATAGGTTCACTAATCAGTGTTCTACATGTAGCTTTGAAAAATTAAGGAGATTGGCAGGTTATAGGCTGGTCCAGGGCTGATGCTCAAGGGTAACTATGTTCTCTTTGCCCACCCCCCTGACTGGGCCAAAAGCTGCTTTCTCCCCTGCTTACATATGGGGATAAAAATCAAATTGTGTCTCTAAACAAAGGCCTGAACCCAAGAAACAGACAGAGGGCTTGTTAAAGGAAAACTATACCCCCCGGACAATGTAGGTCTCTATAAAATGATATTGCATAAAACAACTCATATGTAAAACCCTGCTTCATGTAAATAAACCATTTTCATAATAAAATACTTTTTTAGTAGCATGTGCCATTGGCTCATCCTAAATAGAAATAGCCATTTTAAAAAATAAGGACAGCCTCCTGGGATCCTAGGATCCAACGGTGCACACAAACATACCAAACAAACTATAAAGTTAGGTCACATGAGCCAATTAACAGACAGAGTTGTGTCTTTTGCTTCCACACTTCTTCCTGTTACAGTTAGAGCTGTAGTATTTCTGGTCAGGTGATCTCTGAGGCAGCACACAGACCATCACGAAATGGTGGTTCAAGGCAAGAGATGTAAAAGGGAAATATTTACTTAAATATATATACCAGTTTGGTAAGATTCATTAATATGTCACTTAATGTGATATAAACTATCTGTTGCTCAAGTATTCATTTGGGGGTATAGTTTTCCTTTAAGGCAGCTGATAAGCTACTTATGGAAAAACCTTGAGAAACCCTGCTACTAATAGTATCATTCTCTGTACTTTTACCTAAGTAATTTTTATGCCAATGTTATCATGGCTTATTTAATGCAGTCACAGGAATATCAGGTAAAACACTCACATGCTTAGTAAAACATTCATTCTAGCATTTTTCAGAGGTTCAGAGCAGATAATCTCCACTGCAGAGCTTTTTGAACCAATCCCCATCATCTTCTGTAAAATAAAGGGTTTTAATAGTTGATATAAAAGCGGTTGTAGCGAAACAGGCTGTTGAGGTGGAGGTGCAGCGCTGCAGGTCGGGTCGTGATCCCCTCGTGAAAAACGGCCGTGAGTGGAGTTGAAGACTGACATTGAGTTACGGACTGCCCGAACACTCGGAGCTAGCGTGTGCTGCCTAACTGGTCTGTATGTATATATGCCAATTAGCGTTTTCTAGAGGGCTTGGAAGGGGCATAACAACTGTGTACTGCATGAAACACCGAGTACTGAAACGGCGTCACAGTGCGGTCAGAACACTGTGCTTTATGTACTTTATTGCCCTGCACTATTTAATAGGGCACACTAGAGAGCAGACACACGGCTCCAAGCCCCCATAACCATTTGCACAGAACACGGATTACAGATACAGTACCAATTCGAGTCATAGACTCTTTCATCTGCACACGCTTTGAGCTCTCATTTGACTATAAGTTTTGCAACATACTCATAACTAACCTATTCTATCCAGCGGAGAACAAGCTGTTTGTGATATCATTTTCACTCCACCATTACACAAAATTGGAATTACATTCAATCTATTCCATTTTGCTTTCAGAGTTTGGACGTTGGAATATCTAGATAGTGTGGCTAATCGTCACGTGATTGAGATTCAACATTGTACATTTGTCCTGACTCTGATTGAATTGATTCTTGAGATGCATGCAATTTTCCACTACTGATTTTATATTAATCAGATAGTTGGTTTATTCTATTTTCACGAAGGGGATCCCCTCTCATAGGGCCCTTACACACGGCGTTTTGGACCTGCGCTCCCCTGCATTGCGTTCGGCTGCGTTCAGCCGCAGGGGAGCGCAGGTCTAGACGGACCTCATTAGTTTCAATGGCGTTGTACCCACTAGACGCGTGTAAGCGCCGAACAAAGATTCAGACGGAACATGCTGCATTTTTCCTGCGTTTGGCGCCTACATGCGTTCATGTGAGTACAGCCCCATTGAAAATAATTTAGTGCGTCTATACCTGCGCTCCCCTGCGGCTGAACGCAGAAAAACGGAACGCAGTTGAGCGCAGGTAAAAACGCTCATGTGTAAGAGCCCATAGTGTTGCGTTTTAATTATATTTGGGCATGGTTGTTAATAAAAATTGCTTTTTATTTTACTACTAGGCTTGCATTGATAGGTAGTAATTGTACAATTAGATGGACACTCCCATTCTCAATCCTGTCAATCTTTAGTTATTATCTATACACTTCTACAGGTGTTTATTTTGGCTTATAGTTGATAAGTTACTTCAAAGTAATACTGCAAAATAGTTAAAAAGCGAAGACAGGGTTAAATGGCTAGAAGAACAAAATGGTTATGAATTAGTAGAATTCTCAGTAACAAGAATGTGGTTTTGATGGTCCTGCTGGAGCAGCAGGTTTGGTAGCTGTTCTTTCAAGTTTGTTTTTGTGTCCAGGCCCTAAAAGGTAAATACTGTCCGTGACAGTCTGACTAATGCTTATTATGTCAAGGGGAGAGTTACAATTAGTCAAGGTATGAGAGAACATTAGGACAATTTCCGTAGTTGCATTGTGGCATTGCTTTAATTAAAGCAGATGAAAACAATTATGAAGCGCCTGATAAAATGGGGTTATTTTGGTGCAAGAGATGATACAGAGCTAGAGAGGTGTTGGTTTGTTATTAATGAGAATCCTGCTTATAAGTATCAATAAAAGTTTACTAATCTCTCCTAACTGATAATAATTGACTTGCAGGAAACAGTACAACTGCTGCAGTTGTGTATTAACCTAGATCTGCAATAAACTTTGGTTAATAGGCCGCCTTACTGTATAACCACTGGGGAGCTGGCCAGGAAGCCAGATAATAAACTTCCATGTACAAAGTACTGCTTTGTACAGAATACAGGGTATATAAGACTCTGTTACACCCAAGGACTGTGGCTCATAACAGTTTACATAGGTCCTGCCTGGAAACCAGTCTACATGAATGTTTATTTGTATATTAACAACAGAGATAGAGGCTATATGAAATGTCATTATATTATCAGTTCAAGTGTTACCTCTGCTCTGATTTGCGAGTTTACACAAATGCGTTTGCTGTCCTGTTCCCTGGCTCGTGAGGAGACTTTAGGTTTAGGTGTTTTTGGGAAATCAAAGCAACCAATATGTTTTATCACCTGTGATTTACATTATTGCCAGAATTGGAGATTTATTGTGGGTGACAACATATCCTCCTGTGTCATTGTCATGTTTTTTGCATTGTTAATATACTTCATACGCTTTGGGCTGCCTCTGCTGGACACTTGCTGTAATCACACAAGGTCATTTCCCTTTATTCTGCACCTCCACATGGTTTATGGCAGAATTGTATTTGGACTTATTAGGCCACCATACTTGCCCCATGTAACTTCTAATGCCTTGTGGGAGCTAGGACTGCATTTTACAGTCCATGCTGTGGAAGAAACACACACAGTTCCATCTCCTCCTCATGGCAGCATCACTGGTAAGCAAACAGACTCAAAGTTGCACCAAAACACCCTCCACAGCTGCCAGCACCCTCAGAGACACTGCTGCATAGACTGTGCCAGCATGTATATTTTATGATGCAGTTACGTACTTTATATGTTTATATAGTTTGATTGCAAAGCATGCTTATTATATTTCTGTCATTTATTACAGTTTCACCATTCCAATTCCTCATTGCTACCCAGTAAAATCTACAGACTTCAGCTCTCAGTCTCTTTATTGGATTGTGGGAAGGTTTAGCTGCATGTCGAACTACACACTGCCTCAGGGTTATGCGTAGGGAGGACAGAACATCATTGTCCTAAGTTAGACAAAGGGAATTTTTAAGGGCAGAGACACACAGGCAGAATCGGAGTAATCTGGTGACAAATCTTCTCTTCCAGGCAACTAATCTCCCTGAACTTGCCTCGAGAGGTAACTTTGGGTGACTTCGGAAAACTAAGTGCTCCAAGTGCCGTCCTGCCGGCAATTTACATTCTTACTGGTGGGAAGGAGGGGAAAGCAATTTGGGGAGATTTCTCGCCAGTCGACTAATTTCCCTGAATCTGCCTGTGCCTCTGCCCTTAAAAATCCCCTTTTGTTTCCCTAAATAAAAATATCTTGGTTTTAGCATAGTTAACGTTTTAATTGTTAATTTTTTGTTGAGTTTCATGAGTTAATGAAATATGGCAGCATATTGTATTATTTTATTATTATTCACCAGTATGATTTGATGTGGAACCGCTATGATTTATAATCATTTACAATCTGCAAGTGCTGTTCTGGGTGTGCAATGGGCTTAGCTGTTAAGTGGAAAAAAATATATTGGTATCTAAAGGCTCTCCTTGCACTTCCACACAGGTGTGCTGAGAGCCCATTTGTTTCTTCTAAAAACTGTGCGCAAGTGAACGCTACTGACGACCAGGATCCCTGGATTCACTGCCACAACTGAAGATGGAGGTAGGTCCAGGGTTCCCAAAGCACCCCTGGCACAGAGAGCTCAAAGCCAAATGCCAAAAGTGTTTTTAATACAGTGATTCTGTGTGTAACATTTCCTTTCAAAAAAAGAGAGTTTAGATAAAGCCTTCATTCAGTTTGTGTAACATCTCACCCTGGTGGTCTAGTGGTGCGGCGGGGACGCCCACCGCCAGGTCTGGACTGGGAGTCAAAATAGGCCCTGGCAGGCCCTGATTTGTGGAAAGGCCACCACGCTGCCCAAACACACCAACATTGGTTCCAAAACACAGTGGAAACGCAAGAGATACAATAATTTTTTACATTTCCCATGTACCAATCCCCATTGCTCTGGTCCTGATGATGAAAATGTGCTAATAAAGGGCAGTGTATGGGGGCAACGAACGGCAATGGGTCTAGGGGCGCCAGCAACACAAATCCGGCCCTGGGCCCTAGCATTTCAAGTACACAGAGTCCAAACCAGTCCTCCACCAGCCCACTCTACAGTGACTGTCTATGGTATCTTACGGCAGCCCCTCTGGCATTTGCCAGAACTCACAGATTGCAAGTCCGAGCCTGCCCGCCGTGCTGTCTTCTGTTCTCTCCTGAGCCGGTTTCCTCATGTGCGCACTTCCAGTTTTTATAGGCGCATGTGTGCCAGCGTGCTGTCAGCGTGCAATGGCGCAAAATTTAAAAGTATATAAAAGGGACATTTTCTATTTTTTTTATGCTTGTTATCGGATCTTGTTTCCTTGTGCTCCTGAGCCTTGGACTCAAAAACGGATCAGGAAACAGAAATCAAATAGCACAAGACTCAGGAGCACAAGGAAACAAGATCCTATAATGGGACCATGCCTGGCTATTTGACAATCCTGACCCTTGCCTCATATCCGACTCCGATTCTGCCTTATCTCTCTGATTGACTTCTTGGTTTGACCCTTGCCTGCCTGACTTCATTTGTACTCTACCTGACTACGATTTTGTCTAACGGCTTGTACCACGACCAAAAGACTTTGCCTTTACTGTTGTGCCCTTGTGCTTGTTCAGAACCCTTCGCTTTGCATCTTTCTTAATAAGACCTGGCGGCATCCAATTAGTAGAGGGCTCTTCCTGAGGTGAAAGGCAGCTGTTATAAGCAGAAGCAAGAGCCGAGAACAGGGTGCCTAACATCGGTTCTGAATTAGGGTGCCAACTGTGAAAGTTTGGCACTAGCATCAATAAGAAACACATCGACCTCTGACCACTTTAAAAGGACGCTGAGAACCCATCTTCATAATCATCACACTGCAAGAAGAAGTTCGAGGAGCACAATTATCCTTTCTGCCTTGCTCTACTCTGAATGCACCATTATCAGTTGTCTCCTCTTCCCAAAAAAAGATATATCACAGAATCATTATCCATTCTTTAATGGCATCACTTTGCTCCGCTGCAGAGAGATTTCTAGTGCCACATCATCTTTTAACTCAGTCTTTACAAAAGAACATTGACAGCCTTACAGGCTCTTATCCTGTCATCTTTTCAGGGCATTATTTTCATTGTGCCCTTATCTCCTCCCTTCCTTATCTGGTGCACAAGACAACAAAGTACTTGTAGCAATAATAAAACCCACTGACTTCCTTTCTCTACCGCCCACACAGGGTGCTGTTGTTTAATTAGCAACTGTTCTTCTTCCGTCTTCTAATATTATGTTTATTTAGTATTACTTCTATAATAGGTTTATTCGTAACACTTTTCCATGAATCTGTCACATACTAAATACATGATTCTACTACTACCCTGTACTACTTGCTTATATAGTAAAGGATGTATTGGTTACATGCCACTATTTATTCCTCAGCCATTTTACCTACACCTATGTAATGGTGACTTCGATAAACCGGAAACTCGTTGAATGATGCAGAATGTCAGATGTAAACAGATCTCTTTATAAAGCAAAGCAAATGTAACTCCCACACTCAGTAAGCAACAAAACTCCTGCATTTTATAAGCAACTACTGAGGTTGCAGAGTTATTAATATAACATGATTTGAGAGAAAGTGTGTACAATCCTTATGATAAGCAGAAACTGTATTTGGCTCTTTATTGTGCAGGGAACAGAACTGCACCTATAGTAGCAGTGAGAATAATACTATAGTAAAAGCTATAATCACAAGATTGCTTATAATAGCACTGTTGATAATAGCTTCTGGGAAGGGACTGTGACTGTGGGATAGCAGGTATAGTAACAGTGGGGCAATAGTCTCTGGGAAGGTTGTAGGTATTGTAGGAGAGATGGTATTTATAGAAGCAGTGGGGATAATAGCCTCTGGGAAGGGACTGTGGCTGTGGGATAGCAGGTATAGTAGGGAGAGATGGTGCCTATAGTAGCAGTAGGAATAATAGCCTCTGGGAAGTGACTATGGCTGTAGGACAGGTTTAGCAAAGTGAGATTATATCTGTAACAGTGGAGATAATAAACTCTAGGAAGGGTCTGAGGCTGTCAGATAACAGGTACTGCAAGGTGAGATTGTGTCTGTAGATTGAGGGGATAGAAGTCTTGGTAAGGGAACTTTGTTGGGTAACAGGTGGAGCTTGCCATTGATGTAAAGAACAGTCATCAGTATTCACAGACTGTTAACGCTGTCAGCATACTTTAGATTCATAATACTGATGCCCATATCTACTTTATGTATATTGACCCTAATGTATGGAACATTCAGTTCTTATTTAACTAACAAATGTGTAATGTTACAGCAATAACGTAAACCAAAGCTCCAATCAGTAATAACCTTTGCGAAGTGGATGGCAGTTAGGCAAATGAGAGAAAATGTCTGATTGAAGGCTGCATAAGTGTATTTGAAGAATATATACACAAATGTAAAAGGCAACCAACATACTTCAAATACATTGTACACTTCATTGTATTGTACCAATTATAGTTCATTGATTTCCATTGTAGGATAGAAGATACTGCATTGATTGCTCAAAGATCAAATCATGGGCCCTCCTTATAACTATCACATTACTATAGTCCTAATCAGAGTCTATATTTAGAGAAGCAAGAGAAACTAGACACAACTACAAGCCAATAGCTAAAAGAAAAAAGCAATGTGGCTAGCCTGACAGGAAGACAATGTAAATGCAATAAATACTTATTATTTATATTAGGCAAAAAGAGAAAAGAAATTAAAAAGTAAGGTAGACAAGCCCTCACTATACTGTTAAAGAAATAGGACAACTTAAAAAACGGCTACAGGTTTCAGATATCTTAATTTCTGCAGAAGCATGAAAACCTTTGAATAAATATTCATGAGTGTTACAGAATACCATGGAGTATATAGCGGATATGCTTAGAAATGGAGATCCATTTGGGAAATAGATGTAATGGAAAGTGGACTGAAATATTTATGCTGTCCTACATAAGACATGTTGGTGTGAAGGAAATTTTAACAGCTAAAGCTAAGTTAAATAAATGATTTCAAGTAAAGGGAAATATATCCTATATTGTGGAGGGTCTCACGTAAATTAATAGATGCAAATACAATGATGAATAAGACTGAATTTCTCACCGCTGTCTTGGTTGCTCCCAAGATCAATTTGGCTTGTGCTTGATCCGGGCCTCCTCATAACAGCCTGATGAAGTGGTCAGACTTTTATGTATTTGCTAAACTAAGGCCACTCAGCCAAACAAAGCCAATGCCTGCAACTGAAAAAAAAAACAGACTTTAGAACGAACTTTCATTAAAGTTCCTTAAAGCACCTTTAAGTTACCGTTTAGTATGTTATAGAATGGCCAATGCTAAGCAACTTTCCAATTGGACTTCATTATTTATTTTTTATAATTTTTGAATTATTTCCTTTCTTCTTCTGACTCTTGCCAGATTTCAAATGGGGGGGGGGGGGGGGGGGGGTCGCTGATCCCATCTGAAAATAAGTGCTCTGCAAGGGTACAAATGTATTGTTATTGCTACTTTTTATTTCATTCATATTCCAATCTCTATTTCAAATCAGCGCATGCTTGCTAAGGTATTTTTGACCCTACCAACCAGATTGCTGAAATTATAAACTGCAGAGCTGCTGAATAAAAAGCTAAATAAATAGAAAACCACAAATAAAATATTTAAACCAGTTGAAAATTGTCTCAGAGTACCACTCTCAACAGCACACTGACTCAAAGGTGAACAACCCCTTTAAGCTCTTGTGAGGGCCCAACTGTCCTATATTTATTCTGTAGACCTTAAATTACTGTAAGACCCCTAGAACTATATAAATACATGATGAGTTGCCAATACAATTAGGTGATAGTAAACAAAGTAATATACAATACGCAGTGTAGTTAAAGTGGTACCGACACTAAAAAAAAGACGTTTTAACTTTCAAAGCCAATATTATAATAGATATAAAAAAAGAGTTTAATTTCAGGTGTCAGTATCTCTTTAAATAGTTGTGTGTTATAAGTGTATATATAGATACCCCTACCACCCCCCCCCCTTTCCCTTCCAGGTTACACCCCAGACCAACACACAACCCTAGTCAGACTACTATAGGCTAATCTGTTCATTATAATCAGAGGAATTCACACATTCGCCAAAGATGTAACAATTACAATCTTTCCTGGAAAAGATCTTTCCACAAAAGAAAAATGTTTCATATGATAATATTGGTGATTGTATGGTGCAGGAGGGGTGTTCCCTGGACCCCCTAGTCTGATGCTGTGCTTCAGGAGACAAACTGCTTGTGACTTGGGGCTGTTGTGTGTGTGTGTTTAAAAATAGCCCCTTTTTTGGAGCTCCCTATAGATGTTCACTGGTCCCTGCCAAATGAGGGGTGGGCGTGTCCTAATGAGCACAGTAGGAAGGGGACAGCCAATCACAGCCCTGCAGTCACACAAGCACAGACAGGCTTCAGTTCCCTATCAGGTCCTGCTAGCTGCTGATTGGTTCCTGTCCTACGGTGCAGTGAGCTGAGAGCCGCAGGCTCCCCTGCACAGCCTGGGAATTCAGGGAGTAGGAAGTGGAGGGATTATTAGTTTTTTTGCAGAAATATTCAATAGATCATCCTGAAGCACAATTATTCCATATCTAAATGAGTATAATGCACTGGTATGTTCTCATTATTTATAAAATATGTCTCTTTTAAGGCCTTATACATTATTTTCCAAACACAGTGAAGTGTCCCACAGCCCCACCCTTTCCTGGGTGCACCCACAGTGTAAAGCTCCCCATAGACGCAACGATCGTTCCCTGCCGAACGATCGATCTAAGGGAAGTCCGACCAATCTGTCAAATTATCGTGCGGTTAGTGGGATACAAACGATCGTTCGTCTCACGATTTTTCGTCCGACATTGGTCTGATGATTGATCGGCCAGGTTAGAAAATCTTTATCGCTCCCCATGCAATCTACCTATGTTTGCAGCGCAAGCAGGCTGCGGTCCTTCAGTTTTTGCTGGCAATATTGCCTGAAATGGTCTTTTTAGTTGATGGACACATCAGGCATTTAAACGATCGTTTTGAGACAATCGTGGTCTCACGATAACCATTGGATCTTTCAAATATCTTTACGTCTATGGCCAGCTTAAGGTTCTACTCTCTGTAATTGCACTCTAGCAGGGAACCAGCAGCCTGTGATTCCTCCATTTGTATATGGCTCCCTCCCCAACACCCCAAATCTTAAAGACAGACTCTCTGGCTACTGATGGAAACAGGGCCCTGCAGTGAGTTTGATAAGGGCATAGAAACATTGGCCAAATACAGTTGAACCACCATTTTACATTTTTCAGGGGAACAGAAAAAAAAAATGGTGTAAAACCCAGGAAAATGTAAAATCAGGGAAATTAATTATGCATAATATACAGGTGGGGCCACAAAACAACAATGTAAAATGAGGGAAAACTTACAATCAGGGGATGATGCCTAATGCACTGCTACTGTGAATAAATAAAGGCATAAGTTGTATTTATACACTGTCCTATAGGATTAACCAATTATACCTCCAGTTCATACAACATTTTGGAAGTAAAAAAATTTTTCATTCTACATTTGGCAGGTTACGAAAGTTTGAAAATATTTCTCTTTATCTAAACTGTTACAGTTACTTATTTTCTTATCTCAAAATTGTTTCAAAGTCTCTTAATTGCACCTGTTAGCTAGTCTGGGCTCTCTGCCAAAAGCCAATTAAGTTAGAAACTTTGTTTTTTTCTGCAGAAAAAATAGGGACTTTCCAGTATAATGAGGGACTGCAGGTTGAGCTGTGAAAAGAGGGACTGTCTCCAGGCCTTGTCTGGCAATCTGTGGGTTCTGGTAAATGCCAGAGGGGCTGCTGTAGGTTGCCATAGACAAGTCAGTATTTCGTGGGCTGGTGGGGGGCTGTTTGGCGTTGCTGTGTGGCCTGTTTGGGCCTCTGAGCACCTGAAATGCCAGGGCCTATTTTGCATCTCAGTCCAGACCTGACTGTCCCTCTGAAAAAGGGACAGTTGGGAGGTATGCCAGTTTGCTGAGGAGAAGAGTTACTGACAGGCACTTATGGTCCAGTGCGACACACAAGCATTTCCGTGGCTGGAGAGTGAGATACTTCACTGCAATGGGACCTGAAGGAAAAGTTTGTTTTCTCCCCGCCCCCTGCATTTCGTAGCCGCGTTATACGGACCCTCAGTTACTCTCCAGCCAATCGGAGGCTGAGGACGGGAGCCGGGCGGGTTCATTCTCCAGTTCCTGGGGATTCTTCGCTCTTATAGAGCCGCCGCTGGAATGACGTGAGAGAGAGACCGGCCCGGTGGCAACCGTAGGGCTTGGAGAAAGAGAAGGCAACGCTGAAGTCACAGGAGTGGGACTTGCTGGGGACAGAGCCCTGACACCCCTGAACAGGAACAAGTTCCGATGAGAAAAGGGGGTTGGCGTGAGAAAAGGCCAGATTCGCAGGAGTGAGAGCTCGAGAGTGGGGGAAAGGGACCAGCAGCGAGTGTTCTGCTTTGGGCTACACTGCCGGGCTTACGCTAAAGTGATGTGGCAGATACAAGCCGCTGACAGAGAGGCTGCTGCTGCTGTCGGGAGAGCCTGAGTCTGGACTATGTGTTGGATCGGGCCGGGTACAGACAATGCCGCTACTTGTGTAGGCAACAGGGGACATACATGGGCACGGAGTCTATAGGCTGACAGCACGAGCCTATGAGGAGAGCCGGAGACCGCGGCGGGCTTGTACGGCTGACAGGGTGGCCGCGGCTATTGTACGCGGGATGCGACGGCAAGGCGCCTACAGGCTGCCAGGATAGCGGGCCCCTGAGCTTGCTGAGAGGGCTCCCAGGCTGATTTGGATGCTGATTGCTGTCGCTGGAGATCGCTCTGCACCCGGAGGGATGGCTGCCAGAAGCCGCCACTCGTTACTCCGCGTCCTGCTGGGGCTGGTCCTGGGCTTTCTACTCGCCTCCAGGTTTATCCTGCCCAGAGCGGCCGAGTTGCACAGAGCCAGCCGGAGGAGAGCGGGAGCCGAGGGGGTGGCAGCTGGGCAGGCTGTGAGCTGCGGCCGACAATCCGCCTTAAGGAGCGATTACAGCGGCGGGGTACTGGGCTGGCGGCAGCAGCTTCACACCGACACCGGAGCCCTGAGCCCAGGCGGAGAGGAAGACATCCCCAGGGACAAGAACTTCCTCTTTGTTGGGGTCATGACCGCACAGAAGTACCTGGAAACCAGAGCCGTGGCTGCTTATAGGTGAGTGCCTGCCTGTGCCTGCTTATTCTCCATCCTACTCCCTCTCCGGGACCACTGGGACTTGTAGTTCAGCAGCAACAGAAATAGAATGATTCATGCTCCACACAATGCTATTTATGGGGAACTGTTCATTTGGCACCCAGCTTCCCAAGCCATGCCCATGGTGTGCCCTCCAGCTATTGTTATACTGCAACTTCTGCTTCCAGCTGATCACTCTGCTACCAGAATTGCAGTTTATCCAATACATACGCAGTGGCTAACGTTTCTTACTTTGATCCAATTGCATTTCAGTGGTGTGTGTGCTTTAATGTCATTATGTGTATCTATACAGGCATTTATTTTTAGTGTGTGGCTGCAAATTGTATAGGTGCAGCTAAACTCCATTCCTTTTGGAGCCATTGGGAAGTGATATCCTGGGTACATTGGACTGCACTGTACAGTTCTTTCTGTGCAATATTGCAACACACACACACAAACAAAATGCCTTTTTTTCTGGGGAAAATGCTGAACTTCAAGTTTTATATAGCTGCCATTTATATATTAGGGCAGAGACATACACGGAAATTCAGTGAGATTAGTCGCCCGGAGACGAATCTCGCTAGGCATCTAATCTCCCCCCGAATTGCCGCGTGTTTCTCTGCCCTAACACGTGCTTTACCAGTTTGTATTTTTCTACAATCAAAACGCCTTTAGGGTAGAGACACACAGTGCTATTTGGGGGAGATTAGTCCTCGTGCAACTAAACTCCCTGAACTGCCTCGCAGCCGGCTAAAACCTAAATCCCCAGTTGGGATGGCACTCGGATCGCTTTGTTTTCTTAAGTTTCCTTGTGAGATAATTTCGGGGGTCTGCTGAAAAAGAAGCGCTTCAAGTGCCTTCCCGCCAGTGATTTAGATTTTAGCCTGCGGGGAGGCAGTTTGAGGAGATTAGTTGCCCGAGGAAGAGGTGATTCTTTTCGCCTGACAACTAATCGCCCCACAGAGTGTGTCTCTACCATTAAGGCAATGATGCCAAAAGAGCGGATCTCTCCCCGATATGCCCACCTTGAGGTGGGTGATATTGGGCTGATCCGATCATGGGCCCTAGGGCCCAAGATCAGATCATAATGGAGGTATGGGCAGTCGGATCACGGGACTGCATTAACGAGCAATCTGACAGGATTTTTAGTCCCGCCCGATCGACATCTGGCCAACTTTCGGCCAGATATCGATCGTACACACAAGACCCTAAAGCGCTGACAATAGAAAAATTAAGATCTTAGTAGACCCTAAATGACTGTTGCTTTATGGTTGCATTTCGGTTCCCAGTCTCTGGATTTAAAGTGTCTTGTTCAGCTACATTAACCCGTTTAAATATACTGTACATAAGCAGCTGGCATCGCTTTAGGTAGTATAATCATAGAACCACAGTTGTACAGTAGGGCTTCTGATCCATCCATTTCATTTTACTTTAATGCATAGGTTCATAACTTACTGGCTGCACTGAATATTTCTTCTGAAATACATTGGACTTAATAAAACCATGGGAGCGGTCATGAAGTACGTCTGGTTCTTTTTTAGCAAGGAAAGGACTTCTTACTACTAGATAGTAACAAAGTAACGCATGGGGCTTTCCTGTTGACATTTGTGTCTAAGAAATATATAGCAGCTCTATATATTTACTTAGTTTGTGTGTGTGCACAAGAAAGCATGTACTATGCGCTCATACTTCTGTTGCACAGAACAGTGTAAAATTCACTGTCCCTTTACTTTACATGTCACTGTGTGCTATTGCCCTTTTTCGACTAGTAACAGTCATTATTATTATTATTGGAAATAGAATATGAAATCAACGTTATATTTTTGGTCTTTCTTACATATTCAATATATTGTGTACAATCTATATATTAAGATGCATCTCTCTTTCAGCCGGATTTCTTTTAACTCAAGGAGGGAAAAACAGTCATTCTAACTGAGAGGGGTTTAGTCCCAGACTTTGAATCTTGTATATCCTTATTGCTGTACAAATACCAAGATAGATCTGTATCTTACATGCAACTGTTGTGATGTTGAAAGTATCGACAGTCTAAAGTCTAAGTGACCTGATGGCAGAAGTGAATACCTTTAAATCCCTCTTTTTAAATGTAAATCCATTCAAGATTTCTTGATTGTTTTCTGGGTGTCTGTCCTTGCGCATACAAATACCAGTAAATTGTATTCCTAAAGTGTGCAGCTGAAAAACCTGACTTCTCTAGCACCCAAGTGAAATGAAATATCGTACTGAAAAAAGATAATGTGTGACCAATTGCTAGAGACCAATACATGGGTTCTTGTTGGTTAGTCAAATCCCAACCATTGCCCACTTTTGACAGACACACATGCACCATGGGTTCAGATCTATGACTTCACAAATGTGTTGTGTTACAAATGTTGATCGATGTTTCAAAACAATGGCTCAACTTTTGTGTTATCAGACCAATTGGATAAGTGTTTAAAACAGTAGGATTTGATCCCTTCAGACTTACAGGACAAGGAAAGTGTAAAATAGAATAATTCTAGAAATGCTATATTTGTTATACTAAACATAAACTTGAACCTGCTGTGCCACATGCCTAATCAAACAAATGATTTATGCTTTCAAAGTTGGCCACAGGGGGCTGTCATCTTGTAACTTTGTTAAACATCTTTGCAAGACCAAGACTGTCACTCATGGATTTGTGGAGAGGCCACCAAGACTGAAATCTTGAAAGAGCGTAACCACTTTCTGAAAAGGGACCTTTAAAATGTACTTTTTCAGAATGTGGTCATGCAAATGATTACAGGAGAAGTCTACCCTCTTTGCGCTAAACTCCTTCCCCCAGCCTACCTCCCCCCTGGGCAAATGCCCCTAAGTTGCGACTTAACCCCTCAGTCTTCTTCCAGGATCCATCAGCGTTTGGCGGTGCATGCGCAGTATGAGGCATATGCAGGTTCAGCTCAACTGCGCATGCAACGAAAGTCACAAAGTTTCTGATTTCAACTTCGTTACTTTTGGCGCATGCGTAGTAGAGCTGAACCGGTAAATGTTCTACTGTGCATGTGCCGCCAAGCGACGATGAATCCGGGAAGACGACCACACGAGAGAAGATGGCGCCTGCAGACTCAATGCACAGGACCTGCGCCGAGGGGGTAAGTAGCAACTTAAGGGCATTTGCCTTGGGGGGTGGGGGGGGGTAGGAGTTTAGCGCAAGGAGGGTAGACTTCTCATTTAAACCAAGAAAGCAAACCTTATCTGTGTTCATTTCACATTACAATTTAACTTTATGAAAATCTGTCCAATAGCATAACTAGGACTTTGATTCTTAGGTTGTCTGTGTAGGCAGAAACCCTATATAAACAATTATGGTAAAAAATGCACAAGAAAAAAAAAAGTTACATATTCCAAAATGGCTAGGGTCTGCATTTTTATTTACTTTGACAGACCGTGACAAACTGGAATTTTTTAAACTGTAAAGAATCTTTACATGTGTGACAAGTGACTAATGCTCTAGGAAAATCACAAGGTCTTGTGTAATTTGATTGCTCCACGTGTTGACTCTGGCTTCCTGGTAATTGTGGGATATGCATTGCTGGGAATGGTCAATTTATGTAAATACATTAATGCAAGGTAGCAACGAGCTCTGGTCCTGCCTACCATTTTTGAGGACTTGTTTAAAACTTCCATTTGCTACCTCTACACTTTGAGGTCTGTTACAGGAATATAGCAATTAGGAACAATTTAAAACCATGTTAAGCTGCAGATGGTTTCTCTAGAATATTTAGTTTTTTTGACCATCTGTTATTTTAGTCACAATGTTCTATTAGAATAATGGCTTGATGTTGAAATCTAATAGTGATTTACTTCTTTTCTTGTAGAACCTGGTCAACCTCCATTCCTGGTACAGTTGAATTTTTCTCCAGTGAAGGCTCAGACACATCCATACCAATTCCAATTGTGCCACTGCAAGGAGTGGATGACGCCTATCCACCACAGAAGAAGTCCTTCATGATGCTCAAGTACATGCATGATCACTACTTGGATCAGTATGAATGGTTTATGCGAGCAGATGACGATGTTTACATCAAAGGGGATCGCTTGGAGAACTTTTTGAGGAGCCTCAACAGCAGTGAGCCGCTGTTCCTTGGACAGACTGGCCTTGGCACCACGGAGGAAATGGGCAAATTGGCATTGGAGCCAGGAGAAAATTTCTGTATGGGTGGCCCTGGTGTAATCATGAGCAGAGAAGTCCTTCGTAGGGTGGTACCGCACATCGGCGAGTGTCTAAGGCAGATGTTTACCACACATGAGGATGTGGAGATTGGCAGATGTGTCCGAAGATTTGCCGGAGTGCAGTGTGTCTGGTCCTATGAGGTAAGCTGTTTTTGGCTAGCAAATGACGAGCCTGGCCACGCAAAGAGGTTGCGCTTCTAGCATTTTTTAAAGTATTTTGTGGCCTATTCGCATGATCTCCTACATGCATGGCATAGTACTATTCTTTTACAGGTAAGTGCTATGTAAAAAGTAAAAACTTTATTTGCCAAATGCATATGTGCGTCTGACAGTTTTCCACCTGCAAAGCCTCTGTGAAATCTAAATCTCCAGTGGGATGGCACTTCGAACTCTTTGTTTACCAAGGTTGCCTCACGAGGAAACTTCGGGCGACTTCGGAAAGCAAAGCACTGTGTGCCATCTTGCCAGCAATTTAGATTCTAGCCGTCGGGAAAGTGTTTCAGGGATATTAGCAGCCCGAAGAAGCAGTGCTTTGTCGCTGGGCAACTAAATATCCCAGAATCTTCCAGTGTGTTACCACACTTAATAAGAGGTGGGACCCATTGGCTTTTCTTAGTGCCTGCTATTGTTCTATGAAGGATTTGGACATCTTTCTGTACTTTGGAACAAATACAATGAAGTATCAAGAGGTGGAACTTTCAGATATGTCTGGCCAACTAATCTGTGGGGGGGGGGGGGGGGGGGGGGTTGTGGGTGCACACCTAAGGCAAATTTCAAAATACTTTAAAATACTTAAATATTTAAAACCCTGTCTAACCAATTCAAGTAAATAAGCAAATGCAGGTAAATTTAAAAAAAACAGGGTTTTTTGTTACAAAGTTATGATCATAAAATTGATAATCCACCATACCACGTCAAGGTAAACCCCATATGGTGGTCCCTAACTTGTTTACCTCTAATCACAATTTAAGCTGTATCTTACTGGTATGCTTAATAGCATTACTTTTAGTAAACATCTCCTTGCTTATTTACTTGAATTGGTTAGACGGGGTTTTAAATATTTAAGGATTTTAAAGTATTTTGAAATTTGCCTTAGGTGTGCACCCACAACCCCCCTATTTTTTGGCTAACCAACCTGCCTGTAAACAAGGATATATTCGGACAGTGTATTCCAGTCCAGGCTGGAACAAATGAATAAGATATGAAGATGGATCATCCTTCCCACTTAGGATTTACAAATCCTCTCATAAGGATAAAGAGATTAGCTGCTATATACCCTAATTAAAACGCTGCAGTCTTCTTTTGAATAAAGAGAGTTTGGTATATGATTCCATCTTTTAAATAGCTTTTCAGTACTTGTGCTCTTTGTGTATTAACGATTACAAAGCTGTGCAGATGCCAACTGACCCAGGGTGGCCTGTTCATTTTTCTGCAAGCAAATGTAGTGATCTACATTAAAAATGGTTTCCCATAGTGGTTAAGATGTTTAGTCCCATTAATCGGCAACTTAAAAATCCTTTAATAGATTTTTAGGTGCTGTGTTAAGCACCTTCTATTCATAAATGTTTCTGACCTCTCCACAGGGCAAAACAAGTGCAATTCATTTGATTCATAGTTGTGGCCAAAGGGTCAACAGTTAGGAAATTGGAAGTTGTTTTTTTTTAAACTGATGGTTCTGGTCTGTTTCACAAATTGGATTCTTTCGCTTGCAAAAAGGAACTCTTAATAGAGAAACTGGGTATCATTCCCGGTATTCCATCTGCTTGACTTGGTACAAAAACTGTTTTGGTTTTTTGTACCTTTTCCTTCAATGCTAGAATCCTGATCAATGGGCGTAAGCATGGAGGAATTATATTTCCATGCAAAGGCTTTGAACTGTCTTGCAGCTACAAACAGATCAGGTGACCCTCTCCTAACTATTCTGGAATGCATGTTGACTTAATTAGCTATTTTTCAGTCTACAGTCTAGTGCTTAATCATCAGTTCTACCCTTTCTAACACTATTCCCAGTTGATAACTTTCCTTATGCTGGAGTGCTCTGTAAACCTTCTGTTATTTCAACTTTCAACTTGCTGCATGTTCATCCAAGGGATAAGAAGCAAACCGGATTAAACGTCATTTTGGTTTGGGTCAGCAAAGGCTAATCTTTCCTTTGCATTTCTTATTAATGAAGGCCACTGTTAGGGTTTAGAACGTGGAGCGTTGTTCCAGGTGTGTTCAGTAGCATAATGACGTTTAGCAACAAAACCAACATTTGAATTGTCCTAGCTTTATTGAGTCATACCTATAATTTCCATTTTCGCATGATGCTTTCATCAGTTTAACGCTTTTGATTGGCCTCTATTGATTCCCTTTTACTGGGATCTGGGATAAGAGTAACTGCTACAGTTATTAATAATGACATGTCCAGGACAATCGTGTGGATGAGTCTAATTGGTCTAGTGTGTGTGTGTGTGTGTGTGTGTGTGTGTGTGTAAAAATGCTGAAGCACACCAGGATTTAAAAAAAAAAAAAAAAAAAGGACTTCTTTATTGGATCGACGTTCATATAGTGAATAAAGTACCCCCTCTTGTTAAATATAAGGATATTATAAGTTACCGAGGAGTTTTATGACCATATAAAAACACGAGGCCGAAGGCCGAGTGTTTTTATACAGGTCATGGAACTCAGAGGTAACTTCTAATATCCTCATATTTTGCAACTGGGGGTACTTTATTTATTATAATACACAAGTTTCAGGGAGTCATGTGACAGAAATGACATCAGAACTCACAGTTTATAACTGATGACATCAGTTTATAAGGATATAATTTACAAGATATTTACAGCTTTTGTGTATTATATATACCCCCTCTTGTAAATTATAAGGATATTATAAGCAACTGAGGAGTTTCATGACTATATAAAAAGACGAGGCCGAAGGTCATGGAACTCCGAGGTAACTTCTAATATCCTCATATTTTACAACATGGGGTACTTTATTATAATACACAATTTTTAGGAAGATGTGACAAAAATGGCATCACTACTCACCTTTTATAATGATATACTTCAGCACCTTACCTTTTGTGTGTTGAAATAAATAGAAAACTACATAGAGAACATGCTCACTTTGCTTGTGCTGGTTTGATGAGCCCGTGCTATTTAATATTTCTAGGTGCCATTAATGGGTTGTTTTGGTTAATGAGCCACAAAGATTACAGAAGTGGAGAGAGCTTAAAAGGAGATTAAATGTAGATTCCCCACCCTCCATATGTTTATGTGAATGTCATGTCCCACCTCTTACATTAGGGGTCTCTTTTCCTGCTTGCGTTTAGGTTTGTGTCACCTTGAAGGTCACAAGTTTACAAAACAAAATAGGGCTGGCTATTCTAGCCTGGTACATTATTCTGGGAAGCTGCATGCATGTGCTTACTTCCTGAGGCTTATCTGAATCATCCTGTCGCATTAGGGACCTGTCCACACTCCCCCTCTCAGTACTTGGGATCTTCACAAAGAAAATCCATTTGTCGGGAAGAGGGAGATTACAGTGCAGGCATAATCTAGTCTTTATTTATTAAACAATAACTTTTTTTTTTTTTTTTAATAAAGCAAGAGATCTGTTTGTGCCTTTTTGAAAGGCTCTTTATAGGGTGGTCATGACCTATTTATGTTCTTAATATGAAGGTTTCATTTGAAAAGGAGGAACCAAGCACAGGGTTTGATGTGCCTCAGTGTAGAAAGTTGAATAGGTAGAAAAAGCAGAAGGCAAATTCCAAACCAACCAAGAAAAGGAGCCTGTTTGCTGGACTGTTGAGGGCATATTTCTTACAGACCAAGCCTTGTTAGGTCTATACCTGGGCACAAGGGCTGTTTGTAACAACTCTGCACCTAGGCTCCAGTATGCTGCGCTATAATTAGCATTGGGCGCTTTTTCTCTACAGGCTCACCCTAAATTAGACAGAGAGCAGTGAGAAAGATCAGATCGGGAACAGCACTCCACACTGAGGCATAATCCTGGCATGCAGCCTCCAATAGTGCCCACTAAACTAATTTTTTCCACCCCCTCCTCTTTTATACAAATACTGTTTTTTGTGCAGTTTTGGAACATTTCCTCCTAGTGCCGTATAGTCATACCATACCACCCTATTGTATTATCCCCTATGTCATTTCAGTTGTGTACTACTAGACATCCCATATATCAGCTCACTCAGCTAGTGATTTGCCATGCTTAGGTAATGTCTACAACACATAGCAGCACTTCCACTTTTATTGCAGACAATTGAATCCAGCTGTGCATAGGAAGCTTTCTTGTTCTATTTCCATCATCCTAAAATGGAAAGTAATCCTCTAAAAAGGTTCACCAGTAAAATATAGGGTTAAGGTTCAATTGCCCTTCTGCACTTAACATTGGGATCAGTGGGAATAGTTATTCAGTATATCGTATTTTTTTTCTTTTTTATTTCTCTTTATTTTAAAATTTTTCAAATAGTCATTTGAAATCTAACAATGCACTATATTGTGCTGTAATATACATAAATGAGTAAAAGCCAAGAATAAAATATTAAAGAAAAGGAAGAAAGAAAAAAAGATGCATCTTATATATTAATCATATTGGTCCAAACATTTTCAACTTGTATTCTTTTTAGTCTTTGCATGTAATTTCTGAAAACTAGTCATGTCCTAACCAGACCATACATGTGGTTAAACCCTTTTGTACGATATAATAGACAACATTGTATCGAAATGATTTGGAACTTTTTAGTGTACCACTGTATTGTACTGTATTGTAATTTTTTTTGTTTGGGTTGAGATCAGGATGGAATCCACCCACTTAATCTGCCCCCATATTTTTTTTATGTAACTCCAGGAAATCTGATATTAAAGGAGAAGTCAACTAAACACCATGCCCCCCTCCCCCCGGGCAAATGCCCCTAAGCTGCTACTTACCCCCTCAGCAAAGGTCTTGAGCATGGAGTTTGCAGGCGCCATCTTCTCCACAGCCGTGTTCTTCCTGGATTCTTTGTCGCTTGGCGGCAATGCGTAGTAGGAGCATTTGCCGGTTCAGTAGAGCTGAACCGGCAAATGCTCCTACTGCGCATGTGCAGAGTTTACCCCCTGATATGATAGGATAGTGGATGTATGTGGTCTACTCTGGATTTCTTTGTGACATGGCTAATGATGAAGCTAGTGTATAATTTTTTTTTTGGTTTTTTTAAAGGGTTTGTAAAAATCTATTTTTTTCCTTATGAAATAAAATTTTATTTAAAATAGAATTTTATGTATGTATATAAAATATTCAGCCATTGGTATTCATTGCACCCACTGCTACTGAAACAATGTTGCAGAAGTCTGCTCTCCTGCAAAAGGATGGAAACTTTGAAATTAATATATATCCATATACAACAGACTGCCAGAAAGCAGCTCCCTCCTAATGTGCTGGCACAAGTCACATGACCGGGACAGCTGGGAAATTGACAAAATGTCTAGCCCCATGTCAGAATTCAAAATGAAATATAAAAAAAATCTGTTTGCTCTTTGAGAAATGGATTTCAATGCAGAATTCTTCTGGAACAGCACTATTAACTGATGCATTTTGAAAATGTGGTTATTACTTTCCAATGTCTGAGTTTAATTGGATATCCTGATTGTCAGCCTGTGTGGCCAGTTTAGCATAGAACTCCAAGCACTGGTCATTTGAAGAAGTTGCATTGTAACGTTTAGATGTCCTTTTTCTTTAATATTAATAGCGAGGCTGCACATAGATTTGACTGTTAATGAAGGGAGTTAAGAGTTGTAAAACCCTCATTTGGGTGGGGGAGGGAACAAATCCAACAATTTAAATAACGCAGTCACAGTTTGGTTATGTTAAATTGTCAACTTGTCACTGAAGACCATTGCCTGTATAAAATCTATTGTTTAACTGTATGTTCCTATTAAAGTCATTCCAGCGGTTGGTTTAAAACTTGGAAAGCCCTTGGCCTCCTATACAATAAGGATGCTTTTGCAACAAGAATCTTTCCTTTTGGCCCCAGAACTTTTCAAAACTTGACGCTGGATTTAAATGAGTTCAACTGTAATGCCAGCCCATAGCACCACCTAGTTTTCTATAAGAAGTTACTGAAAACCATAATTATAGATGCAAGAAAATTCACCAATGAGAATTCTACAGATCAACAACTTCATTATAAATGTAAAATAAATGACCAATAAGAATTCTGATTCCCAGCACCATGTCAGGGATCTTGCTGTTATCTTACATCAGACATGGGGATAAAGGACAGACTTGTTCAGTGCTGGGAAAGTGTGCTTAAAGCTTCCAATTGCAGAAACAAAGAACAGGGAGACAGATTGATACAGATCACCTGGGATTCTCATTGGATGATTTATTGCATTTGAATGCAGCCGGTGGCTGTGGGGATTTGGGGAAAAGTTTTTTTTGTTTTTTTTTTGTTATTGTGCTATATTGCTTTACAAATACAACCCTGATGTTAGTGGACTACAGCTCCGAGCATCCCTCAACCTTCAGTATATGTTACATTATTCTGGGATTTGTAGTCCAGCAACAACTAAAGTTTGGTTGACCAGTGAAGTAAAGTTTGGTTGATCAGTGCCGTGCAGCAGGGTTTATTGCCCCCTTTAATCCACAGTTAATTAAACTGCCATGAATTATAGGACTAATCTGTGTAAATTCCCTGGATGACTACTCTGCAGTTACCACTGCACAGATGTTTTGCTTCAGTGACCGGGGTCATGTTAAATCTGTTCATTGCTAATAAAAACCTGTTGTAGACATACATCCTTCACCTCCTGAGAAGTTTTAGGCACATATGCTTTAACACTTTCTCTGCCAGATGTTATGCACTACTGGTTTAGGAATAAAAACTCCACAAATAATGACTCTGTTACTTTCTCTTTATTTCTTGTTCTCTCTCGCTTTTTTTTTTTTTTCTTGCTTTCTTAAAAATTAATTGGGTTCAATGGCAATGGGGGATTTGACATTTTTCCATCTTAAGCTAATCATTTAAAAAATTGTCAGCCTGCCTTACAAAGCTTATGAAAGGGAGCAAAACTTAAGTTTTTGGCACTGAGAGAAGCAAGCCATACCATAATGCTACACTTCTTCTTTCTTTCGGACTATTTGTTTCTATAATTTTTATAAATATTTCATTATACCTTTTTCTCATTGCCATGTTTCATGTCTCGCAAAAGGATGGCTATGAGAAGGGTAGTATTATTATTATTATTGTTGTTGTTGCTGTGTTTTTTTTTTTTTGTTTTTGGTTCTTTTACAAAGTTATTTTAACACCATAGTGTTACCCTGCAGCAGTGAGAATTTTTGTATGCTCTAGGACAGTGATCCCCAACCAGTAGCTCGCGAGCAGCATGTTGCTCTCCAGTGCCTCAAAGCAGGTGCTTATTGTTGAATTACAGGCTTAGCGGCAAGTTTTGGTTGTATAAAAAACAGATGTCCTGCCAAACATTCTCTCCTGTAGGCTGCCAGTCCATATAGGGGCTACCAAAAAGCCAATCAGAGCTCTTATTTGACATCCACATGGACTTTTTCATGCTTGTGTTGCTCTCCAACTCTTTTTTAAATTTAAATGTGGCTCACGAGCAAAAAAGGTTGGGGACCCCTGCTCTAGGATCTGTAGTATTGTTTATTTATGTAAACTGCACTGGCTCAGAGACTGATATCAGTGATTATAACATAGGGCAATGAGACTACCGCTACAGTGGGTGCAGATCTCCCCAAAAATACCTTGTGCACAAGTAAATTACTGCTCTCATAGAAGAGATACTTGTTTACAAAGAGCTAATGTTTCTGCTTTCTGGTACAGGAACTCTGAAAACTTGAGCATATTTTTTATCAGAAATACTTCCTTCAAGACTACGTGACTGATATTCAGTGATAACTAGACACTGGAGACCTAAAATACCATGGAAGACACATCTGATTCATCAGGCCTTTAGTTGAACATCCCTGGTACAGGTATGGGACCTGTTATCCAGAATGCTCGAGTCCTGGGGTTTTCCGGATAATGGATCTTTCCGTATTTTGGATGTTTATACCTTAAGACTTCTAGAAAATCATGTAAACATAAAATAAACCCAGTAGGCTGGTTTTGTTTCCAATAAGTATTAATGATATCTTAGTTTGGATCAAGTACCAGGTACTGGTTTATTATTACAGGGAAAAAGGAAATCAATTTTAAAAATTTGCATTATATCATTATAATGGAGTCTGTCATTCCAACACTACACCTTTTCTGAACCTTTACAAAAACGCTGCTATTAAAAGCCAGCCATGCTTCTGAAGATGGAAGCCTTTAGCAACCTTGCTAAAAAGAGCAGATCTTTACCCAATGTTGTGGGCCTATTTGGGCTATTCCAGCTGTTGGAACCCCAGGCTAAGTAAACCTTAAGAAGAGAGCCCATAAAGCCTTTTCATAATTAGCAATTTGTTTAACCGAAAACTACAAAAGGAAAGGTTTAAAAAAAGTGTAAAAAGCGATAAATTCTAGTTACCCTAAGGGTAACGGCTGGCTCATGCTAGCGTTTGTCCTTTCTGTGGTTTGGGTTTTTTCCTTAAATGTTTGCTTTATTTAAGCCAGAACTGCAACAAGGATAATAGTGATGTGTATGTTGACCCGCAACACTTGGGTCAGGGCGGGTTGGGGTTGAATATTGGGTGTCCATGGCGGGTACGGGTTATACTGAGGCACTACAATACCGCATCTAACCCGTACCCGCCATGGACTCACCCCCACCATCGGGTCAACTCGAGGGTCATGCAGGTTGCGGGTCAACATGCACATCACTAAAGAATAATGTAAAACAAAGTGCATCAGAACTTTAGCATTCTTTGTGGCTGGCATTGTGTTATGTCATTGAGATCATGGCAGTTGCCACCCACTGTGTGCACTAATGATTTATAAAATAGTATGTTAGTAGTGTAATTATAATAATCAGTGATGCTTCTATTACAAGGACAGAATGCAGAGTTACTTAAAATGGTCTGCACTGTCAGCCAGCAGGACCCCATGTTTATCATAATATACAGGTTTCATGCCAGCACGATTTGACTAAACGAGTTTATACCAATGAGGCAACAAATGTCTGTGTGCAAAGGCATGTCTTGCGCTAGTTTTTTTTTTGATAAACTAAACTGTTGTTGCTGGACTACAAATCCCAGAATAATGTAACATATACTGAAGGTTGAGGCATGCTGGGAGCTGTAGTCCACCAACTTCAATATATAGAACAAAAACTTTTCCCCAAATCTCCACGCTTTAAGCACTGTTTCCCAGCACTGAACAAGTCTGCCCATTAATAATGGTGCACTTTTTATTTTAAATCTGAATCATGACAATCTTTTCCTAATGGCTTCTCAGCTTGTGACAAGACCTAGAAATAAGTTTGGTGAGATTGTCGCCTCGCAGAAGAGGCGATTAACCGACGAATCTGCCTGTATGTCACAGCCCTTAACTCCGGTGCTGATGTAGTGTTTGGAAATTTAAAAACAAAAAAAAAACTTCAACATGTGTTGAAACCAGTAAGGATTACATGCAAACGTGAATAAATGCCAAAGGCCAATTGTCTGCATAATCAGCCAGCAAATGATCTGCAGATTTTTCCTTCTGCTTTTATCCTTAACATTATGTTACTTATTGGGAATTTGCTTTCCTTATGCTTTTACTGGTTTCCTACAGTTAAGTTAATTGTAATTGGTTGTTTTAGATTACTTTAGTGCTTGGTAAGAGGCACTTTGAAGTATTCTGCTGTCAGTGAAGGTGTTCAGTGTTCCCATGGCCAGATGCTTCATAGTGTTTACCATTCTGCCAGATAACTTCAAAGGGAAAGTAAAGAGTTCAAGTCCTTGTTTAGGCAATAAATATAAAAAGTTTACAAGAAAAAAGCCATAACGTTCACTTCTAGTTCCAAATTATGGCATATTTCCATGTAAGCTTTTCTCTTTTAAGCACTCTGGGTTATACAGTGAATATTCAAACAAGAACTTTCAAGGCCGAAGTGGAGAAGGGTTCCATGTGAACAGCAGTTAAACATGGGTCAGTCGGTCCTAAAAGATGGGCGAGTGCCTTTGGAAGGGACGGGCGATGGCCTCTGTTGCCCTCTGCTGATCGAAAGGGAGTCTGGTTCAGATCCTGAACCCGGAGTGGTGGAGACAGGCACCCGCCCAAGTATACAGCACTACGAAATAATTTGGCGCTCTAGAAATACATGTTAAAAATAATATTCAGGCCCCGGACTGGCAATCTGTGGGTTCTGGCAAATGCCAGAGGGGCTAAAAGGTGCCATAAAGCCATAAAAATTCAGTATTTAGTGGGCTGTTTGGGCCTCTGTGTACCTTAAATGCCAGGGCCCATTTTAATTCTCAAACCAGACCTGGTTAGGCTTGCCCCAAAACAATGATGGAGGGTTATCACTAACTGGATTGTGGTATGCAAGCGCAAACTTTAGTAGGGAGCTTTTTATCCTTGTACATTTTATTTTTTAAATATCCTTTATTTTTCCAAAAACAAAGGCATTGTCAAATATGATTAATGGACATAGCAAAAAGGAATAACATTCAAAATGCATCTTACAAATTGTCATTGTCCTGACATACTGTTGTTAAATTTGAAATTCACTATATCAACAGGTGTATTCCATAGATCTATTTGGTATCACTATGGAGAGGTATAGAATCACATTTTTGTTATCTGGTATGTGGATGAGTATTTATGCATTCCTTTTACTTCCAGACCACATTAGTATTATAGAATGGGTATATTACAGCAATGCCTTGATTTTTATTGTTTATTAAACAAGGATAATGAACAAAATAATTCAATAAAAAGAAAAAAAAAAGTGTTACGGGTGAAAGAGAAAGACTGCTCTTTATCCATAAACATTTATGATAGAATATCAGAATTTACCTTGGGGCAATATCAGTATCCTTTAAAAGCTCCTGGTCCATTTAGCATTGGGTATGAGATTCTGCCTCCATAAATATCACCCAAGGGGACCATGTTTTAACCTTGTTTTCCGTAAGCAAAACTTAGAAGTTCTTCCATGCGCATTATAAATTCCTTGCACATTGTAACTTCAACTGATGTGATTCTCAATAATTGCCTGATACATGTACAGCATGCTGTGCTTAAAGCTACTAGAATTCTGTGTGTCTGATACAGAACTATGTGAAAGCAAAACAGTCTGGCCAAGAGGCTCTCCGACTCAGACCATGGTGTTGGAATGTCTCAGTTTGATTTACCTCTTGCTGACTCAAGTCTTGCACACAGGTGTTGAACAAGGTAGACTATGAATAACCTAATGAATTCCCTCTGCTTCAGGGCCGTGTAGACCTGTGCCATGATTCAATCCTGCTCTTCTCTGCCCTCACAACTATTCTCTGTTTTATTGAATTTCCTGCTCCGAAATCTTCCTCTACCTGTACCTAAGCAGCTGCCTAGAACGTTTACAGTTTTTTGCTGCCCAGCATAGCTGTCTGGTAGCTGTGGAGGCTCTCATTCATTGTATTCGTACCTACTAGTCTAGCTTTGTATTGAAGCAGTTAAATCAATCAATTCCTTAATGATGCAGACAACCATGGTGTTTTCTTCAGCTGTAAATGGATATCAGTCAGGATATGGTTTAAGAGAAGGAGGGGAAAATCCTTATCCATGGCTTACAAAGAACGTATTGTTCAGCCCTCTGGCCAGATCTTGCTCCTGGGTTCTTGCTAGGAGTGCATATTGAATTCAAGTTATCTTGTGATAAGTGATACGTTACAGAAGCATTTTCCTCCACAATGGCCCAGTCAGGAATCTAGGAAGAACTTCCGCTTCTTTTTAACCCTTATTCATTACTCTTAAATTCTTTGGGGGGGGAATGCAAAGGAGAAAGTCTGCAGCTGAGTTTCCAATTTTCTCCTATTAAGCATTTACAAGGAGTCCTAGCTAGAGGCTTTTAAGGCCCTAGTGTGAAATGTCTCCATCTCCTATAAACCTGTGTGTGTTGTGCTGTCTCTCTTTCATCCTGTTGCAAAGGTTAGATTATGTTGTGCTCGCTTATCTGCTAGTATGCAAGTGTGGTCTCAACTCCTTTGCCTGTGTCCCTGAATCTACACTTTGTAGCTACTTGAAGGTCGGCTACATGAAACATAACTATTCAGCAAGTTTGCAAATCAAAAGCAAACCATTATGGGCCCCCCACCCTCAAGTCACTTATTGGTTACTGTCTGGTAACCAATCAGTCACTTGATGGGAGGCCACATTTGTCATAACTGTTGCTTTTCAATCTGAGCTGAATGCTGAGGATCAATGGCAAACTCACTGAACAGTTATGTCCCATGTGGCCCCCTTCAAGCCGCTGACTAACTCAGAATTAGAGAGCCAAAAATCAGGAAGTAGTGTTCTGGCTATTAGACTCAAAAGCAACCGGTATGACCCATGTGGCCTCCCAAGTCAGTGACTGATTACTGCTTGGTCACCAGGGTAACCAGTCAGTGGAAACCAAGAGAGCTGAAAAGCAGGAAGTAGTGTTCTGTTATGTGAGACATCCGGTCACTCCAGCCTTTATACATTACATTTTTGGCTAACTAACTATATTAGAAATATTTTGTATTTTGCACAGCTTATCTATTTACCCAGTTTTTATTTTTATGCTGAACAATCTTTAACTTTGTAATTTAAATTTTTAAAGGTCACACAGGCGTCCTAAAAACATTGACCAGTGCATTTCTGTGGAAAAACATTTAGGGGCACATTTACGAAGGGTCGAATTGATTCAAAGTGAAAATTCGAATGAAAAAATTTGAATTTAATTTTGGACTTATTCTACTATCGAATTTGATTCTGTTGCTCAAAAATTCATTTTCGGGGTATAGTTTTCCTTTAAGGTCTGTTAGATTACGGTGCTCACTGCACAGTGTACGTAATAGTGTGAGAGTATTCAAGCAGTCGGAAGCTCAGCCTGTGCTGTGTGGGCAGCTTCTCTATCATGTATGCATTTCCTCTGGCTTCACCAGGTTTCCTCCTATAAACAGGCAGTTTCACTGGCTCCTTATAGAATTGACCATTGTATGCATGACTGTGATCAGGAACTTTAGACAGTCCGTTCCACTGTACAGTCCGTTCTGTATAATCTCTGTAAGGCACTGAGGAATATGTTGGTGCTATATAAATAAATAATTATAATCATAATCCCCTTCCAGCTCTCCCATAGGCCCATGTTTAATCTGCTCATTTCCTCATGTGTCTGCTTCTTCTCAAGCCTTGTGTGCCGATCAAAGGAAGTTACATTGCAGCCACTGTTTATTTTAGGACAGCCACTTTTCCCCTCCTAGCACACCCAAATCCAGAATGAGGTTAAGTAGAGAATACATAATCCGGGATGGAGCTCACTACAGTGAAAGAAATCTATTTGTTGACTCCATAGAGAAGAACCCCGACCAGCATTGCTGTATCAACTGCTTGGGTGCCAGTAATGAATATTACAGTGGTACAAATCACTCGTATTGCTGGGGGTTTGCATGTATTTAAGCAGGGATACACAGGGAGTATGTAGAGCTCTGTACCTTTGTGTCACAATCCCTCTGTGTCCTCCGTTTTTTCGTCTGATGTCCATGCAATAAACCAACAAACCCCCCCCCCTTTTTTTTTGTAATGTGACCCCTCTAAATGTGATATCTGATGAAGTATGACTTGTATATAGGACCACACATTTCGTCTGAGGCTATTTCCTCATTCTGTATCTGTAAACAGTATATGGTGGTGATATTTCCTGTATGTGCATGTTATACTGCAATCGGAACTCTTCGCTTGTTACAGCCGCTGTCCATATGCAAATCCAAGGTGAGTCACAACTATGCTACCATACTAGAAGGTAAAGGGATACTTTAATGGGAATATATAT
>CM044436.1:29168124-29179750 GCA_024363595.1 Xenopus borealis | reverse complement strand
TTTTTTTTTTTTTTTTTTGGAAAACAAAGGGAAATGTGGCTTTCTGCTTACGGTCTTATAATGGGTGCTCCTTTGTTTCCCAGCTGTCTGCACGAAAAGAGCATTTAGCATTGTGTGGATTGTGGCTCGTAGGGTACAGTGGGGGGGTTTATCACCAAAACTAACTTTTGTAATTCAGTCCCATTAAAATGTAACTGTTTATGTAAAAAAAAAAATGTGTAGTATGGATTTCAGTCTTTTGTCTAAAAAATGTTACTGGTAGGCAAGCTGATCTGGAACACAAGGCACAGGCAAAGTCACAATGCATAAAACAACTTATATGCTTGTGCCATTGCCATTAACTGTTATCATTCTGTAATTTTGCCAGTTTCTGAAATCTGATTGACCTGGATGCTGAGATATTTTAGGCACTCTCCCTTGGGGGCAAACTAAATGCCTTGCTTTCCTCTAGTTGTTCTCATGCTTACAAATCATGCCCTTTTGGCTCCCTCTTTCTATTGACCTCCCATGGAATGTCCCCAGCTGGTTTTACCATGCACACACACACACCACACTGAGGCTGATAGAGACAATTCAGTTAGCTGAACCCTGGCTAAACTACTTGTGTTGGTTAAAAGGGAAAGCAAACAACCCCCAGGCTAGTAAGCCGGCTGCCAATTTAATCAGAGGGGAAATGCTTTTCCCTGACCCTGAAGTTGGAAGTGTTCTAATTCCCTTGGTCAATTTTTTTTTTTAACAACTTGCTTTTGCTAAATGGGAATATACAGTCACTCTCATTGTACTGAAGGAAAGGCTGAAGACACTTGGGGGTGCCTAATGTTTGGCACCCCCAAGTGATTGTAGCAACTTATCAAAACCCAAGGCCGGTTCTCCTATCAGGAGAAATCTGCACCGACCAGTATTGGGTTTCCCTGGACTGATTCATGTGCATTTGAACAAAAAAGCAGACTTTAAAGTTCAGCTTTCCATTCTAATGCGCATGTACAGGCAATTTAGGGAGATTGTCGCCCAGAACAGGATAAATCTCCCCAAATCTGCCTGTCTTGTCACTATCTTTAACTTTTCTAAATTGATATATTTACCTTTTTGTTATCTTTGTCCCTGCTGAACAGAATCCCTGAGTTTCATTACAGGCAGCTATTAGAATTGATACAATAGTTGCTAATATTCCACAGATACTGCGAGAAATGTATCAACTAATTGTATCAATTAAATGTAGCTCTTGGTTCATTGAGCTGCCAGACTAATTACAGGAACATTACTCTTCAATCTTGGGAAGAACTGTAAAAGATGGAAAGCAACTGAACTAAGTCTTTGTTTCTGGCGAACAATCTGAAAACAACTGAACTGAAAACCGTATTTGGAAGGTGAACAACCCCTCTAAGTAGTGATCACAGCAGCAAAAATCAATGCCAAGTCTGGTTTGTTTTGTTTTTTTCTGGGTTATGTGACCCTAAAAATAAGTTATCATTTTCTTATATCAGAGGCACATTTGGAATGCTACTGATTTTATTTAAAAAAACACACACGCAATACATAGTGAAGACCAGTGGAAAAGCTGCACAGCACAGGTCCTTTGTGGGGCAAAGGCAAGCATCCCCTTTAGGGCTAGTCCAGAAGATTCGGGGAAATTCGTCGCCTGGCGACTAATTGCCTCGCAACTATCTCCCCAAACCGCTTCCCCCTGCCTTCCAGGTGCTTCAATGAGGAATCGCCTGCGCCTATTAACACGCGGCACTGTGTTTTCCAAAATCGCTCAAAATTGCCTGACTTTCTGAAAACGCAGCCCAGCATGTGAAATAGGTGCACGCAATTCTTCATTGAAGCAGCCGGAAGGCAGGGGGAATCTCCCCGAATCTTCTCGTCTGGACTAGCTCTTAACTGCATCAAGCTTCGTTCACTGGAGGTTGCTGATCCTGAACCACATGAAACAGACAGACTGTAAGAAGTATATTAATAGTCTGCAGTTTCTAGTTTCCGTTTCAGCACATGGTTGCGACTAAAACATACCTTCGCTTATTGTCTGGCCTTCGCTCTGGCCCTGCTGGAGCCCTTTGTTTCCAATCTGTCAGTGAGCTCCCCTGACTGTTTCACTGTATGACATTTTAATAGGCTCCAGACAGAGACGTAAGGATATAACTGATAACCAGTCCCTAGATGGAAAAATATGAACACCTCTTCTCTGTGGTCTTATCTGTGCACTCGTATTGGCTGCCTTGCCAGGGTCCAACCAAGAGATGACATGTCTCCATGTGATATGGTTACCCTCCTTGAGCTTGAGCTGCTCCCACTGCATCCGGCACAATAACAGGAATTATTTCATATATTTAAATATCATTCTTTGATGTAGAGAACACCCAGCACAAATGGTTTCTGGCCAGAGAGGTAACTACAGTGTTTAAAGGTGAAGTAAAGGCTTTGCTGAAAGTTATGGGATTCTATTTGATAAAATTTCTGTGGGTGGCAAAATGCTACAAATCTCCACATGTGCCATTACCTTTTGATTTGATTTTTTTCCAGAGTATAAAGTGCTTGTTCCTTACCATTTCCGATTGTGAGGATCACTGCAGGGAAACTGAGCAAAAAGCAAAAATTGAGCGTTATGCTTTTTTTTTTTTTTTTTTAAAGGTTTTTATTTTGCATTTTCCAAACATACAAACAACAGACTTACCAACCATGTGACTATTTTTTAGGGATGCACCGGATTCAGTTAGATTTCCAGCAGAATTCAGATTAGGCCGAATCCTTCTGCCGAACTGAATCCAAATCCTAATTTGCATATGTAATTAGGGGTGGAGAGGTAAATCACGTGAGTAAAAAATGTTTTCCCTTTCCCACCCCTAATTTGCATATGCAAATTAGTTCTCCGGTTCGGTATTCGGACAGATCTTTCACTAAGGATTCAGGGGTTTGGCTGAATCCAAAATAGTGTATTTGGTGCATCCCTACAATTTTTACAACTATTTGTATCTTTAATGAGGTTTCAATATGTAGAGAAGCATATTCACCAGTTATCAGCATCTATGTTGGGCCAGCCTGGAGCTCAGTCTCTGGTGGAGATGCGTGAGGGTTGACCCCCATATTTTCTCAAATTTCCAAGGTGTTCCCCTAGCATTGTACGTCCATTTGATTTTCAATGATTGATTGGCAATGTACTATTAGCGTTATGCATTTTTGCTAGAAAAATTCAGAGTTAAATGCACAAGATCACCACATGTGCAGTTGCTTGAGATATTTTTAAGAAGATTTTGTGAAAAATTCTTTCATCCTCTTGATCACTCGCAGGGCCGCTCTGGCCATGAGGCAAGGTGAGAATATTGCTTCAGTACATCGATGGTAGTGGGGATGATTATCAGTCAGGATCAGTTGTACCAAAATGCCCATAGCTTTAATGCCGTCATTTTGTGTTGGTTGCTCAGGAGGCACGTTCCCCATAGACCTAAAATGAGAGCACCCATACATCCTCCATCTCCAAATGGTAGGCGATACATTTCCAGTGAATAACAAAATGAATAACAGGTATGGGATCCGTTATCCAGAAACCCGTTGCCCAGAAAGTTCTGAATTATGGAAAAGCCGTCTCCCTTAGACATCACTATAATGAAATAATCCAAGTTTTTAAAAACAATTTTCTTTTTCTCTGTATTAATTAGGGATGCGCCAAATCCACTATCCGATCGATGGCTGGATGAAAGTCAACCAGATCTGGATCATGCAGGATAAAAAATGCTGTTGGATTGCGGCCGCATCTGTGCGTTGATGCAGTCCCGCTCATTCTGATAAGATCCAAGCTCAATGTGGGCATATCACCCTGTGTATGGCCAGCTTTAGAAACACTGTCAACTGCACTGTATGATTTTACAAATCTAGAATGCTAGATGGACGTCATACTGTGCCTAAAGGACATGGTTTTATTCAATGGCTGTTTAACTGATAAGAAGAACTATTCTGTCCGTAATGGGCCATTACTACTGTAGCATTTGAATTGGGAGTTCCAGTGTTGTGTGACTTTGCACTGTTCACATTTTTGGACCTGATCTATAGCCTTTTCTGCCCACAGACTGTCTCAAATGCCCATGTATTTCCTCTCTGGCATAGCTCATGCATTAAATCAAACGGCCACAGCCAGGAAAAACTTACAGGTTACGTGAAATCACCTCCTATTCATTCACTCGACAGCAGAAGACATGTTGGGTGTGGCCTCTTTATAAAATTTGTAATTTCATTTTTTTTTCCCTCTCACCCCATGTCATTGGCAAACCAACATTTCCTTCAAAGAATCCTGAATGGTGTATGCGTGTGATACACATACAGGCACATGTTTGCAGTGTAGTTATATATTTAGTTTTGGGTGGTAGATGGCCAGCACTAAGGAATGTTAATTCTAGGACCAAAGAGGAACCATTAAAATGCTGGTCTGGTGATTGTCCTGCCACAAGACAGACTGACAGAATCTTATACGGTTCTCTGTCCAGGAAACCTCAAATAATCTGATCACGACTCTATTTCAACTTCTTCCCCCCCCCCCCTTTTTTTTTCTTGCTTAACTAGTCAGTAGCTGCAGGTTAAACCTTGAATTGCCCAGGGCAGATGGTTTTGCATAACAATGGGGTGCAGCAGTGAGAATGCCAGGGAGACTAGCAAAACTCACACTGTAAAAAGCAGCCAATTTCCTTTTATAAAGATGCCCCCCCCCCCCCTTCTCTTTCTAATAAAGGTACGTGATCCGTCATCTGGAAATCCATTAAAGGCTGTCTCCCATAAAATCCATTATAATCAAATAATCCACATTTTTAAAAATTATTTCTTTTTTGTCTGTAATAATAAAACATGACCTTGTACTTGAACCAAACTAGGATATAAATAATCCTTATTGGAAGCATAATTGGGTGTATTTAATGATTACAAGATTTTCTAGTAGAATTAAGGTATGAAGATCCAGATTATGGAAAAATCCGATTATGGAAAACCCCAGTTCCAGAGCATTCTGGATTACAGTCCCCATAACTGTATTGGTAGAAGTCAGAGCTGCTATTCTGCTTTGGCAGTTTTTGGCTCTCCTTTTCTGCTTTTATCCAAAAATCCTGGTGCTGGCAAAAAAGCAGATTATTTTGTGGTTGCCGTTTTACCGCCCTGTATTTAATTTACCATTTCTGAGCCCCTCTTGCTGTTCTTCCTTTCTCATTTCTAAACCACTGCCTGGTTGCTGGGGAAAGTTATGCCTAGCAACCAGATTAGTTTAAAATTCACATGGCAAACGCCAAACCAAAATGACAGAGCAGTGTTAGAATACTGCTGTCTGCTGCACATATTAAATACCACTGCATTCATTTCATTTAAAAAAAAAAAGTTCTTGTGAGGAGCTTCACCATAGAAATCCCTGTTATAGCTGGGCAATGCCTCTGACATTGGATACAGTTCCAGTTCCATTGGGTCTACCTTGGGGTCCCAATATGGATCAGTTTGATAGCTCGGATAGCAAATGGTGTAATTAATAGGGATGATGATTGAAAAGAGGAACAGTCCAGCCATTAAGGCGTTTAGGTGCCATTCTGAAGGCTGTGTCTGGCCAACTGACTGATAACCATGGAAAAATGATGGATCTATTTCTAAAATCTTGTACATTTCCATGGGAATCTCTGTTCAGCATGCAATCTCTTTAGCCTCACTTCAGTCATGGGTATAAAGAACTTCATTTCTGGATTGTAATGCACTCTTTTGCACTGGAAGGCTCGCTGCATTCCTGTAATGATAATGTGATTAATAATAATAATGTCATTATATAAGGAAGGATGTTGCAACATATATGCTGGCTGTATAAAAAGATATATATTGCAAAATCCTTCCTTATATAACTCTGGATGTGAAGGACCAAAGGACAAATGGTCTCCTCTTGACTCTTGTGCATAAAGGAACCTGTGCTTGGCCTATCATTGGAAATGACTTTAACATTTGTTGTTTTTATTAACATGTATTTCTATAGCGCCAACTTGTTTCGTATCGCTGTTTTAGAGGTTTATGGAAGAAGAAGCACTGCCACTGGGCAAGTTCTAAATAGTCTGCGGATCCACAATATCTGTTGCTCTTTTCCTTTTTTTTTGTAACAAAATAATCCCAGCTGTAGGGTATATCTTCTGAAGAATGCAATAGCGCCTCCCATGAAATGAATCTATACGTTGTTTCCAGTGTCATCTGGATAAATCTAAAATAATTAATTACTATAGGGCAGGTACCCAACCACCAGGCCGCAGACATAGGTGAACTGAGCCGAGTCTGCACCGAATATGACGCAGACGTACCAAATTTTAAGCTGGTGCGTATGATTTTGATGTGGTGTGCGCAGTTGACGCACTCCCCCGATCCTTGCAAAAATTCTGGCTTTATACTGGTCCCTGCGTCCAAAAAGGTTGGGGACCCCTGCTATAGTGCCAAAACACTTTATTTTGCAGAACCTCATTACATTGCAGATTTTGGTTGTAAAGGATTTGTTTTATTTTTAAAGTGGTGGATGTTTAAGGCTTATAAGTTTTTTTTAAATAAGATTTCATTATCTCTACTGCACCCAGGCACACATTCCTTAGGTTTTAGATATATATATATATATATTTATGTGTGTGTATGTGTGTGTGTATATGTATGTATATATAGATAGATATATGGATAGTTGGATATACAAACAAATTGCCGTGGATTGGAGTCCCTGTCTTGGACTTAGTCCACACTGTGGACAAACTATGTATCCAACAAAAAAGTCCAAAGCAAAAAGTTGTGAATAAAGGAAATATTTTTATCTCTAAAGACTTGCAACGTTTTCAAGGCCCCCGCCTCTTTTTCAAGCAATAAACATTATAATGACATCACATCCTATTGAAAGGTTATATCCTGACACACATAGCATCACAGAACAGGAGTAATCAATGTTTCAATTAGTACTATGGGAATTTAGTCTATCAACAAAAATGTTTAGCAACAATGTATACACTTCATACTAGCACTTGTGATATATAACAATTAAAGGGGTTGTGTTCAAACAACTAGTTGTTTTCAGATAGATCACCAGAAATAACAACTTTTTCCAATTACTGTCTATTTTCTATTTGTAACCGTTTTTCTAATAAAAACAGAAAAAAGTGTTTGGAAGGTGAACAACCCCTTTAACTGTTGTCAAAACAGAATAATAATTATGACGTGTGTCAGAAAGGAAAAGAAAAACCTAATGGCCCATATCCCACCTTATATAGTTCACACTCTTATATGTGGGGAAAAAAATGTATATCTCTCAAATACAGGCATAAAGGTCATATTCCTTGTTGAGTCCCCACAGATGTAATTTACGCAGGGTATGTATTCAGAACTTCTCCCTTTTCTGGAGTTTTAAGAATCTTGCTCCATATATATATATATATATATATATATATATATATATATATATATATATATATATATATATATATATATATATATATATATATATATATATATATATATATATATATATATACACACGTGTGTGTGTGTCAAATATGCAGCATTTCCATTTGTGGGCAGTCCCTAAACTCAAGACCGTGGCACTTCCTCACCTTGTGTCCCCTTTGCTTCCCTTGTTAACATTGGCAGCATCATGATCATTTATTTATATAGCACAGGCATGTACTTTTTTCTTATTCATTGTTAGCACAGTGCTAAATGGGCTTGTGTAGAAGTAATATCCAGTTGCTGCTCTGTGCTAGTGCACGTAAGAGTAACCTCGTTCTACTTATTATAATTGGCTGTAGGGTTGTGTGGTGTCACATGACTAGCCCCTCGCATTGCTAGACGTCGGCTAGATCTCACAGCGGCAGAAGAGTCCATGGCTCAGCCTCTGTTATAAAGGACTTTTTGTGCTATTTGAATCTTCTCTTGTCATTTTTTCTTTTTTAGTGCCACGTAGACTTCCAGAAATAACATCAACACACTGTCATTTATTTGTCCAGGCACAGCCTAACCACAAGTATGTTCTACTTTAAACTTGTGGGCAAAGCCTTGTGGTTGGCTTGCTGCATTAAAATGCCCACCTTTTTATTTCTTTATTCCCCACATACACTCTCATTGCTGGGTTTAGAAAAAGCCTTGTCCAATATCTTGCCAAGTTTATGGCTTATTGTCCAAGATAGAATTGAGCCCTAGCATAGAGTTGGCCCAGATGTGCTCATTCCCATTTCTACAGCTCAATGTAGTTTATTCCGAAAAATGTTTTGCACTTTCCCCCCTCCGAACCGTACGCTGTGTTCGCTTGCACAGGTACAAGATGGGGTTGTTTGGGATGTAGAGTTAAGTTCTTCTCATTTACCACTCCTGTTGCCTACAAGTTGCTTGATGGTGGGTCTGTGGTTCATCAGATTCTTTCCATTCAACGCTGAATGGAATTTGGTCATTCCATGAAGGGCCAAAAACAGATGGATTTAAGGTGGCCATAGACGCACAGATAATATCGTACAAAACTAATTTTCGTACGATATTCGGTGCGTGTATGGTGGGAAATGAGCCGACTGACATCGTCAGAGGATTAAGATATCAGTCGGCTGGTTGATCGGACTGGACGGAAAATTTTGATTGGATGCCTTTGAAAGCTCCCTGAACATCGGCCATTGTTAGTGCTGAATCGTCAGATACAAGTAGAATTCTATTGTTTCTACCTGTATATTTGACGATTCAGGTCTACACGTGTGTGTTGAAACGAACGATCTTTCTTGGAAAGATCTTTTCCGAGAAAGATCGTAATTGTTACGTCTATGGCCAGCTTTACCAATAGACTGCTTGGTCAATTTTAAAACTACAGTAGGTAAATGGTTCAGTTTTTTGTTTTGTTTGTTAAAGTGAAAGAGTTTTTCATCTAGTTCATGTGCAGTTTCCAGGCTACTACATAAACAAATGCAAATAGGGTTCCTGCTTCCTATGGAGCCGCAGCTGGACCTTATCGATAGCATAGTATAACCAGACACATCTCCCCAGAGCTTTTTGGGATAATTTTCGTGATGCTCTTCACACCAGCTGAATGCGAGGCAAGTCAACCTTATCAACAAGGGCATCTCAGCTTGTGGTTCACTTTCATTGGCAATGTAGCCAGGAATAGAATAATTCCAAGATGCAGCAGAAAGTAAGCTTATAGCTTGTTCATCTGCTACCTCCTTCATTTCTGGGTCCAAAGCTAAAAGATGCAGATGCTTTAGAAAAAAAATGTTTGCAGCTGAAGCTTATTTTCTCCAATTTTTAATTCTGAAGTGCACTGATGGCACCTATATTGAGTTATTTGATGAGGGCTGTATGCTGAATATTTCGTGTAGACGTGTGCCTGTTCTACTTGCACATAGAATTCTATTTCTTTGCATGCCCTTCGGGCAGAGACACGTGAGCAGATTCGGGGAGTTTAGTTATCGGGCGACAAATCTCCTCTTCTTCTGGGCGACTAATCTCCCCCAACTGCCATCTCGCCGGCTAAAATGTAAATCGCCTGCTAGAGAACTTAGTTTTCTGAAGTTGCCCCAGGTTTCCTCGTGAGTGCCATCCCAAAAGCTCCAAGTGATTGGGGCACCCCCCCAAGGATTGTAATGACTTACATGATACCCCAGGTCAGTGCACGCCCATGAACTGGAGCTATAAAGGGGTTTTTCACCTTTGGGTTAACTTTTAGTGTGATGTAGACAGTGACGTGCTGCAATTGGTTTTCATTTTTTATTTCTGCTTTTTTTTTTTATTTAGCTTTTTTATTCAGCAGCTCTCCATAGTGCAGTCAGAAGAAGGCGAATAATTAAAAAAACAAATAAAGAAAAAAAACCAAGGCCAATTGAAAAGTTGCTTAGTATTAACTTAAAGCTGAACCTCCACTTTCATTCCCATTCTATAGAACCTGTAATAAAAAAATTAATTGAATGTATGGCCTTTACATAATGTAACTGTAAACCCTTAAATATGGAACAAAATCAACGTTCCATATGAACCAGCACTCTTAGAAACCCCTTTCAGGCAGAGATGAGCAGAAACTGATTTTTTTTTTTTAAATAAACCAGCTCATGTTGCATGCAATTATTCATTGACCGAGGGCTAACCATGAAGCCTTGTTCAGAAAATATGTTGAGCTGAAGCCTGTAACTGTGCAGCACAATTTCAAACTGTGATGAATCCCTTTGGGACACTCTGCAGGCATGGGGCCAGCTTCTCTATAAACCAGGCCTTCTTTTTAAGTCCATTTTGTCCAGTGCACACTACTCTCTCTGGCAGGAGTTTGTCTTCATTAAAACTCCAAAACACAACACGCTCTCTTACAGTTGGGCTATTGGAAATCGGCCAGTGCGACCCATAACCGCTGTACCACAAACCCTTAACCCTCCAATGGCTGGAGAACGCGTCAAACCTTCAAGGCATTGCACTGTTCTTAGATAAATATATGCGGCAAAAAAACAAACCAGGCTTCATTTGTATTTACACAGAATTCCCTGAAGGGACAGCAGAAATTTTTCAGAAGTCTGACATTTTTCTTCGGAACTCAATGCTTCTTGCTCTGTTGTATGCTGCACAAATAACCAAGTGAATTTGACTCCTATATCAAAGGTCGGCTTTCGAATTCACATGAATTTCATTCAATTATGCTCGCAATTCGACTGGGATATTATTGAATAAAAAATTTGAATGGCTAATAAAAATTTCAAATCGTATTTCTCCAAAAAAAATTTCCCCCAAATGCACCGAATACAGGATTCAGCCTTTGTCAGCTGGATTCTGATTCAGCTGAAACCTTCTGTCCAGCAGAACCGAATCCTAATTTGCATATGCAGATTAGGGGTAGGGTGGAAACAAGGAAGTAAAAGATGTTTCTATCATATGCATATTAGATTTGATTCGCCATGCAGAAGAATTCGGCCGTATCCTGCTGAAAAGACTGAATCCTGGATTTGCATATGCAAATTAGGATTCGGCTCGGTATTCTGGTGTATCAAAGGATTTGGAGGTTCGGCCGATAGTGGATTTGGTGCTTTCCTAGTCTTAATTATAGTTTTATTAGACCATTATTATTTGTCTGTACAAGGGGTCGGAAGTGAGTGTCACTCTAGCTGTTACTGAACAACATTTTATACACTCGCCAAGGGTCACAGGCCCAGCAAATCTTAAAGGGGTGGTTCACCTTTAAATTTAATTTTTTTTCTACTTCTGTCTCTTTCCAGCTTTCAAATGGGGATCGCTGGCCCCAACATCTAAAATTTGTTATTTCTACTTTTTATTATTCCCCTTTCTATTCAGGCCATCTGCTATTCATACATGCTCGCGTTAAATCAATGCCTGGTTGTTAGGGTAATTTGGACTCCACACTGGAGAGCTGCTGAATAAAAAGCCAAATAACTCCAAAACCACCAATAATAAATGGACAATGTACATTTGGTTTCCATTTTTCTTTTGTGCACTTGCTATATGAGGAAACATATACTTCCATACACCAGATAAAGCTGTAATCTTGATATAATATGTTTATTTTTAACCAAAATTAACAGAATTCTTGTTTGTGCTTCCACAGATGCAGCAGTTGTTTTATGAAAATTATGAGCAGAACAAGAAGGGCTACATCCGAGATCTTCATAACAGCAAAATCCACAGA
>CM044436.1:29141696-29165923 GCA_024363595.1 Xenopus borealis | reverse complement strand
TAAAAAAAAAAAAAAAAATGTGATCAGTATTTGCCTTTCAGCCGTTGCAATGCGACAACTTGAAGTCTCATGAACAAATCTCGTGTTTTTTTTAACTGCATTCCATGTTTTCATTGCTGCGTTTCTTTGCCATCATCGTCAGGCCAGTCTTTCTTATACAACTGTTGCCGAGGCCTTGCATTGTACCTACAGTAACATATTTGCTCCATTTCAACCCTTAAATTGGAAACCTCACTTTATACGAATAGAAACTTGGCCCCTCCTTTAAATACTGTTGCACAACCTTTGATGCCCTAAAATCTCTTGTGTCAGCACATGAGGTCAAATAATAGGATTGTACCCGTGTTTTCATTAATATTCTTATGCCAGTTACACAAGGTTTCCCATTAACAGATATTGCTGGTCATGTCCCAGGGTACCGTGTTTAAACCGGCGTAGATTCATAGTTAAACAAAAGTTGTTGTTTTTTTGTCTTCCTTATCAGTTATAGTTATTAGTATATTTATCCAAGTCCAGTTTTTTTCCCATGTTGTTTATTTAAGCATTTCTTATGCATAAACATTATGTACAATGATGTCCCAAGGCTTTATTTTCTTATGCTTGTAAATTGTGTTTGTGTGGTTGCGATCAATCTGTGGTACACTGCAGGATCTGCCTGTAAGGTAAGCAAACTGGAGAGTAGCTCTGACTTTAGGAATACACAATGTTTCAATTGTTTACAGAAGGATTTGCCTGGGTAAGGAGTCCTTCACATAGCAGCCAGATAATACACACACATACTCATTTCTACCCCATGGGAATAAGTTAATGCAGGTTTATAAATGATTATCTTCTTCCAGTGTTCAACTGAACAACAACAGTGAGCAGGAAATATAAACCAATACAAAGAGTCTATAGTTTGTTTGTCTGCCCAGTAGAGATGGAGCTGCTTCTTTGGCCAGGTAGCTAAATGAGTGGATCTTCAAATATTTAATGGGCCAAATATGCTGATAACTGGAAAAGATGGGGGTGACTGTCTAGTGCAATCAGAGACCTATTATTAATTAACTAAATTTCTATATTGCTATGCCTGGCCACTGTCTGCAGGGCTACTTCCTAAGCTTTCTATATGGAGTCTTCTACTTCTTTCTGCTGCTTGTCTGACTTCTTGTCTTTAAGCTGCCCCATCCTGTCCTTACGATAAGACCAAATACTTCAACATTCCTGCAATTACCACCAACAACCCTACCGTTGTCAGATAAATCCATTTAAACATACACACAAAGAAAAAATAATTTTACAATGTGCCTTACTCCATTTGTACATAAAGTCCTTTCTCTCCGGAATCATCTGCCATCATGCTGGCCATCTGAGCTTCTCTATGGGCAATGTATTGCGATGCTACTCGCAAACACTCAATTCAAGTTCTGTATTTTAACTATCATACTTTTTTTTTAATGCTGTTCTCTTCTCAATGTCTTGCAGTGCCTTAAATAATCTGGCACTGATGTTTGAACCAAATGCAGTACATGAGCTAAAAAATGTTTTTTCAGGTCTCATAAAAAATTTTTTTATTTGTTTAGATTTTCGGGGTGGGGCGAATAGATACGAACAAAGTTTTTAAATTATTGTTTTTATTTGACCATTGCATCCCTCCCAGAGGCACAATGTCTTGTTCATGTAAAATGTTTAATAAATAAATAAAATGTTCACTGAAACGTATTTGTTTGTAACTGTCTGATACATTTCCCTAGGTCTCCAACATGGCGTGTGTGTGTGTAATTTTTCTTTGTAGTGGTCTCCTTGAAATTAGATTTGATATCTGCAGCCTACTGTTTTGCCCTGCCAGCCATGGACCAAAAAGGTGGCAAAGTGATTAACTGCAAAAAGGACACCACAGCTACCTGGGCACTTTCACCATAGTTGGATAGGGTTCATGTAGCCCCAAATACACCTCGCCAAAGCATCATCTATAGACTTTCATGTAAATGGTCTGGCAGGCTCAAGCTGCAGGAGTCTGAAATAAGGTACAGTGTTTTTTTTAGGTTTCTATGGCATGAGCATGGGGTTGCTTTGTTTAAGAGCTGTTTGTTTGACACAGCCATCCCTAATGTGCCAAGAAATATAAATAAATATATATACATACAGTACCATTACTGTGCCATTTCTTCCCAACTGCTTTGTTGATGGCTAACTCTAAACCCACAGGGACATACAGGTGCTAGTAGAGTTACAGTATATTATGTGGCCCTATACATTACATTTGCATATATTCCTGTTTAAAGGAGAAGGAAAGGCTAACTCATTGTGGGAGCCAAATGTTAGGCACCCTGTTATACCCCGGTCCTGGTGCTTCTGTTAACAGGCAACCTCCCCAGTCCAGTGTACTTTTCAGTGAGCACCACAAAGCCATCTTTTTATTTTTATTCATGCCCGCAGGTAGAGAATTTTTTTTTAATTAAAGTTTGGCTTTTCTCTTGCTACTGCACATGCACCACCACACAAAGAAAGAAGAAGCAGAAATCCCTCTGTAGTGCTCACACTGAAGTACCTTAGGCTGGTGCAGCTTTCTGCTAACAGGAGCACCAGCCCAGGGCATTAGAAATGTGATTGTAATCACTTGGGAACGTCTAATATTTAGGGATGCACCAAATCCACTATTTGGGATTCAGCCGAATCCTTTGTGAAAGATTTGGCTGAACACCGAACCCGAATCTTAATATGCATATTCAAATTAGGGGCAGGAAGGAGAAAAAGTGGGAACTTTTTTTTTTATTTCCTTGGCTTGTGGCGATTTCCCTTCCTGCCCTTAAAGGAGAATTCAACCCTAAATTTAAACCCCCCCCATCCCCACCAAGACCCACCTCCCCCAGCCTGTGATGCCCCAGGCAAATGTAAATTCTAATTTGCAAATGAAAATTAAAGGAGAATTCAACCCTACATTTAAAAAACCCCTAACCCCATCCCTAGCATGACCCCTCCCCTCAGCCTAAATGATACCCTGGGCAAATGCCCCATACTTGCCCCTCCATGCAGATTCAGGCATCCAATTTCACATGCGCCATCTTCAGCCACTTCGGTAATCTTCGGAATGAGACCAGCGTTTTGGCGCGGTTGGGACATGCACTGAAACTCCCGAAAATTACTGAAGCGTTGGTCTCGTTCCGAAGATTTCATGGGCGCCATCTTCAGCCGCTTTGCTAGTCGGATGCCTGAATCTGCACGGAGGTGCAAGTAAAGGGCATTTGCTCAGGGTATCACTTAGGCTGAGGAAGGGGTCATGCTGGAGATGGGGTTAGGGTTTTTTTTAATGTAGGGTTGAATTCTCCTTTAATTTGCATATGCAAATTCGGATTTGGCTTGGCCAGACACTAGATTCGACTGAATCTAAATCCTGCTGAAAAAGGGCGAATCCCAGATTCCCCTGCTAATATTTGGAACCCACAGTAATTTTCTTTGCCTTTTAATAGTCTTTTTCTATAAAGATGCTTTTTTTTTTTGCCAAGTACTCTTCTCTTCTTCCAGTGGAGAAAATGTGCCTTTCACCTACCAGAAAAGACTACCTCTCCCAGCTGCATTTTATGTAGAAAAAACCTTTGTGACCAGGATTGCCACTATCCAGCTGAACAGGAACATTATCTCATCCATGACCTTCTACCATGTGTGAGGTTCTGTGGTGCTACATTTCCAGACATTAATGTTTACACAATGAGAATTTAGTAGAGTTCTTCAGCATTCTTTTTGTTAAACAGTGACCCATATTAAACAGTGCTTGACTGAGAATGTTAATCATTCCTAGTGGTCTCCAGCACACTGGGGTTTAGTCTTGTCTCCCAACCACCTACTTCAGCTTCTTCCATATCAAGAGAAGTCCTCGACTGGAAGAAACTGCTGAGAATCCATACTTCAGATAATAATCTACATCTGTATTTGAACAGCTCTTATGTGCTTCCAGACCACGCAATCTCAAGCAGAAAAATGTCCTCCTAAGAAGTGTTACATTTCTTTGTGAAGACAGCAGAATGTTCTCCATGTGGAGCTATAGGGGTTCATGTCCCCTGCAGCATGACAAAATTTCAAGTTCTCATACGTGAAATATTTAGCCGCTCACCAGCACATGAACCTGTACCAGTGAAGTTAATTATCAGTGTCTTCTGACCTGCCATTGGCCCTTCTATAATAAAGCTCCATAAAGAATGCAGTCACTGTTTATGCAATTCTTTTATAACATGTTAAATAACATAATCCTTAAAAAAAAAAACTAAATAAACACCCAAAACCTGTTTTATTCAAGAGTTCCAGTATAACTCAAATATCAAAGTTTCATTGCCCCCAACTTCGCAGTAAGAATCCATTCGGGGGAATCTTTTCCTTTCTCAGTTCCATGCTGGGAAATAAGTTCTATATCAGGTATTGTATAATTTTTACTGTGTAATTCTCTTTTAGTATCTGTAATTTTGAGTTAAAGTGTATATTGCTTTTTTTTCGGCAGCTCTCCATTATGCAAAATGACCCTAGCCACCATGCATTGATATGAATAAGAGGCTGGAATATGAATAGAAGAAGCCTAAATCGAATGATGAGTAAACAAAAGTCGCAATAACAAAACATTTTCTAGTCCTACAGAACATTTTTGTTTTTATATGTCGGGGTCAGTGATCCCCAATTGAAAGTTGGAAAGAGTCCGAAGAAGACAAATATTTCAAAACCTATAAAAAAAGAAAAAATATGGAAGACATTTGAAAAGATGCTTGGAATTAGTGATTCTAAATCTTAAAGGTGAGCCTCCCCTTTATATTAGAGATGCACTGGGCTTGAGTGTACTGTATATACAGTTAAAGGGGATGTAAATGCAAAAAAATAAAATCTCATTTTGACTCTTTAATGACAGAAATATACCTCCAATATACTTTTTAAAACTGTGTACCGTTTTTATAATAAACCTGACCGTATGCAGTGAAATTCTCACTTTATTTACTTGCTCTGTCTGTTGCAGATAGGAAACTTCAGATGGTCCCTAACTGCTTGGCAGGGAAGCGATCATACTTTCAAGCCAATTGGGGGAACCCCACCATTTTACTTTCCAGAACTTGTGCAGATTTGTTTGTTTCCCTGTAGAGCCGCTGGGGGCCATGTAGAGATTTCTCTCCACAGACCCAGTGCAGTCTGTATATTCTGATTATTAATCAGTCTTGCTGTATCTGCGTCTATGGCAGATATTATTTGACTTGTGCTGTTTTGATAATTTATGACTATCCCTAAGCTTAACTGAAGCCCAGACCACACTGAGCATGTGCACAGTCTTGGTCTTGCAAAGAAGTATAACAAAGTTACAAGATGATGACCCCCTGGGGCCAACTTTGAAAGCATAAATCATTTGTTTGATTAGGCTTGTAAGTTCATGTTTATGTTTAGTATACAAAATACAGCATTTCTACCCTTATTTTATTTTAGACTTTAGTTCCCTTGATGGACAGAGATTTGGGAACGTTTATGCTGGTGTATATGAATGTAGCAACCTGTTTATGTGCTTTTTCTATTTCTGTTCTACTTATGAATACTTCTAATCAGGGCTGCTATCAAAAACTTTGTGGCCCCAAACAAGGTCATTATCTGGTTACCCCCACCCTCCCATGAATATAAGTGTTTAGTACCAAGATTTTGGCCACACCCCTGGTCTGCTCTACTCAAACGATCAACTAGCATGTAGGTAGGTTTTCCTAGGACGCCATGGTGTGTATGTGTGATGTTTTTAACCATAGCTGCTACAATATAAACTCAAATATCATTTGACTGAAAAGCAGGGGTGTGACTATGGGGGGCTTGTGTGATATGACTGATAACTAGCTGATCCCTCAGCGGGAGCAACCAGTTGCAATAGGACTGAGGGCCCTTTGTATGACACTGTATATGTGTATATTATAGAGATGATTAAAGATAACACAGGGGTGTGTCCCAACTGTGGAAAGTATCTACAGATACAAATGCTGCCTAATAGAAACACTGCATTACAACATTAAGAGATATTGACTAACACTTAATAAATGCTAGTTATCTTTTGGCCCTACACATTCCGAGTAACCAGAATGAGCATCTGTCTGGGCTGCACTTGGCTCAGTCACGATGTTTATTAAGGACAGTGATGGACAAATTTATTCACCAGGCGCGAATTGGCAAATTTCAGTGCTGGCGCAAAAATTTGCTGGTGTCGGAAAAAAAAGGACACTGCCATCGATGCTGGTGTCAGTTTTGATGCGTGTAAATTGACGCCATAGTCAAAACACAAGTTTCACAAATCTTTCACAGTTTTTCACCGAAGAGAAACAGGAGAAATTCGCCCATCACTAATTATGGATGCTAATATGCTGCCCACAGTCCATTTTACACCCTAAATAATCACATTTACGATAGATTAAAATAGCATCATCTGTCACAATAAGTTGGCCAGAGCCTTAAAGCCACATGACCAAATGTTTAGCCAACTCTGATTTCCTAAAAATTCTTAAAGTATGGTCAAATCCTGGATTTGGCAAATCACTTTCTTTTACTAGTCAGACTTCTAGACTCAGACTTACCTACCTTGTACCAAAGGGTCTTGGTGAGTCCTTGTCTGGGAAAATTATGATTAGAGCCTTATTATTTCCACACGTCTATATAATCTCTATAATATTTGCAACTTTCTCCATTGTTGTGGGGACTGGATATCAGGTTTTCTGTGTATCCTTAGAGATCCAGTCTGACACTGTACAGACAGTCGGGTGACCCACAAAACTGTGCTTTAGGAATTTTATTCCACGGTTTCCTACCAACTGTCAGGTAACTCTTGCGGGATTCCTCCTTCACTCCAGAAGCATACAGGCAGCTTCTGATTAAATTGGCCTTAGTGTGTATGTAGGGACCTTGGATTGTGCTCCACTTTGGCAGGGTCTGATCTGCATAAAATATAATCTCTATAAAGCGCTGAAGAAATGTATATGTGCTATAAATACCAGGAACTAAATAAAACCAAGAGGATATATGAGAATCTTCCCCAAGCAAATCTGTGGCAGAAACAGAGCAACACAATACAAAGCAAGAAGGTATGGGTCGAGTAATATATAATATCAGGAGTTTAACAGAACAGAAGTACTGGCACTTGAAGGTTCAACTCTCGCACGCAGCATGGAGCTCTGAATAGAAACATAATAGCAGCTTTATATTTGTCTTTCACTTGATACTTGTAGGTAATTCTGTGCCAGCAGCATATACATACAGGTAAGTGAATACCACCCCTAAACAGGCTTTTAACTTGCACTTGAAAAGGGAATTCACCAACATTATGGGTAAAAAAAACGGTTTAGACAAGGAAACAAAACAAAGTTTCAGTGTAAAGAACAAGCAAAGAAGTTGCACTACATTCCACATTCTACCACCTGCTTGTTCCTTTCAAATGTTATTGGAAATTGCCAACATCATTTCTTTATTTTATGCTACTTTAGCTCTTATTCAATAATCTGGTTAAATTTTACTCCAGGGAGGAATCCCATAGCAGCCGATCAGTATTGTATCCTCTTAAGGCTCTTAAAGGGATCCTGTCAATTGGAGTCCTGTATGGATTTCCTTCATTGGAAAAATGGGGCAGGCAGTTTTGACTAAGACAGCCCCTCCAAAAACAGAGCTTCCTGGTCTGAACTGAACCGATAGCAACCGTAATCCCTCCACTAATATTTTGTTGTATAATCAGTGTTTCTGAGATCAGCTGCACATCTGTGTTACATGGTATCCACTAACTTCTGGCACCTGTTACATTCCACAATTCTTCTGCATTTCTTGGTTTTTCACAAACAGCTGCAGCTACATCATACATCGTTCAAGCATGCATGTATTATAATATGCACGTATGATAATAAGATAACTATAATATGTATGTGTATTATGTATATTTCATTTGGTCACCTATTTATAGACAGCTGGGAGATCCACAAGTAAACCATGTATGCATCTGATTGGGAAAGAAATAAAGTAAGGATGGCATAGCGTAGCATGTTTTACTGATATATGTGCCAGTGTATTCTTCTCGTACAATGAAGGATCTTATTTTCAAACTGGCAAAAGAAAGAAGAGACGTATGTACAAATATGCATAATTGCACTTCTACAACATTATATTGTACTGATGCTTCAGCAATGTCTCGGTCTTTACTGCATGCTGCCTTTCCTTCCTATAGCGCAGGGAGACACACAATCTCTTTCTTCACTGCCAACTCTAAAATAAACAATTTTAACAATAAACTCCCCAGTGAATATTTGGTTGTTATCTTCTAAACTTTCATATTCCTGGTCTCTGCTTAGTTTTACTTCCTGCTAAAATGCAAATAGACGGCATCCCCATCACAAGTCAGCAGGATATAAATGAACAGCCCCTGTGCTGCTTACATTTGATGCATGGAGGCCCGGATTTGTGGAGAGGCCACCTAGGCCCGGGCCTAGGGTGGCAGGATTTTAGGGGGCGGCATGCTGCCCAACCACACCCACATTGGTTCAGATGTGGGTGTGGTTGATGAAAATTTTGGCAAATAAAAGGGAGGGGACAGGGGCAACAAACGACAGCGGGCCTAGGGGCATCAACTATGAAAATCCGTCCCTGGATGCATGGCTGCCTGCTCAAAAAAGGGGATACAAAGAAAAGAGGTCCTCTGTACTCACACAAGTAGTAGAGCAGTCACACACATTTGCAGGGCCGTTTTAAGGCCTTGGTGGGCCCTGGGCAAAGAGCAAAGTAGTGGGCCCCCCGCCCCCCCCAACCACGAGCGCCAGAAAAAATTTTCGAGTCCGTTTTCGCCTCCCCTCCCTGTGTTTCTGCCCTCCGTGTGTTTCTGCCCTCCTTCGGTCTTCCTCCTTGTGTGTGTCCCCTCCCTCCAGTTTCCTCCCTCCCTGTAGCCCTTCCTGGCGTCTTCCTCAGGGTGTGCGTCTCCTCCCTCCGTCTCCCTCCTGGCATCTCGCCTGGTCACCCAGCACAGTGGGTCCTGGGCAGGTGCCCCACCATTTGCATTATTAAAGTGGCCCTGCACACTTGGTCAGATAAGCCTGGTGCTAAATATTAGAAGATACCGGCACACAAAGCATTCAAGTAGCAGGTAACCCCTTGCTGTTTTTAATGTGCGGAAATTCAACGTTTCCGGGACACGCCCCTTTGCCAAACATGTGAGAACCGCAGTGCGGGAAATACATATAAGGCGATCAATTAACAAATTAGCGTATACAATTAGCAGTATTCAAAAGTACAAAAAAGGACAAAATAGATATAAAGGGGCAGATTTACTAAGGGTCGAATTTCGACAGTAAAAATTCTTTAAAAAAAAAATTTTTTTTTGTTTGTGGTTTTTTTTTTGCGAAAACTGACCTTTTTCAATGGAATGACCTATTGAATAAATAATAATATAATAATTTTATTGAATAAAAATTGTTCAAATCAAATTTTGGCCAAAATCCTTTGATTTTCAAAAAATTCCAAAAGCAATTCTTAAAGGTTCCAGGAGGTCCTCCATAGGAGAAAATAGCATTTCAGCAGGTTTAAGGTTGTGAAGTGTCAAATTCTATTTTTTTTTTTTAGTAATATTGGCATCTAGGAAATGTAACTGGTCTCCAGAGTAAATTTAATGGTACAGTCTACCCTGTTTAAATACACCAGAAACCACCCAAGTCCTTTCCTTGTACCTGTCCAAAGGAAGAATGTGTCATCGACGTAACACATATATGTATTAATCAGATAGGAAAAATTATCATTAGAAAAAATAAAAGTTAAAAAAAAAAAACATATAATGTCCATATGACCGCAGCACACTGATACTGTAGTGTTTAAATATTGTGTATTTATTGGCTCATTTCAAGCAAACAAAAGTTAGGCGACGTTTCGGGCCACACAGGACCCTTTATCAAGCCTTGATAAACAGGCTTGATAAAGGGTCCTGTGTGGCCCGAAACGTCGCCTAACTTTTGTTTGCTTGAAGTGAGCCAATAAATACACAAGATTTAAACACTACAGTATCAGTGTGCTGCGGTCATATGGACATTATACATTATCTTTAACCCATGGCAGAGTGGGCGAGTGACTGCTGAGCACCTGGTCCGAAAGGACATAATACAGAGGTCGAGCACTTCAATATCGTGTAAAAAAAAAAACATAAAGATGTTGGAATAGGCAGGTGTCATGTTAGCACCCAAGGCACAGCCTTGTAACTGTAAAAAATATTCATCTTTAAAACAAAAATTATTTTTTTGCAAAACATGGTCAAGTAAATCACATACGAATTTGACCATTTGGTTGGGTAAGCTCCCTTGGGCCAAATACGTGTGAATACACTCAATCCCCAACTCGTGGGGTATTAAGGTAAAAGGCTTTTTTCAGCTTTCGACTTTGAATTGTTATTTTTTGTTCCATTTTTGGATAAACTTAAGGACTTGAAGGCTCTCAACATTATAGACTTTTACACCTAAAGTTTTGTACACTGGGACACCAGTTCTTTACGTTTCCTTCCATTGACTTAAATCACCGTAGCAGCTGGATTTTGTTCAACAGGGAATACACTACTTGTGTCCTAGCTGTGTCAGTGGCACAGTATAGGAACACAGTATAGGAGCACCCTACAAACATTAACCTATGTGTCAGGCTGTGATTCTTTCTGTGGGTTTGGGAGCGGCCTTAACCTTACCATGGACTGACAATTATTGGTACATTTCTTTTATTACCAAATACACTGAACCTTCAATACAACATGTTACTCTGACTTGCCCTCTGGATTTAGTATGGATAATTTAATTCTGCCACTGCTGATACCCAAGGTTAGTTTTTCCTGGGTAAGAGACATATTTATATTTATAAATTTCAGGTTTGTAAATGTTTAAAGCCTAAATAAAATCGTATAGCAAAGATGTGAGTTTGCATGTTTAAAACAATTCATATTTCTAAGAAATAGTCCAACATAAAAACCTTAGAAAGGCCTGTATGTTTTTTACACCTAACAAATGCCTACAAATATTTTATACCAGCGCAGACCCATTGGGGTCAACGGGACAAGTTCAGGCCTTGAAGAATTTAATGTGGGTTGTGTTAAAAGCAGTGGTGCACAATTGGGGTTTTTCACGCAACTTTTTACACCAGAATTTTACATTTGTTTATACATAACATTAATTACATGGCTTTATAATGCCATGTGATTTTACAGTGGGTCACCACTCCATACAGCTCCATATAGTTTGCCCGGATCAAGCTGTAGAGGAGGGCTCACAAGTAGCTTCCACCAGCGACAGACTGACCTGACTGGTAGAATGCGCCGTGACAAGAAGCCAGAGAGTCCGGATGAAGTAATAAGGGTAAAGGATGGACGAGGTCAGGCAGATCCGGGTCAAAGGCAGGCAGCTCAGGTAGGGTTGCCATCTTTTTTTGAAAAAAATACCGGCCTTCCTATATATTTAGCTTTTTTTCCAATTAATAACATTGGGATCAACCATCAAAAATACCGGCCAGGCCTGTAAAATACCGGCAACCCATAGCTCAGGTTCATAGTAAATCAGGCAGAGGTTAGATGCAGGCAGCGTTCAAGCGAAAGTCAATTACAGGAAATCAAATATAAACAATGCTGGGGTCTCTTGGATATAACTAATATAACCTAGAGACTTGTTTGTGTATCAACTGTGTTAATATAGGCCCAACGTCAAATCGCAGCCGCAATGACTAATGGCACGCTCAAACGTATGCGTGCAGGACAAGATGCATGTATGACAAGGCATGTGCACATCAAGACGCACGCAAACACACGGGTGCATCTCTGCTGGTGATTGTGACCAGCTACTTGCCTGCAGGGACACACAGAACTGGACATCCTATCCGTACAGTGGGGAGTGGCCTTACACCCAGCTATTATTCTATCAAGCACTAACAGTCCATCCATGCTGTAAGCCCAATGTGTAGACTGGTTTCTTTGTGGTTTCAGCAATGATGGCAGAATAAGTTTTGCTTGGTTACTACTGTGTGTTAGTTTGCCCAAGCCCCCACAGTTATTGAGCGTGTGGCAGATCTGTGTAAAGAAATAAGTTCCTGTGTAATGTGACTTTGTGTAGCTCCAATAAATATATATAAATATATATATATATATATATATATATACCTGTGTGAATGAGCTTCTGTAACCAATCTGTGGGGTCTGGAGCTGCAGTCAGGCAGGAAGATATAAGACTAGGGGGAAGGGTGTAAGGAAACACAGAGAGCAGCAGCCATATCCTTTATTAATCAAGGTATTTTAGAGTCCCGTAAAGTTCAATTTAAAGTGACGCCCTTTAACTCAAACCAGCACGTCATATGGAACCAATAGTCAACCCCTCAAAAAGCTTCCTCATCCTGCCCATTCATTTCACAATTCCTGCACAGAATTCTTTGGAATAACACAGAGGTTTGCCGGGTATGTTACATAATAAGAAGAACACATAAAATTTAAGAGAAACTGCAGGCAGCCCAGCACATTGAGCTACAAATATTATGCATTAAAGAGAATTCAGCAAAAGAAAAACTATACCCCAAAAATGAATAGTTTACATAAAGTGGCATATTAAATGAGAACTAAAGTCTAAAATAGAATAATTGCTATTTCTCAAAATGTTGCAGATTATGGATCATTGCTTTGTGGCCTCATTCTCGTTACCCACTCATATTTCACTTTATCTCCTACCATCAGACTTACATACAACTCTCACTTACAAATGGAGGTTATTACAGTAATTTAATGTGGTTTGCTTGGCCTTTATTAGCCTTTAGCTTTAAAGTGGACCCGTCACCCAGACACAAAAATCTGTATAGTAAAAGTCTTTTTCAAATTAAACATGAAATCCAATTTCAAATTTTTATTTAAGCATTCATAGCTGTTTTAAGCTCATTTAAAAATCTCAGCTGTCAATCAAATATTGTCTGCCACTCCTCTATGCCTTAGGCATAGAGGCGGGGCAGATAATTACTTTCACTTTCCATTCAGCACTTCCTAGATGCCACTGCTCCCCACCATTTAATTTTGTATCCCGGACATGGGGATAGAAATCGGGCCCCCCATTCTGGTGCACAAACAAGATTCTGAGATGATGCAAGGCTCGTCTTAATAACAGTGTCCACAAAATGGCTCCTGCCTGCTTGCTATAATTATGAATTCCCAGACTGAAGAAAACAAGATTAAAATTATTTATATAGTGTAATTAATGTTCATTTTCTTGACTAATGTGATAAAATAGGATTTTGAATATTTTTTTGGGGTGACAGGTCCACTTTAATAAACCACCCACCTCAGCCCCTCTGCCTCTGGCATGTGTTGTCTACTGCTGAGCGCAGAAAGGTAAAAATAAATACTATGCAAACATAGTTGCATTTAATAAGTAAATGTACCTGTTCCAACGTAAGTACAAATTCAACATAAGAACAAACCTACAGATCCTATCTTGCCTATCTCGTATGCAACTTGGGGATTGCCTGTATAACTTTTCTTGTGGTGTATCTTTTATAATAGGCCTGGTGTTCCTCTCCCCTCGATCTGGCAGCTTTGAAATTTTCAGTTGGTCAGTATAGAAGAGTGGCAAAGTATTTCTACTGGTTGGTTTATGTATTTCCAGCAAGAGATAGAAAAATGGACGAACCACGTACTTAATAATAATTAACAGTTTCTTCAGAGATCAGTTCTTTAATAACAACACCCTATATAAGTTTAAATAAGACTTTGAACATTCTTAGTGGGGTTACTCTTTATGGGTAAGGGCAGATGGGAAGATTCGGGGAGATTTGTCGCCTGGCGACAAATCGCCTCTTCTTTGGGGAGACAAATCTCCCCAACTGCTGCCCCCCTGCCTTATAGTGGCTTTAATGAATAATCGCCTGCACCTATCCACACGTGGCGCTGGCTTTTCCAAAGTCGCTCGAAGTTGCCTCCTTTAGGCAATTTCGAGCGATTTCATGAAAGCGCAGTGCCGCGTGTGAATAGGCGCAGGCGATTATTCATTTAAGCTGCTGGAAGGCAGGGGAAGCAGTTCGGTAGATTAGTCGCCAGGCGATTAGTCGCCAGGTGACTAATCTCCCCCAATCTTCAATCTTCCCGTCTGGCCTGAGCCTATAAATTCATAGGTTGTGAATGCTGTTCTGCTTCACTTATATAATCCCCACAGTTCAAACTTTTATCTGGATTTTATATGCTTGCTTGGAGCATTGCTCCTTGTATAACCACTTAACACTGTCTACACCAGATAAGCCCTATTCATCAGTATCTCACTATCTGTGTATCTATCATCTATATTTTTTTATATTTATCTATCTATTTAATTATTTAGCCTCAAGTACTATTTTTTATTGGTGTCGTACGAATATTATACCAGGTGAGTGAAATTCTATTTAGTATTTTAGTGCAGATGACCATCTAAATTGCTGGCTCTTCCCTAATAATGTATATACTATTTTCTGCTATCTTTCTGTATATACTATTTTCTGCTAACTATTTTGTTTTAGGAAACAAATGGCCTTTCTGTTGGAGGATGCTAAGCAGGTCTCACAACCAGAAGTGACAGTCACTTTTTTTCTTGTACATTTCTCTCTCCAGAACTCCTTGTTCGTGTATCCCTGCATCTCTCAGCACATAAAACCCTGTGCCTCCTGCTAATTCTTTCAGCTCTCCTCCAGCTTTGTCCAAACGTCTGTGTCCCACTGCTGGACAATGGCACCTTTCTCAGCTGTGAAGAGAAATGAAACCTAACTGAATAGTTTAAATATAATATTTCTCTTGCACATTCTGGCAGTGGATTCATACAGTGACACCTTTGTCAGGAAACCCTGTCCACAGTGATTCTCTTTCCCCTTTAATAAAGCAGCACATAAGGGACTAAATGTTGATCGTTTTCCTATTTCCTGTGTTTATATGAAACACATTTCCAGGCTGATTTACATGTTGCTTTGCATACAGTTAATGAGTGACATTTTAAGTGCAAACAGATTTCTTATTCCTCCACAAAGGCTTCCAGTGAAGCAGCTTTATTCATCTTGGCCGCAGGGCAGTTATGGGGGCATTTCCCCAGCACATTTATCTCTTGGCCTTATTACTAAGCTGAAAAGTAACACCAGAGACTCATGTCACCCATGTAAAGAAGCTTTAGATCATTTGGCTGTACCAAACTGAATGTTATTATTCATTATATCCGTAATCCTGTTAGCATGCAAAGTTTTTGTGTTGTTTTTTTTTAAACCTTTTTAAACCATGTACAGCACCAATAAAGTTTGTAAAATGTATAGCAGTGGCATAACTAGATGTTACTGGGCCTTACAGCATAATCCTGCCCATGCTATTCACTTCATTTTGATACCACATTGTGCCTTCCATACTCCTGGGCAACATCTTGCTGTAATTATAAGGAATGTGTAGGTGGGCCAGGACACTGATACCAGTGGTGGAACTACCGGGGGAGCAGGGGGTGCAATTGTTCCAGGGTCTGCACCCCCATCAGGGCCGTATCGGACGATTTTGGGGCATATAATATGGTACAGAGGAGGCTGCAAGTCCCGCACCAGGGCCCACCCCCCTCCAGTTACGTTACTGAATGATACCCATGGGGGCGGGCCCTTGGTATAGTGTTGGATTAACGGGGTCCTGGCCCACTGGCAGGCCTGCACCCCCTTAATCCAACACTGCAAATAGGGATTTGTGGCTATGCCACGTCATCTCTGCTGCAGGGAGAAAATATAATAACATGCTGGGTTAGAGGTCACCATAGTACCCTCTCCATTCAATTCTATGGGGTTTTTGAAAAGAGTATTTATCAGTGGGGGAAAATGAAAGTTCATCCTTTGATAAACACACCTTTCAAAATCGTTTTCCTAAGTCGCTCGAAATTGCCCACAAGTGACTTTAACACTTAGCGAGTTGTAGTATTTCTGGTCAGGTGATCTCTGAGGCAGCACACAGACCATCCCGAAATGGTGGTTCAAGCAAGAGATATAAAAGGGCAATATTTTCATAAATAAATATATTCCAGATTGATAAGATTCTTTAATAGTCCACTTAATATGATATAAACTATCTATTGCTTAAATATACATTTTGGGGGTAAAGTTTTCCTTTAAGATCAAGTAAAAGTAAAAACCTATTACTCACGGTGATCTGACTCAACCACGGGAAATTGAGAAAATCATGGAAAGTCGTTTTATGGAAATTTGCTGCCTGCCATCAAATATTAAAGAGATGCAGCCATGTAGAGGCTTTGAATCAGTGCTCCCTATAATAACCACAGTCACACAAAGCATTTCTTATTCCCAGACAGAATACAGCTGGACGTAGATGGGAATTCCTGCTTTTCTGCCAGAGCACAGCAAAGACAGGGGTCAGAATTAGCACAGCGATCAGTATGAAGAGAGGGAAGTATCTTCTGTGATGGAATTTCTGGTAATCGGTAAAACTGAGCATTTTGGCAGGAAACCATTGTAAGTTGTCTCTTGGCTTGGAACAGAAACTATAATAATATTGCTTTTAAAGGGTGTTAGTATTTTCCTACAAGGAGTGAAAGGTATAGAAGGGAGGGGTGCCAGTAAATACGCATCACGTCAGGGGTCCAGATCAGAGAGGAAAGTAACTGCAACTAAAATAAGGGAATTCCAGCCCTAGGTGCTCTGACTTCTGCTAAATTGTAACTGCTAGACCTGACTCCTTCTCAGTTAAGGGTCCAAGCCAATACCTTCTTTGCATTGACCTAAAACCTTTTTCACAGACTGAAGAAAGCCATCATGATGCATAGGAACGAGCAAACTCCCTGCAATACTATTGGATATGTGAGTGTATTGCAAGTTTCTCCATCTGAGCCCTTCTAGTAGCTAATGGGATCCAGAGCAATGTCAGCGGCAAGGCAGGGAACTTAATCAGGCCCAGCTGTTTCATGCAGGGTCAAGAAGACACAGTTTAAAGGGAAAGTACCACCAAAAATGAACTTGTCTCACAGAGCTACAAATGATGGGATTTGGGCCTTTTTTGTCCTCGTAGGAAATGAGTGTTTATGGATAGAAGTCCTTTTTAGAGGCAACAATTTAGATTTCTAAAATGGTGTACAGATGTGAAGGATAATGACAGGGAAGGTTTCTTAAATCACCATCATTTAGAAGCAGGATTCCATGCCACACACTTCAAATTCAAATGCTGTAAACTGGACTGCCATGTATCTGTTTACTCAGCACTTCTACTACTACTACTACTCATCTCTACATTGGGCAGATTGTATATGTGTCACCAACACAGCCCTTTAACTAAAGCATCTGTACATACATAACTGTAACGGTTGGCACCCTAAACCCATAACCGATGGCAAGCACCCTGGTCATGGCTCGTACTTTTGCCTCTAACAGCCGCCTTTCAGCTCAGGAGGAGCCCTCTGCTAATCGGATGCCTCCATGTCATAAAACCAGAGTTGCAAGACGAGGGGTTCTGGGCAGACAAAAGGGAACAACTGTCTTTGGGCAGAAGGTTGTGGTACAAGGCTTTAGACAGAATTGTACTCAGACCAGGCCAGGTTGAAGCAGGCAGAGAACAAACGTAGTCAGACAGGCAAGGGTCAAACCAGGAGATCAGATCAGAATGGTCAGGCAGGCAGGGTCGGATTACAGAAGGTAGAATAGTCGGTAACAAGCCAAGGTCAGGAACACAGAAGTCAGGAGTAGTCAGGCAGGGGTCAAACAGGTAATCAGGATACAGGCAAAAGCACCAGGCACCTGGAACTCAGAATAGCAGAACCTATAATGGGCAGTTTGCTCAACACTGAATTGCCCTTTTATAGTTTTTTTGAATTTCGCACCATTGCATGTTACATCATCACGCCGGCGCATAAACCAGGTATGACAGCTTAACAACAAGACAAGATCATCAACTCAAAACTAATGGGCCGATTTATGAAAGATTGAATTTCGAAATTATCTGAATTTTTTTTACTCTAATAAATTTGAATACAACTCAAATGGGAGTTTATTTAAAGGACAAGAAAAGTCTAAATCAAATAAGGCTGGAAATGCTGTATTTTGTATACTAAACATAAACATGAACTTACTGCACCACAAGCCTAATCAAACAAATGATTTATGCTTTCAAAGTTGGCCACAGGGGGCTGTCATCTTGTAACTTTGTTATACATCTTTGCCTGACGCTGACCCTGCATATGCTCAGTGTGGTCTGTGCTGCTTAAAGATTGTCATAAATTATCAAAATGGCACAATAATTATTAAATTATTATTTAAGTCAAATAATATCTGCCAGAGGCAGATACAGAAAGACTGATTAATAATCAGAATATACAGACTGCACTGGGTCCTGTGTATAATCTAATATGGATTTTATAGTTTTTTTATTGTTTAATACAAACTTTCTCCAATTCTGCAGAACCAGTGGCTGCAGCAAAATAATCCTCCAAATAGTTTGTCAGTCTGTCAGTTTGTCTGTGAAATCTGGTTCCATGATCTTTGTCCCTGCAGCTGGAGTTGGAAACAGTACGGGCCCTTACACACGGGCGTTTTTACCTGCGCTCCCCTGTGTTCCGTTTTGCTGCGTTCAGCCACAGGGGAGCGCAGGTATAGATGCACTCAATCATTTTCAATGGGGTTGTACTCACATGAACGCATGTAGGCGCCAAGACGCAGGTTCAGACGCAACATGCATAATTTTTCCTGTGTTTGGCGCCTACATGCGTTCGCGTGAGTACAACCCCATTGAAAATGATTGAGTGCGTCTATACCTGCACTCCCCTGCGGCTGAACGCAGCAAAACGGAGCGCAGGTAAAAACGCCCGTGTGTAAGGGCCCTAAAGGGGATGTAAAGGCAAAAATAAAATCCAATACAAATCTCTACACAGTCAGTGACTGCTCTACAGGGAAAAAAAGCTGCCGAAGTTCTTCTGCATGGCTGGAAAGTAAGGCGGAGGCTCCCCGTGCTGTTCATAAGTATGATTGTTTCTCTGCAGAGCATTTAGGGACTATCTGACAAATCCTATCCACAGCAGTAAATGTAGGTAGAATTTCACTGCATACAGTCAGGTTTCTTATAAAAACGTTGGCATAAACGGTAGACATTTTTTAGTTAAAGTATACTGGAGATTGGGAAGTACACTGATCAATCCTCCTTTCTAGTATGGCAAGCCTGTGTCAGAGTACGGGATGCAATTCCTAGAAGTTTACTCTACATCGGGGGTTTTAAAGCCCAATGACGTAAGTCATGAATTGGTGGCATCAGCTGGGACTCTGCTAATGTTAGGAGGCCCCACAGAATAAGCTAAGCATATAAACACAAATAAACACTCATTACGTCTCAACATCAATTGAACAGCACTGACTTTAGATTTTAGATACTTGAAAGCATCCAGATACTGAATGGAACCAGATGTTCAGGGTATTGAAGAGCAGTGGAGAACCTCTGGATAGAGCATCTGTTTTTGAGTGAGTAGTTACAGTGTATCACCTTTCAGTCCTCCTGCAAGTAATAAGCACATCTTCTTGCTCAGACTAGCTCCGTCAGACATTAACCTTTTTTGGCTACACCTAGCTCTAGGATAACACACGATTTATGAACTCTTAGTAAACATATATAATGTGCAGTTACTCACACTTACCCCCTTATGTAAAAAAAAGGCTCAACGTTTTGGTTACGGCTCAACTTACTCCTTTTTATACCATAATTACATAACCCCCTTAGTGTTTTTATTAGTGTACAAAAAGTATAGCGCATGATTTATAATATCGCTCTGTCTACATACCTCTTGTTAACCATTCTCTCCTGACATGTTTCACACCACTGGGCTCTTCATCAGAGGATGTCCTTGTAACATTTATTTACTATCAGTTATATGTACCTTGCATTGAGTACTCACCGGCTGACAGAATGTGCTCTAATTAATCATTTGTTGGTTAAAGTACTGCAAAAACACAAACTGGTCCCCACAATGAAAGAGAAGTCGACAGTAATATCACAGAGTCTCTTTCCAGTGGCTGTTGTCACCATTGCTACTATATACATATGTATGCATCCATAAACACCCCTCCATACTTTCACATAAATTATATATAGCCATATCTATACTAACTAAAGAGCTTAGTATTACAATAGCCTTTGATGTCTTCCAAACCCCTCTTAAAAGCATCAACAGAATCAGCATCACAACATCACCCGGCAGTGCATTCCACAACCTCACTGTCTTCACTGTGAAGAACCACCTACACTGCTTCAAATGAAAGTCCTTTTCTTCTAGTCTGAAGGGGTGGCCTCTGGTGCGGTGATCTTCTTTATGGGTAAAAAGGTCCCCTGATATCAGTCTATAATGTCCTCTAATGTAAAGTGTAATCATGTCCCCTCACAAATTCCTTTTTTCAAGATAAAAAATCACCCTCATAATTTAAGTCTTCCATCCTAGTTTAGCTGCATGCCTCTGCATTCTTTCTAGCTCATTTATATCCCTCTTAAGGACTGGAGTCCAAAACTGCACTGCATATTATTATTATTAATAACATGTATTTCTATAGCGCCAACATATTTCGTAGTGCTGAGATACTACAGGTGAGGCCTTACCAGGGACCTATAAAGAGGTATAATTATGTTTTCATCCCTTGCGCTAATGCCTTTTTCTATGCAAGACAGATTTGTATTTGCTTTAGTGGCTACAGAATGACACTGCCCAGAATTAGACAACTTGTTATCTATAAAAACCCCAAGATCCTTCTCACTTAAGGAAACTCCCAACACACTGCCATTTAGTGTATAACTTGCATTTATATTATTTTTGCCAAAGTGCATAACCTTGCATTTATCAACATTGAACCTCATTTTCCAGTTTGCTGCCCAGTTTCCCAACTTAGACAAATCACTCTGCAAAGTGGCAGCATCCTGCATGGAACCTATAGCTCTGCACAATTTAGTTTCATCTGCAAAAATAGAAACAGTACTTTCAATGCCCACCTCCACTAACAACACTTGTCCAATTAGAAAATGTTCCATTTACCGCCACTCTTTGTAGTCTATCTTTTATACAAATACTTTATGGCAAAGTTAGAAGTAGCTTTCAAAGACAATATTATAATAGAATAGATGTAAAAAAGAGTTTAATTTCAGGAGTCAGTATCTCTTTAAGTTAGTCTGGCAAGATCTATTACACATAAAACCATGCTGGCACAAACTCATAGTATTGTTATTTGCTATGAAGTCCAGTATCTTATCCTTTATTAACCCTTCAAAAAGATTTCCAACCACTGCCATCAGTCTAACTGGCCTATAGTTTTGAGGCAGATAATGGGATCCTTTTTGAATAGCGGCATCACATTAACAATTCGCCAGTCTCTTGGCAAGTAAGTAAAGAGGTTTGGCAATCACAGAGCTACTGTAAATTCACTATGTACCCTGGGATGAATCCCATCTGGCCCCAGACCTTTGTTTATCTTAACTAGGGATGGCGCGAACTGTTCGCGCGAACATCCGCTGTTCGCGCTCGCAGAATATTCGCGAACGTCGCGCGACGTTCGCCATTTTGGGTTCGCGCATAGTCGCCGCTTTTTTTTGCCCTCTCACCACAGACCAGCAGATACATTGCAGGCAATCAGGAAGCTCTCCCTCCTGGACCACCCAAACGCACCCCCTGGACCACTCCCCTTCCATATATAAACTGAAGCCCTGCAGCATTTTTTCATTCTGTCTGTGTGTGCTGCTTGGAAGAGTTAGTGTAGGGAGAGAGCTGTTAGTGATTTCAGGGACAGTTGACAGTTTGCTGGCTAGTAATCTGCTTGATACTGCTCTGTATTGGAGGGACAGAAGTCTGCAGGGATTTCAGGGACATTTTAGGTTAGGTAGCTTTGCTGGCTAGTAAATAAATCTACTGTTCTTCAAACAACTGCCATACATTGACCTGTATTTTTTCTGTGCTTCAGTGGCTGCGACTATTTTCAGCATTTATATGGCATATTTTTTCTGTGCTTCAGTGGCTGCAACTATTTTCAGCATTTATATGGCATATTTTTTCTGTGCTTCAGTGGCTGCGACTATTGGATTTTTCAGATACATTTTTGCCCTTGATCCCCCTCTGGCATGCCACTGTCCAGGTCGTTGCACCCTTTAAACAACTTTAAAATCATTTTTCTGGCCAGAAATGTCTTTTTTAGCTTTTAAAGTTCGCCTTCCCATTGAAGTCTATGGGGTTTGCGACGTTCGCGAACCGTTCGCGCGTTTTGTCACAAGTTCGCGAATATGTTCGCGAACATTTTTTCCGCGGTTCGCGCCATCCCTAATCTTAACATGTTCTAGTCTCTATTGAATTTCCTCATGTGTGAACCATGCATCATTAGATGTATCATTAGAATTGGGACTATTAAGAAGGAAACCTTCATTAGCTGGTTCCTCATTTGTGTAGACCAGGAATCCCCAACCTTTTGAGGCCGTGAGCAACATTCAGAAGAAAAAGGAGTTGGGGAGCAACGCTAGCATGAAAAATGTTCTTGGGGTGCCAAATAAGTGCTGTGATTGGACATTTGGTAGCCCATATGTGGATTGGCAACCTGTATTCAGGCTCTGTTTAGCAGCACACCTGGTTCTTATACGATCAAAAAGAATCAGCTCCTGCTTTGAGGCCACTGGGAGCAACATCCAAGGGGTTGGAGAGCAACATGTTGCTCACGAGCTACTGGTTGGGGATCACTGGTGTAGACAGTATTTTAAAGACTTCCCATTTTTGTTCTGTGTTTAACCATGTGAAAAACATTTACAGTATAAGGGCATCTCTGCAATATATTAACTGGGAAAAGTTTGCATGCCTGAAATTTAGTGCTTTGGTTTAGAATTGCTTCTGCAACTGAATCTCAAAGGAGACCATGTTATGATCACTATTCCCTAAATGCTCACCCACACAAAAAGGAACTTCAGTATTATATAGAGCATTATTATCATTAAAAGATGACACACCTAAATGGCAATTGAAAAAGTGGCAAGAAACTTTACAAACTGACATCTCACAAGAAGATTGGGAATTAGCCCTAAAATCCTTAAAGAAACCATCCCATTGTGTTTCATATCAGGAGAACTGGTTCAAAATGGTTTGGCAATGGTATATGACGCCTGAAAAAATATCCAAATTTGATAGCAGAACAACACCTTTGTGCTGGAGGAACTGTGGCAAAACAGGCTCATTGGACCATATTGTCTGGCACTGCCCTAAAATTACACCAATATGGGAAGAAGTAGAAAAAGTTTTATAAAAATTACCAGTTATCCTTACTCATATCCCCCCAGGTATGGCTTTGTTACACTTGGGAATCAGGGACCTGCCCAAGAGAGAGAGGCTCATATTCCATCATATATTTGTATCCACAAGACTTCTAATTGTTGATAACTGGAAATCTCCATATGTTCCAAAAATTACAGAAATTCTGAAAAAAGTGGATTTCAACTTGACAGCTGAGAAGTCTTGGGCTGTTAAATGTGGAAATCTACAGTCCTTTCTTGACAGGGCGAGTCTTTGGTTGTGTATCCTGCATCCAAATTATCTGAATTTTAGATCTCTCACTAGCTAAATTTACTTTGATCCTGCAATACTTAAACAACTGGTCATTATAGCTAATTCTCCTATCCATATACTCAGTGACATGTCCCGTTAGACAATCCCTGTTCATTTGTTTATTATTTGATTACTTATGGTTATCGATATAAACTAGTAAGTGATAGAATTTCACATTGGTATCCCTTAATATAGTAGACATATCTGCAAATAAAATAATACGTAAAGTTTATTAGTTACAAGACTCAAATGCACTGCATATATCCTTAAAGGAAGCAAATATTTCATAAGAATGTTTTAATGTATAATTACAGCTGTTAATCAATTCTTTATACATTAAAGTTCAGACCTGGGCCGTTTTTCTGTTTTTATCTTGTGATATAAACATTTTACTGTTATTAACAAGATATGTCATTTTTATGACTGTATGTTCTAAAATTTCAATAAAAATATTGAAACCAGGGGACGCATGCGCGCGCAGTCCAAGATGGCCGCATCCTGAGACTGCTCCGCAACTTCCAGCTACTTTAACGCTAACGGTCGCTACATAACCAGCCAAGCGGGTCTCAAATTTTCCACAGAGACTATTCATACTGCCGCCTACCTGGATGGCTAACCAGCGCTCCCGTAACCCGTGGAGTTCCCGCCCTTCAGCCCCTGCGGCCTCTCCGGTGCAGCCACGCTCTATGGCCGAGT
>CM044436.1:29113549-29135575 GCA_024363595.1 Xenopus borealis | reverse complement strand
TGAAAGGTTTCGACTGCAACAAATCTTACATTTTATAAGAGCCCAATGGGGAAATACAAAGAGAGATATCTCTATGACCTTCTTTGAGAGGTGGTGTATACACTCCCCCAGACTATGCAAATCGATCTCATGTCTCTATAATAGGTTGACTGAACTTCATCAACCTTTAGATTTACCCTATATACAGGCCTGGCATAGGGACTTATCTAAAGAATTATCCCTAGAGCAATGGGAAGGTATATGGCTTACAGTTAAGAGGTCCTCTAATAACACTTCCTTATTGGAAGCCAATTATAAGGTACTTCTTAGGTGGTACCTAGTCCCAGCACGCATAGCAAAATTTTCCCCTACAGCAGATCCCAGATGCTTCAGAGGTTGCGGGGAAACGGGCACGATGTTCCATATATGGTGGGATTGCCCGGGTGCTCGAAGATTCTGAATCAGAGTTTTTAACATAATATACTCGGTCTTGGGAATCTCCCTGTCCAGAGACCCAGCAACAGCTCTACTTAACCTTAAGCCCCAAGAGCTCACCAATGCCCAGTTTCGCCTGGTTTCGTTTATAACATTAGCTGCTAAAAAGACCTTAGCAGGGGCCTGGAAACAAAAACATATCCCTATAGATCCAGTTAAGTCTAAAGTCGATTGGATCATGACCCAGGAAAAGATGACTAGTGTTCTTTTGGACACATATCAGAAGTTTTTACAAACCTGGGGTCCATGGCTAGTGTATAGATTTGGGACAGACACCCCCGAAGTCCTTTTATCCTTGTAAATCAGTTAGGGTATACTTGGGTTTCAGAGCAGGAAAAGTTTATGACTTGTATTTTTATTTTATGTTATTTTTTCATAGTACAATGTATGCCTGTACAGATTGACTTGCCTACTTTTGCCTTGTTGAACGCAATAATTGTCTGTACACGGATGTGATATAAAACAATAAAAATTTATTGAAATAATTAAAAATATTGAAACCAAATGCTAGAGATGAGCTCAGTATTATTAGTTATTACAAGATCTTGAACGAGCTGGAATAAAAAGTTGTCATTCAGCATATTTATAAACATTCTAGCTTTTTCTTTATTGGCAACCCAATTACCCCAGTCAATATCTGGATAAATGAAGTCACCCATATTAATAACTTGACCTAGTTGTGAAGCCGCTTCTATTTGTAAGAGTAGCTGGGCTTCATACTCATCACTTAAACGAGGTGGTTTATACCATACACTAATGATGATTTTCTTTGTAACTTTTTGCCCAGTTAAAATCTCCAACCAGAGGGATTCCACAACCTCACCAGTGCAAGCAATGATTATTTCTTTAGTGCATGGCTTTAATGTGGAGCCAAATCGCTCGACAGATGATGCAATTTCAACTGCCCTTCATCTCACACTATCTCACCTTGACGAAAAAGGCACATACGTCAGAATGCTATTTATTGATTTCAGCTCAGCATTCAACACTGTTATACCGCAAAACAACTGGTAAAGACGTTGGAACTGCTAGGCATAAACACCCCCCTCTGTAACTGGATCCTAGAATTTCTGACTGATAGACCCCAATACGTCTAAATACTGAGTATAGGCTCACCCCAAGGATGTGTGCTTAGCCCTCTTCTATTTACCTTCTGACACATGATTGCACTGCCCAGTACAGTCCAAATCACATCATGAAGTTTGCAGATGATACAACAGTAGTAGGTCTTGTTAGGAAAAATGATGAGTCTGCATACAGAGAAGAAGTCAGACATTTGGCAAACTGGTTCCAGAACAACAACCTTACTCTAAATGTCAAAAAGACTAAAGAAATGGTTGTTGACTTTAGGAAAAACTCTGTAACTCACCTTACACTGTTCATCGATGGCTCCCCAGTTGAGATAGTCAACAGTGTTAAGTTCCTAGGAGTACATATGGCAAATGACCTCTCGTGGACCCTTAACACAAACTTTATCACGAAGAAAGCTCAACAACACCTCCACTTTCTATAGAAGCTAAAGAAAGCCAGCCTTCCTCCACCGATTCTCACAACATTCTATCGAGGCACCATCGAGAGTGTTCTCTGCAGCTACATCACACTATGGTTTGGAAACTGCACTTTCGCAGAACAAAAATCTCTGCAGCAAATTGTGAAAACTGCAGAAAGGATCATAGGAGAACCTCTCTCACTCATCTCCCAACTCTACTGGAAACACCTTGTACAGCGAGCAAATATCGTAGCAAAGGACATATCCCATCCATCTCATTCTCTGTTCTCTCTCTTACCATCTGGAAGAAGGTTTTGCAGCATTCAAACTAAAACTACTAGACACTGCAAAAGCTTCTTCCCACAAGCAATCAGAGCTCCCTGCACCTGTCACCTTACATGTATCCTCAAATGCTCTTCCCATGTAAATGCTCTTCCTATGTAAATGCACCAAGTGCAGGGAGGGGCTGAGTGAAACGTAATTTTTGATACACTGTATAACAATTTATATGGTCTGTATTGACAAATAAAGCAATCTAATCTAATCTAATTCAGGCTTTACATACAAACACAATCCACCACCCTCTGTCCCTCCTACAACCTGCTTAGGCCTGACTCTGCTCTCCTTCCCACCACTACTAGAGAAACTGGTCTGTTAGAAAGATCAATCCCATCTAGAATTGCCAATCCAGAGTTCACACTTCCATCTTCTTCACACAATCTGGCGAATCTGTTGGGATGTATAAACCCCGGATCAGCCTCCATTTTCCTTTTGCCCACCTTAGATTTTCTAACTGTCACCATCTGCCTCAACATCCTGCTGCTGTTCTCTTCCCCCCAAATTATCTGACCCCACTAGGTCCTGCTCAGTGAGCAATAAACTCCTTTCAATTGACCGCAGTGTTTCTATTTGTTGCTCTACTGATCTAACTCGAGCCTCCAAAGTGGCAATTTGCTCACATCTACCACAGAGGTAAGCAGTTTGGATCTCTTCTTACAAATCTGCATACATATGACAGACTGTGCACTGGATCAGACCTTCAATCTTGCTTCATTATCCCAGTTACAGATCAAAACAGGAATAAAACAAAAGTTTAGAACAAACTTTTGACCTAGTTTGAAATTCCTGCGGTTGTAACTCCACTTTAAAGATCCCCCACTTAACTCCGGTGTTTGCAACTGCACTTACAGATCCCCCGCTTAAAGAGCAAACCACTTAAGAGCAGCTTAACACTAAAGCAAGCTCCACTGGAGTCCCAGGGGTTCTATTTATAGTCTGTTCAGATGCAGCTAATCAAACCCCACCCCCTTAAACTGAGGGTAAACTAATTGCAAAGTAAAGCAGGTTGTGACAAACTTGCTATATGCACAATAGCACACCAAACTATTGGGCTATTTAGCCCAAAAGACAGAAAAAAACTATAAACATTAAACCACGGTATTTAAGTATTCATCCTTACTATAAAATAACATTTAATAACAATACTTATCCTTTTCAGTTTATTTGTTATTTTCAGATTTTATTTGAAAGTTAATTGTATGCTATAGACCCCTCATGTAAACAGGCCTGAATTTGTGGCGAGGCCAAAAAGGCCCGGGCCTTGGGTGGCAAAAAATTAGGAGCGCCATGCCGCCCAGCTGAATTATTGGGACCTGTGTGTCTCCCATTCTATGGCGCCCTTCACTGGCACTTCAGTGATGGGAGGGGAGTGTGGGCGGGCACTAGTATATTACTGTGTTTCTGGGCCTTTTTGAATTTACTCTTGCGAACCTAGAAAACTTTGTTCAATTTGTACACTGAAAGCAATGCAGGGATACAAATACTACTGTGTCATGTCTCAATGGTCTTGGGCAGTGCGACAACTATAACTATATTACTATATTAAAAAATGAAGCTCTGTTACTGCTAGAGACATGTTGTGGCAACCAATGCTGTGGCAACATTCATTGTGGTAGGGCACTTCTAAGTATAGCAAAATAGAACTTCATCTCCTTTCCCTCCACAATGTTGAAAATGTTGTCTGCAGGCAGCATTCCCCAGCCAGTCTCTTAGATAACATTCACTCATCTGGCCGCTGCCTTGTTATAGTCATAAAGTCATAAATTTTCTCACAGGGTTCAACACTGGCACCAGAATATTTACCATTGCTTATGGCATAGAAACTGAAATTGCTGGGTGTAATTAGTTGCACGAAAAAAGCAATGCTCTAACAATTCTTTTTCTTCTCCTGTTTTGAACAACTCAAAGTGAGTGAAAAAAATTCTATTCCAAGGAAGGAATATAGTAATGACTTTTAATGTGGATTCTGCATGGAGACATCCCTGGAACATTTACAAGGGAATTCTGTAGAACTGTTTTTCTCTCTGCTGTGCACACAAATGACATCCATGTAACACAATGGATGCTAGCTTGGACAACCCCCCACAACCACCTCCATTCTTCTCTTAAGAGTGGGATCACGGCTCTGCTCTATAAAACATGTTTAAAAAGAGATTCTGTCTTGATTTTTATGGTGTAGTTTTTATTTCTAAATTACATTGTGTGCAAATAATTCACTCCATATATATTTCTTTTCCTGACCCAACAAGATTATATTTTTTTAGTTGTACTATTCGTGTGTATGCAGCCATTTCAGGTAATTTTGCAATGGTCATGTGATTTCAGAAAACGTCAGCAGTTGGCACCTGGGAAACTGGCAATATGTCTAGCCCCATGTTAGATTTCAAAATGAAATATAAAAAAATCTGTTTGTCTTTTGAAAAATGGATTTCAGTGCAGAAGTCTACTGGAGCGCCAGGGCAGGATTTAGATAGCTGGCGCCCCTACGCCCGCTGTCGTTTGTTGCCCCTGTCCCCTCTAGGGTTGCCACCTTTTCTTGAAAAAAATACTGGCCTTCCTATATATATTTATATATTTTTCCTGTTAATAACATTGGGATCAACCATCAAAAATACTGGCCAGGTGGCAACCCTAGTCCCCTCCCTTTTATTTGCTCAAATTTTTATTATTGGGATCGAGCAATAGGAATTGGCACAAAGGAAATTTAAATTTCTGAACCAATGTGGGTGTGGTTGGACAGCATGCCACCCCCTAAGATCCTGCCGCCCTAGGCCCAGGCCTAAGTGGCCTCTCCACAAATCTGGGCCTGGGAGCAGCACTATTAAAACACTAGCACAAAAAAGGAAAGTGTTGTAAAGGAATGACAATGATAATGTAGTGTAGCCTTCCACTGATATAATCTGTGTGTTTGCTATAGAAACACAGCTATAGTTTATATAAACAAGCTGCTGTGTAGCCACATTTTCATTATATTGTCCTTATTTTAAAACACATTCATTTTTTTGTTACTGTTCCTTTAACTGATGCATTTTTGATTCTGAGACAGAATCCCTTTAAAGGTTATAAGATTACCTGGTTTTACAAAAGAGGCACTTTGGCACTGTGCGTTGGCCAAATAATATTACAAGTCTCTGCGTTTAGACAACTGATTGGCTTTGAGCTTCTCTCCTACCTGATGTTCTCAATAGAAGCTATATAGCTATAGTGCAAATATAAAATCCACTTAACGAACCTTGAGAAGGGCTGGTGTGTTTTAGCAACAATACCTCACTGTTTCTAACATGTTTCCATTTCTAACCAATGCATTTAAGCAAAGGAAACAGTTTAAAAGCTCAAAAATGTTGCTTTTGTAGTAGGAATTCAACAAACCTTTCGGGAGTTTGGCCGAACCCAGGGGCGCTCAGCCAATGAGGAGAGTTGAGGCACTCGCCTCAGGCAACATCGCCCCCCTGGTTGCTAGGGGCGGCAAAAAATACTGCTCCTTGTAACTTTAAGAGACGAATTTCTGTTTTTCAACCCGGAAATTTGGCTCTTCTAGTGCAGAGAGAGCAATCCCTGGCCGAACCACCCAAACCTTTGGGAGTGGATTTTGCCAAATATAAAACCAAATCCAACCCTTAGGCAGTGCTAGGGTTGGAATTCTAATGGCGGCCCTGCCCATACTTTGACAGCACTCCAGTTTCCATAAAAGCTCCTTTATTTTTTTGCAAAAGTTTGCACAGCAGAAGGGCAACACAGTGCAACATTTCCATTGGCTCTCCACTCTTTATCAAGCTTCATAAAGAGTAGAGAGCCACTCGAAACGTTGCATCGTGTTGCCCTTCTGCTGTGCAAACTTTGCAAAAAATAAAGGAGCTTTTATGGAAACTGGAGAGCTGTCAATGGATATATATATATGGGATCTGTTATCCAGAAACCCATTATCCAGATATTATCCGAATTAAGGAAAAGCCATCTCCCATGGGGGTAAATTTATCAAAGAGTGAAGTTCCGCCACTAGAGTGAAATTCCGCCGCTCTCCATTCATTTCTATGGGATTTGAATCGAATTTTCAAAATTCACTGGTCGAAATGGTCTTCAAAAACATTTGAAAATTGGAATTGGAATCTTTTTGAAAATTTGAACGAACTTCGAATCCTTCATGTGAATGAATCCTTCCTTCATGAGCAAAGGGTTACCTTGACTGAAGGTTGCTATTGAAATCATTTGACAAGCACTGCCTTACGGTTTGAACTTGCTGCTCCCAGAGAGTAATTGCATTTTGGAAACTGCATAACATGCTGGTACTATATAGATACAAGATAATGATGATGACAGAGTTTTAAAATGACAAACAGATCATGTGTCCCCTGCACATTGTCAGCAATGCCACATAACAACATAAGCCTGAGAACTTTGCTCCAAGGGCTCTAAAAACTAACATAAACAATAGGTTTCACATAGGTTCTCTAAGGCATACAGCAACAAAACTTTGTGTTACAAATAGTAAATTGTGTCATTCAGTGTTGGACTAGACTGATGAGACACAGGTAAGAAAACCCAGAAGGCCCTAGTTGCCCCCCCCCCCCAGTGGGCCCCAGACACCTCAGTCCAACACTGGACTTTATTTCATTAGTGATGGTAAACTTGACAGTTGCATTATAACAAAATTATCAGCCATATCTGTGTTCCCATGCCTAGAGCATTTTATTTCACATGCAGCAAATTAAAAGATTTTTGGGTTTCGTGAGCACATAGATTTGCAATAAGATTGCTTCTATCCTATCCAGTTTTCTAATCTGATCACTGGCCAGTGACCTGAAAAGCTGAATGGGCCTCTGGAAACCAGACTATCTTGTTGGAAACCAGATGGGTTACTGCCTTAGGGCCCTGAACATTCTTCAGATGATACTATCCCTCCATTAAGCCTTAAAAGGAGATGCTTACACCTTGTTCTTGCAGGCTGATTACAAAACATGTGTGACTTGTGCTTATAGAGATGTCTCTGGAATCTATTAAGGTCTGTTTACCAAGGGTGAAGGATAAACATGGAAATATTAAGGAACTGTGATAAACTGTAGTCAGTCACGTAAGACTTTGTTAGTTTACCTGTATATGTTTCCTGTTGGCATTTTCTCTGTGACTTAATTGTAGGTTTGTGTAATCCCTAGTGTTCCTAGCCTGAAGCAAAGCATCATTTGCACTAAATGGTTTGTGGAACCACCCATGAAGTATCACATAAGCCGAGACACCACTGCAAGGTTTACTTAAGAGGACCTCAAAGGAGCCAAAGGATGATGTCCTGTCCCACTGCTATAGCCACAACTAATTGAAGCCATCCTTCTATACACCTTCCTGTAATGTTTTGATTGGGTGTGTTATTATGGTAAAGCTTCCGGGTTAAGTAACTGTTAACCTCTTTATTAAGCACTCTAATCCTCTTCTTTCCTGATCTCTCATAAAATACCCTAATCACTTCTAATCAGTATACTGCACAGAAACCAAGAACTGAAGCCAAAAACATTAGGAAGGACTAGATGTCCTTGATAAAGGTCCCCAGGCGGGACCGAAACGTCGGATATTTGCTGTGTTATTGAATAAAGAATCACTTCATTCACTTTAACAAAGAGAGTGCTGATCCTTTTGAATCTCTGCATAATGGAACCTTGATCGTGCACTTCGACTTCATTACAAATTGAGTGCGAACACCAGCGGCCGGTTTATATATATATATATATATATATATATATATATATATATATATATATATATATATACAACAAACAAAGAAAAGTTGTGCTCACCATTGATTTTTAAAACCATTAGGCGGGGGTGCAATGAGGCTGTGACCACAAAATAAGAATAGAAAAATACAAGAGATCCTCTGCACTCAACCCATTATCAAGTATTTAGTAGCTGTATGCACAAAATGTCTTAATGTCTTAACTGAAAATAGGGTAAGAAATAGAAATGTAGGCTGTTGCAACGTGCTATCCGACACAACACGACTGTCGGATACAGACACTGCATGTTGCATCTACTTCTGCCTTTAGGGTCTTCAACTAACACTTACAAAAGTATCCCTATCCGTGAAAATCGGTCAGCATCTACTATAGGTGGCTTTATCAAATATCACAAAAAATTTGGATTTTATATTAAAAAACTACAGTTCAGACTTTAACAAATAACCCCCTTAATGTACATTCTTATTTTGAAGAGTAGTTTTTAGTGTCCTAATCACTAAGATCCATGGTAGGAAAGGGCTGCAGATTTATACATTCACATTCTATTCATGTTTGAAGCAGAGAAGTGTCGTGATATTCTGCTTATAACCTATTATGCTGATGATTCTGTGTATTCTGGTTCTAGAATCCTGCCTGTCTGGGATATGACCAGACCACTGGCCTTTATAATGATTTTGAACCTTGGCCTCTGACTCTGACCTCTGATCTGATTTTGACCACTGTTTCTCTGTTTATTTTTTATTTTTTGCTTCTGTCTACTGCTCAGACCTTGTGTTGTATCTATTGCTCCTGATGTTGTTGTAAAGAAAGGGACAGAGACAGATAAATGGGATCCCAGGCAGAGTAATGTCTTGGGGCCCCATCATCCACTTCTTATCATGTCTTAAGCCTACTCATCCACAGCCCTGATTTCCTGATATGTCTGGTTCTACTAGCACTAATATGGCTCTTGTGGTCCAATATGGCTCTAGACCAAGGAACAATTCCTGTTCATGATATCCAATACAATGATTATATAGATAAATGACAACATAGAGACCAGATAATAGATAACTTACATCTACAAGATGCAATGGGAACAATATAATAAAAGCTGCACTGCAGGATTAGTTCTATTAAGTCATGGCATACTAAAGTCTAACATAGAATAATTCTAGAATTGCTGTATTTTGTATACTAAACATAAGCATGACCTTTCTGCACCACAAGCCTAACCAAACAAATGATTAATGTTTTCAAAGTTGGCTGCAGGGGGCTGTCATCTTGTAACTTTTTTAAACATCTTTACAAGACCAAGACCATACACATGCTCAGTGTGATCTGGGCTTCAGTTGGGAGGTTAAGCTTAGGGATTGCCATAAATTATCAAAACAGCACAAGTCAAATAATTTCTGCCACAGAAGCTGATACAGCAAGACTGATGAATAATCAGAAAATACCAGACTGCACTGGACCTGCGGATTTGAATCTTTACACGGTCGCCAGCTGCTCTACAAGGAAACAAACAAAGCTGCTTGAGTTCTTGGAAGTATGGTGCCATTTGATCTTTTCCCTGCAAAGCAGTTAGGGACCGTCTGAAGTTTCCTATCCTCAGCTGTCAGAGCAAGTAAAACAAAGGGGAAATTTCACTGCACACAGTCAGGTTTATTATAAAAATGGTATGCATTTTTAAATTAAGCCATGCCAAGGAAAGCCGGCACCCTCGAATAAAAAGTTCATGTGCCTGGGGGCAGTATCCATAATTTTATCCATAAGAAATCCAAGACACTTTGAGAAAGGCATCGGATGAGGCCGAAACGTTAGGCTGTAAGCTCTGCAATAAAAACATTTTTATTTAAGTAATAAGACCTGTGAGTGCGGATCTTATATATATATATATATATATATTGGAGATAGATTTCTTTTTCATTACAGAATGTAGAAATTTGATTTTTTTGCCTTTCCATTCCAACAACCTTAGTAACCGTTAACTAATGTAAATGTTGGAGTGTGGAGCAGTGATTCCCAATCCGTGGCTCACGACCAATATGTTGCTCTCCAACCCCTTGGATGTTGCTCCCAGTGACCTCAAAGCAGGTGCTTATTTTTAAATTCCAGGTTTAGAGGCAAGTTTTGGTTGTATAAAACCAGGTGTACTGCTAAACAGAACTTCCTGTAGGCTGTCACATAGGTGCCTACCATTAGCCAATTACAACACTTATATGGCACCCCCCAGGGACTGTCTTCATGCTTTTGTTGCTCCGCAACTCTTTTAACATTTGAATGCAGTTCATACCTAAAAAAAGGTTGATGTCCCTTATTGTAGAGGAATAGGCTGCAGTGGGTTGTATGTCACTTTTGGACTGTATCAAATCATTGAACAAAACAGGCCATAAGACACGCCTGCCTGTCTCCTGCAGGCATTTTTATTTCCTATAGAAAAGACTTACCAGCTTAAAAGGGCACGATTAATGCGAAGATCATACATCTAGAGCCAAATTGGTTTACTTTGTCTAATTGCTAATTGCTTTTAATTATGTGTCCTAATCAGGCCCGGATTTGTGTAAAGGCTACAAAGGCCCGGGCCTAGGATTTCCAAATGGCCCTTTTGTAAAATGTAAAATGAAGCAATAGATCAGAAGATGCAATTTGAGAGTAGGACTGGCCAGATATGGGATGATTTTGACATAGTTGGCCAGCTTAAATATATTGCAATATATGGACAGACAATCCTGTTTTGTTTAAAGGGTAAGGCATTTTTACTAGCTGTATGCACAGAATTTCTCAATGTCTTAAATATATTGATAATGGGTTGAGTACAGAGAACCTTTTGTATTTGTCTATATAAATATAAATATATTTATATATATATATATATATATATATATATATATATATATATAAGTTAGCCATCGGGGAACCAGCACTCACGTCTTAAAGGTATGATGAGTGCCTGGGTGCAAAGACAAAAAGTAAAATGTAGGCTGGAACAGTGTCTTGCACTCACAGGACTTACAATGTAACAAAACAGTTTATTGAGTCACAAAACACTAGTGTTTTGTGACACAATAAACTGTTTTGTTACATTGTTAGACCTGTGAGTGCGAGTCTCTGTTCCAGCCTCTATATATATATACACATATATACATATTCCAGTTTGGTAAGCTTCTTTAAGCTGCCTCTTCTGTTGCTTAAGTATTAATTTTGAATGGTTTAGTTTTCCTTTAAGGTTTGAGTTCTGTGTATTAATGCTTACATGCCCCCCCAGCTCCAGTTTATACATTACATTCTTCTGCAGTACTGGGAGCTGTAAGTACTTAAAAATACAGAAACTTGTAATCCTTTTAAATGTAGGTTTTCTGTTTATACCAGCTAACGCTGTATACTTTGACTTTGTTTTTGATAGACAGCCTCTATTGATGGCCAAGGCAGTATATTTAACTCCTTTCCATGTGTCCATCATTTTGAACAAAGGTTTCCCCCATCATGGGGGCCACTCTTGACTGATCTAATGACAGCGTCAGGAGGCTGCTGCAGCTTTCTGTGTGTCCATAGTCCTTAGATGACTCCATGATGACAGAAGCAGCATGAGGACTATCCTTATGTCACTGCAGCTCGGCACATACACAATTAGCAACTGTTAATGGAAACCAGGTGTGGGGGAGGCATCTTTGAAAGAAACCATTGTGGGCTTTGAAAGATGGAACCGTCAACAAGCTGTTCTCCTTTGAATGTGTTTGTAGTTCTTAGAGAAATCAAAGGGGTAACTGTCAACTTGCACGGGAAGTTTATCTTCATAGCGTTCAATTATAGTGTGATACACCTGTGATAAGGAACTATCCCATTCATTCCACTGCCCGAGGCAAGGAGAAGAGTGCAATGCTTGCGTATTTTTACATTAATCCTGCCCCCTCCCTTTACTGTTGTTTTTACAATAGAACATCTTCCCACATATAACCTTCATTAAAACATATGCTTAGCTGTTAAGAAATAGGAACAGCATAGTAAAGAAATGTCATACGTGTTAAATACAATTTTAAAGTGTAATGTGTGGTCAGCAATGTAAGGGAAAGGCTGCTGTCAGTCAGAGCTGATGGAAGCCATATTTGTCCCAACTGACTACCTTCTCTATCTGACTGGTCTATGAGCTGAGGCTCTTATTTGTCATCTGCAGATGCACATAAACTGGATGACATGAACTGTCAGAGGGAATTTTCTAAGAATTGAGAATTTACTTTTGTAAAACTTTTACTTAGATCGCAATTGCAACACAATCATCCCCTCTGACCAATTCTTCCTAAATATTGTCTTAGATTGTGATTTAATCCTTGTTTCCGAAACATCACTCTACATTCTGTCTGAAAGCTGAAAGTGTTACTAACAACACCCCATGAATACACACACACGGTGCCCCATCATTCCAGCTTGTGCCACCAAACCCTTTATCATAGAAGACACATATATACCTTATACTGCACAGCCTGTTACTGTTTCCTTTAAAGGTATGTTTTACAGTAAACAAAGCAGAAAACAGCACAAAATTAGAGACATATTTACAGTATAAACATTTGAAATATTCTCAGTTTGGACATTTTTGGAGAAAAACAGAATCACCTGTCTATAAGACTGCAGATAATGTTGGAAGAAAGTTAAAGGAGAACTAAAGCCTAACTAAAGAAGTAGCTAGAAATTTACATTGTTTTGGGCTTCTGTACCAGCCCAAGGCAACCATAGCCCTTTAGCAGTAAAGATCTGTGTCTCCCCAGTAGATGCCCCAGTAGCTCCCCATCTTCTTTTCTGCTGATTCACTGATTCACATGCTCTGTGCTGCTGTCACTTACTGAGCTTAGGGACCCACTCACAATATACAGTACACATAGAATAGATATGTCACAATATAAGGCTGATTAGTCATTAATACAGATAATTACTACATGGCAGCACATAAACCAGTGCAATTAGCATCAGCCCTGTAGCATCAGCTTATATGAAAGGCAAATCTAATTTTCTGCTTGATGATTTGCTACGACCCCTAAGCTTAGCTTCTCAACAGCTGCTCAGAGCCCACTGAGCATGTGCATGTTGCAGACACTGCAGATAACAAAATCCAAGGGGAACTCCTGTGACACCTTTGAACTCCTGCGAAACCTTTGAAGGCCTAGGCTAAACGCTGATTTAATATATAAAATATGGCAATCCTAGCCATATCCATTTTTAGGGGTTAGTCCTCCTTTAGACAACTATTCTTACAAAAGGTGAATTATATTGCTATAATATAGTTCTATAGAAATCCCAGTGCTTTAAACCATTTTGATGATCCTTCCATATATTTTTCACGAGCTGAAAGAAATAATGTTTTGTGTTTTCTCTCATTGCAGCGAATTGAAACATGAACCATGTGCAACTGATTTTGCATTTTCAACCATTAATAGCCTCAAAGTTGTATGTATAGTATATAGTGATATTGTGGAACTGGTTACTATGGGTCTTCCTTTCATAGAGAGTTTCAGATGAACTTGTTGCTCTTGAGGCTCATGAGTCTATCACCTAGGGCAATGGCATACAATGATTCAATGGGGTGTTTCAATTGGCATTATTCACTACAGATCACTTGCCATTGCCATTGCCATACATGCCAGGAGTAATTTTGCACAGCCTATTCTAGCCATGAAAGTACAGTCAATGCACCTGCAAACAAGTGTTTAGTGTGAATAAGTTTAACCATTTGTCTGGCTGCTATGGACACTCACTACAACACATTGTCAGTGTTTGATTGGAAGATGATGAGGATAAGGGCTGGCAGTGATAGATATTATAAGAAAACACCATCAGTGTTCCTCAATTCCAGGATCTCCGTTTCCTTGACTTAAACAGCTAGATCAGCTTGAGCTGCTTGTTTAACAATCATTGGACCCTTGTTTCAATATTAAGACCACATGGGAAACCCACACAGACCAGTTAGAAAGGAGACCTCATCCTCAATCCAACTTGCCTTTTCCTAAAGACATTTCCAACTCATATATGATACCAGTCAGGACATAAATCCTTTCAATGGCATGCATAGGCCAATGTACTGCTAATTCTATGAAGATGTGGTAGCAAATACTCATCTATGTATGGATGCTTTAGGTTACATGCAACAAGATCTACCAGCTAAGCATTTCTGTTTGTCTATAATGACCTCTACTCTTATGTCTTAGAAACTGACCCAGTTATCCCTTAGTATACTGGTGGATCTCTTCATAAACAATTTCTCTTGCCTTCATCTTCATCTAATTCTTAATGTGTTTCTTCCAGTAGTGTACTTTTGATCTTCACATTGCCAGTACAGCATTTTACTAACTGTAGTTATCTATGGGTACAAATGAAATACAAGTTTTGCTAAGTCTAGTACAGTCAGAATAAAAAAAAAATCTGGTTGGTTCTCAACATTTACTGCTCTGGTTCAGTTTTCACATAATTTGTCCACAGAACGTCAGTTGTTCCTGAGCTCTACTAACATGCTTATAGGCAAAGTTTGGGCACACAAGAGAAATATCCATGGTTATTTATGGGAAAGGTTGTATAAATTAAAGGGGAAAAAATCTAAGAATATTTCTAGTATAGTGTTGCCACCTTATGTTCCAAACATACATTGTCTACTATTAATTCCATAATACTATATAATTCTCTTATAACAATGCCACATCTGCAATAAACCTGACGGTAGAGAGGCATGAGATTTGTAGCTGAATTCCCAGCACCTCAAAACAGCTGGAATGCCAAAGGTTGTCTATCCCTGTCTTAGACTATAGATTTCCTAGTAAAGACCTCCTTTTTCCAAAAAAGGCTCAGCAGTTGTTTTGTCTGTTTTAGCTGAAGAAGCTGTGACATTATTTAAATATAATTTCCTGGGATTAAGTCATCTACTCAGATCTGAGTCTATATTGCCTACAAGTCACATATGGATGAATTTATTTAAGATTTAATGTACAGGTTTAGAAGCATTGCTTTAGCACAGCAAGAGCACATAGTTCATTTGAGTTGAAAAAAGACAATCATCCATCATTTTTAACTTCTCCAAATGAGCATCAGTGCTTTAGCTAATAAAAACATTTTAACAATGTTATTAAAAGTTACCAGTAAGATAATATTTATATCTCTCTTCTTGTAAGCATTCTCTAATCACTAGCAAAATTGACTTCTGGCATATTGTACCCACTCAGCTAGAACTCAACTTGTTCCACCTGCTCTATGTCCACAGGTCTTTCTAATCCCCAAACCAGAAATACTTCATACCATAGTGGGGCTCCTGTTCCTTTGCAAGATAAAAATCTCTTTTGACAAACATACAGAGACAATGAAACACGAGTAATGACACAACCCATAAGCAAGAACAAGTGACAACAATTTTCAAAAGAAATAAGGTCCCCAAGCAGAGAAAGGTAAATATTCAGATGCATTGTGTTAATCTTTGGAGCATTTCTTTTCCAGTGTTGTGACTCATCGACAGGATTCTTTCAGGGAGCGTCTGCTATAACCTCTGAACAATGCAAGTTATTTTCCCTAGAAATTCCATAGTAGTCTGCATAGAATTAAACAGGCATCTTATCACGTTCATAGGTAAAATGATCCTACAGATATGTACAATATGGGCATGTTGCTTTACACTGCGATAGACTTGCGTCTATTTTCCAGCTCTGAAATGCTTTACATCTTCATGCCATGTTGTATGTCGTCTCACCTTTCCCCCAGCAGCAAGAGAACAATGGCACCTGTAGGATTCATGCTTCAAACGTAAAGCAAGCTGTGACATTTGGAAAGAAACATTGCACAGATATGGCACTATCCCAGCTTTAATAAGTCATTAGAGCTCAACAACACAAACCTTTTACACTATAAAGTAATAAAATCTTCTCAATGGACAACACCAGTCTCCAGCCTAGTAGTTGTCAGATACAAATACTTGGTTTAGGTTCTGTATTCATGGTGCAAAGATTCTCCTTTTGTACCAATGTACCAGTAAGGTGCCTCTATGTTTTATAGGAATTGCCCACAAATAGAAATGGTCTCTATTGCTCCTTTCCAATTACAGCACCCGAAGGTGCTACAACAATCTCTAGAAACTGCAGAGGGACTGAAGAATAGATATTATACAGACAGATCTCAGACACACTGTATGCTGAAAATGATGAGGGACAAAAGAGTTTAGGCTGCCATCTAATCTCCAATATAATCTCAAAACACTCTTGTTTACATGTGTTTTCCACAGCATAGTGTCATGGGACAAACTGGGATGGTGAAATATGTCAATATGGTATAAAACTTATAGCAACCAATCAGATGTTTGCTTCCAAACAGGGGTCCCTTCAATGCTATCTGCAGATTGGTTGCCACATTTTGGCATGTAAAATTCCGGCTAGAGGGGCGCAGGTCCATGGACAGTCATGCTGTGATCGACTGAATTGGAAGGTAATTTAGTGAGTAGAGCAGGTGTCTGGGTCATAGAAGGGGAGCTGGGACTGGGAATTGCAGACATTTCAGAGGGGGAGAACCAGTTATTATAATTATAATTATTATAATTCTGAATTATACTAAATACAAGTATAAACACAAGTGTATGATTACTGATTTTTCAGGGCTTCTTCTAAAGTTCACCCTGGTCTAGGAAAATATTAGTAAACTGAATATGAGATAAACATGTGTAGTCTTAATGTTTTTGTGCCCAAACCATCTGACTGCTCAGCTGAACATTGTTGTGCCAGCCTTAAGTATTCCCAGTGTAATAAATTAGGATGAGACCAGCTCTAATGCTGTACCCTGAAGTACATGAAGTACAATTATGGGGCTGTCAAATAGTACATGACACCTATACATCTACAGCCGACCTAGACATTTATTTGTCCAATCAGTGTACCTATATACCCTCTTGGGACATATGGAGCTACTCTCTATTTTCTCTCTATTGCCCCCCGGCAGTAACATTATTTAGCAGTATGGAAGCACTTCCTCTGTGGGAGGCAGAAATATAGATATAGTATCAACCCATCCCTGCTTGTGGTTTTTACAAAGAATCAATCATGTAACATTTTTCGGTTTGGATTTACTGGGCCTGCTATCTGTTTCCTCTGTCACTTCTGTCTGTGATTTCTATTTTCCTCTCTATAGCCTTCCAATGGCTTCCCTGATCAGTATATGGCTGAAAGTTGGCCAGATATCCCCCAAAATCCCCCAAATTTGTAAATAGATCAGCACCTACGACAACAGAGAAAAGCAAAACAGAAAACCAAAATAGTGCAGTATGTTTGGATATTTGGATGGCACTTGATGTTTAAAAATCTCTTTATAAGGTGTGTTTCCCTTTAAATCTTCCACTACTGTTGAAATCATGCAAACGAAAGATTCCTTTATATCCAAGTAGTTGGGTCCACCATTTGGCTGAAATGCTTACGTTACAAGCCAAAATTGAGGTGTATTGCTCGTAGTATTAGCAGATCCTTCCTGTCCTTTAATAAAAGGAGATCCCATGTCCACAGAACAGTCACCCCAACATTTATTTTATCGCTTAAATGGAACTGTGACAATCCTGAGAACAGGCACACTCAGCATGTCATTTATTTGCTGAAAGTTTTGCTGGTGTACACAGATTATATACCAACTCTTGAAAATATACACCTTCTTGAGTTGAAACGTAAAGCTTTTCACTCAGCATCAGTGGCACCCTAACATAAGGTATGAACTCACATACAATACAGATACTCAGAACAACGAATAAAGGAGAAATAAACCCAAACACGAATATGGCTAAAAAGCCATGTTTTATATACTGAACTTATTGCACCAGCCTAAAGTTTCAGCTTGTCAATAGCAGCAATGATCCAGGACTTCAAACTTGTCACAGGGGGTCACCATCTTGGAAAGTGTCTGCGACACTCACATGCTCAGTGGGCTCTGAGCAGCTGTTGAGAAGCTAAGCTTAGGGGTCGTCACTAATTATCCAACAACAGAAAATTAGGCTGTAATATAAGCTGATGCTACATGGCTGATTATTAAATTCTGATGCTAATTGCACTGGTTTCTGTGCTGCCATGTAGTAATTATCTGTATTAATGACTAATCAGCCTTATACTGTGACATTTCTATTCTATGTGAATTGTATATTGTGACTCAGTCCCTAAGCTCAGTAAGTGACAGCAGCACAGAGCATGTGAATCAGTGAATCAGCAGAAAAGAAGATGGGGAGCTACTGAGGCATCTTTGGAGACACAGATTTTCCCTGCTAAAGGGCTGGAGTTACATTGGACTTGTAAAGAAATCTAAAACATAATTTCTAAATACTTCTTTAGTTAACTTTTAGTTCTCCTTTAAGGTTGAGTATATGCTTTTATATGGAAGTGAACTGTACTCTAGTGCTACAAGTGCTCAGCTTCTCCTTTAAATACTAACTCAGCTGATTGATATTGAGCATTCCATGCCTGTTACCTTTATTTAACTCACTTTGCTTAAATTCCAAAGCAGCCAATCATGGATTCCTGCCCTCCAGGTACAGATGGAATCAGGGGCATCTACACAACCTTTGCTTGGAGGAAATGCTTCAGTCTTCTGCTTTTCATAACTCCAGCCCATTTAGGGACCTATTTATGTAGATTTGTGTAGATGATTAAATATACCACAATGCAATGATTGAGGCCATGGACTGTCCCTGTGTTCAAACATGCAGATGGCAAGAAATATACAGATTAGAGAAGAAATGTGGCACTCTGTTTAAACATGTAAATCACAGAGAGACTGTAGGATGCGCCATCGGGTTTGAGCATGCAGATGAGAAAGGGAAAGCTGCCATGTTGCCTTGGTTTTTATCCTGCAGATCAGAGAGGGAAGGTGGGCCTGTGTCAAACAGACAGAAGACAGAGGGAAGGTGTCCTTGTGCAACTGGATTTAAAAGATGCAGAAAACAGAAGGACTGTGGCCATTTACCCCCAGGTTCAAGCATGCAGATTTGAGAGTTGCCATGTGGCAGTTAGTTCAAACATGCAAATCAGAGCATGTGCCACCGGATTCAAACAGGCATTGAGTTCAAAGATGAAAATGAGCTGCCATGTGCCTCTAGGTTCAAAGATGTACAGTATGTGAGGGAGAAGGAATGGGGACAAATACTACTAAGTAGAATCATGCAAGTGAGGGAGAAAACAGAACCACATGACAGTGATGACACTAAATAAAGTATGGGGGTGAAGGGAACATTGCCACTGGGCACAAAATGAAAATATGTAGATAAAAGAGTAAACAATACTACATGACAGAACATTCCTGATGTATATATTGGTAAAGAGTGTAATAGGCCCTTAAACCAGCTATGTAACCCTGGGTTACTCATTCTGTTACAAAGAGCTTGCATTCTAATAAGGAAAGGGATGATGCACTGAGGCTGTGCTCACTTCTTAGCACATTCTGCCTTCCCACCCCTCACAGTAACATGTTCTAATTAATGTCGGCTGATAACAGGAGCGGTTCTGCAGATTAAATTACAGGTTTGGAAAGCGAGAGAAATCCAGACTGTCCTTGCACAACCTGTGTCCTCCATGCAGCTATGACCTCATATTAAACTGGAAAAAAAAACTGGCAAATAACAGTAACTTTACAAAAAAGAAGCCCAAAGTTTTTAATGAGACTCATCAGGGCAGTATTTGTATTGCTAGGCTGTAGACATGTCCATGTTGGAACCCCTAATGTCTTCATTCTCCTGTTTAAGGTTAAACTTCATAACATCAGTCACAAATATAGCACACTGCTCTGACTTTGTAAAAGCGTAACCACACAAAGGCTGCAGTATTCCTGCTAGGAAACAGGAGAGCTGCTAAGAATACCCGCTAGAACTTATTCCCGGGGAACCTCCCGAACCATAACCAGTTATGAAGGATCCAATATAAATGACAAGAAATGTATGACCCGGCCTGTGGTCATGCCTGAACAAGTACATGGGTCATGGGAAAAGCAAGTCTAACATCACACTGTAAACCTTCCAAATCAAAGGAAGAATTTTAAGTGACTTTTCCATTTTCACTTGTACAAATGGCTCAGGGCTAAGTTACAAAGCAGCAGCCATTGCCTTCCAATACAGGAATTTCAAACCTGTCACCATTCCGGTTCTTGCTGAGTTACAGTTTTTAGCAGAGAATGGATTCTGGGGGAGAAAATGTCAGTGGTTTGCTTGGTGTATGCTTTGTTTGACACAGCTAACATTTCCATTTCACTGTACATATGACCTTGCTTGGAAGGGGGTCATTTACGTCTTCAAGGTCAATTCCATATGCTAGGAATTTATATGTGCCCTGTAGCTTGCTGTGAACTGGACTGACAGCAAACTGCTGAACACCGGCAAACTGCTGGTCTACCCGAGTATCACCCTGTTAGCTCAGGCCCTAATGTGTACCAGCCTAGGAGAATATTAAACCATGAAACTATAAAAACACCTACACCATTGTACACTAAGGACACTATCTATATCAGTGATCCCCAACCAGTGGCTTACAAGCAACATGTTGCTCACCAAACCCCTTGGATGTTGCTTCCAATGTCCTCAAAACAGGTGCCTTATTTTTGAATTCCAGGCTTGAAGATTTAGTTGCATAAAAACCAGTTGCACTGCCAAACATAGGGGGAAATTCACTAAAGCGTGAAGCGTCTAACGCTAGCGCTAATTCGCCAGCGTGACGTCAATTCGTAACTTCGCAAATTTACTAACACCGACAGCAAAGTAGGTAGACTAGTGCAACTTCGCACCCTTACGCCAGGCGAAGTTGCGCACTGATGAAGGATCGTAATTACGCAAATTCACTAAGATGACCATTTTATTGAACATTACTACTTACGCTAGACGTTACTTCACCTGGTCAGACCTGGCGAGTTTGAAAAAAAAAAAATTGGAAATTTTTTCTAAGTCCCAAAAAACGCTGGCGTGTTTTACCTTTCTAGGGTGAAATTTTTTTTGGGGGGTTACCCTCCTTCCCCCCCTACATTTCCTAACATATGGCAACACAACTATACAGGGGGCACATGTAGGGCAATAGGACAACTTTTATTAAAGGTTTCCTGGGCTTGTGTAATGTAATGTAGTGGCTGTAACATATACTTCTATTAGACTTTGAAATTCGCGCTGAATGCAAATTAGGCATTGCTAGCGTAAATGGGTGAAGTAACACTAGCGCAACTACGCTACCGTTCGCTGACCTGAGCGTAACTTCGCACTTTAGTGAATTTGCGTAGCGCTGTTGAAAATTCGCCTGGTGAAGTGTGGCGAACGTTAGCGAAGGCAACGCTAGCGAATTTTCGCTGCTTAGTGAATTCCCCCATAGACTTCTGATGGCTGCCAGTCTACAGAGGGGCTACTATTAGCCAATCACAGCCCATTTTGCCACCCCAGGAACACTTTTTCAAGCTTATGTTGATCTCCAACTTCTTTAACACATAAATATGTAGCTCACGGGTAAAAATTTGGGGACCCCTGATCTATAATTAATTGCTTTCATAATAGCTCTAGGTGGCAGGTGCTCTGAGGGACACGATGAGATCCAGCCTGATGCTCCTGCAAAATCTTCTAAATCCTTCAAAATAATATATCTCTAGGGGAAAAACCAAGAAGCCAAGAATTTCTTCAGATTTGTACATTGTGCCATCAAAATGCTATGCTTATTTAATTTAGTTCATCTTTTTTTGTTCTTAGCTTAAAATGTCTTGGGGCTGTAGAATTAGCAGAAAACAAATTAAATGAATATGGACCCATGTGCATGTGAATAAAACATTCAGCCCATAAGTCTCATGGTAACGAAAGTGGAAATTGAAGAGGAATATTGTTTTCATTGTTCTCTAATATGGAGATGGTTTTCCACAGCTGGAAGCTGAGTAAGTGCCTGGCAAAGGAAAATCAAGGCCAGCGTTCTGTTTGCTTTGGAGAAAGAGTTGGAACGTGCTGGTGGTGGTGCAGAAGATTTAGGGCTAGAGCAGACGGGGAGATTCGGGGGCATTTTGTCGCCTGGCGACTTG
>CM044436.1:29091382-29110597 GCA_024363595.1 Xenopus borealis | reverse complement strand
ATGTCAAACCTCTGGTGATTTTTTTCTTAAAATCTGATCTTATGATCCCATCCACCACACTTCTGCCCCTTTTATAACTAAATAAAAATTATAAACCTGATAATGAAACCGAAACTGAGGGTAGAGATAAAAAAAGTAAAGAGAACTACAAGAAAGAAACCTTGCTGGCCAGACATTTTTTTTAAAACAAAACACAGTGTCTCACAAATTAGATGGCAAATTCTGGAAGTGATAAATAAAAATGCAGGTATTGATTTTAAAAGATCTTTATTAAGGAGGGAAGCCTTTTGGATTTGGCGGTTAAAAAACAATTTCTCCAAAGGGCCTTAATGAAAATTTTTACCTGACTTGTTTTTTGTAATGTGGGTGGTATTAGAGGTTTTAGATATTTAAACACTGTTTTCAATGAACATTTTATTCAACCTTTTTTCCTTCACAGATAACAATCACTATGGTACTTCATGTTTGAGCTATAATAATCGCAACCTTGGGCAGTGAGTAGAATATGAATGTATAATTATTATCTACACTGATGTATATTGGACTTTAATGGACTAATTGAATCAATGTTCACTAATGAGGAGGGGTCCAGGTGAGATGGGAGGGACTAAGGGTATAAAGCAACACTGTGCACTGTGTGATTGTATCCTGAAGAAGGGAGTTTTTTCCCCCAGAAACGTTGATATAAAGTGGCATGATTAAAAGGGGTACACTCCCCGACTGCTAAAATTGTGTGTGCGGACCGTCTGTTCATTTTCACGGTTGCTAAGGGACCCGGCCGGGTCGACGGTGGACCAGCACCACTTCTGCAGGTCAGTGGAAGGAAGGTGTGCGGTAGAGATAATACAAGTGTTCCAGTATCAACCAGTGGGGACATTGTTACTTTAATATAACAAGTAGTATATTAGATAGCTGCCTGCAATGGACTAATGGAAATACAGGTTGAATGGATAATAGGTTTTCACTTGCTTTGTTTCAGCTTCTGTACAAGTTCTCAGTCAGTAGAGTCCTACACAAGACTTTGGCTAATGTCTTCACTTGATGCCTCATTATCTTCTAAGAAGAAATAGGTACATTTTAGGCCAGTGATACCCAACCAGTGGCTCACAAGCAACATTTTGATCACCAACCCTTTGGATGTTGCTCCCAGTGGTCCTTAAAGCAGAACCTGTTTTGAATTCCTGACTTGGAAGCAAGTTTTGGTTGCATAATACCAAATGTACTGCCAAACAGAGCTTCATTTAGACTGCCAGTCCATACAGGGACTACTAACTAGCCAATAAGAGTCCTTATTTGTCTCGTTAGGAAACTTTTTTTTTATGCTTGTGTTTCTCCCCGACTCTTTTTACAATCGAATGTGGCTCATGGGTAAAAAAGTTTGGGGATTCTTGTTTTAGACTGTGCCCCTGATTCACTCTGGCCATGTCCAGATACATCAAGATTTGCAAGTAATCCTACTAAGCTTTACCAATTGGTGGTGGTGGGTGGGGGATTTACAGGATGTCTTAAAGTACCAGTAACATCACATTAAAAAAAAAAAATTCATTAGTACGCATTGAAAATAATGAAACTTTAAAATCGCAAAACCTTTATTAAGAAATAACTTACCAAAACGCTGCTTCTGCTCCTCTTCAGAAAAGGTGGCAGTCCATTGTGCAGCGTTCAATTTCGCCTCCCTGGCTATCTCCTATGAGGAAGTAGGAGTAGAAATCGAGCGCCGCACGAAGGATTTCCCAGTTGCCTTTTCTGAAGAGGAGTGGAAGCGGAGTTTCGGTAAGTAAATCTCTAATAAAGGTTTTGCGATTTTACAGTTTAATTTGTGTTGGTGTTTTATTTTCAATGTATACTAAAGGATTTCTTTTTTAAATTTGATGTTAGTGGTCCTTTAACTCATAGGGTGAATGTCAGTGCTAATAATGGAGCAGGAGACACAGCCCCTAAGTAGCAAAAAATGAAATCTCCAATGATAAGAAGCCAGTCTACACAAAGATATAGAGGCCCTTTGATAAGGATCACATGATCACATGAATCAGCCCTAAACCAGTACTATAATGAGAACTCAACCCCTGAATTATAAAAATCCCCTACCTAGTAAGCAAGATAGTCCCTCCCCCTGCTTCTCCTCGCATAGTTCAATAGTTCTGAAAATGTCCGTAAAATGTTTCCCACCTACCAGTGCAGAGAGTAAACACAGCAGAGCTTGTGGGCACCATCTTCCAGATTTTTCATTCTTTCAGCTTCTCTTCTGCAATTTCCAGTACAGTCGGTCTGCTCCAGAAGACTGCTCCAACTGCGCATGCACCAGTATGACACTCTATTACAGATGAAGAATCACGATACGGAAGATAGTGCCCACAAACTCTGATGGGCTGATGCTGCACGGTTAGGTAGGAAAAAATTTCCAGAGATTTTCAGATGTGTAGTAATGTGCGAATTCATTTGCCTGTGCCAAATTTGCGGCAAATTCCCGCAATTTGCCGCAGGCGAATAAATTCACAAATTGGTTTTTTGGTTGCCGGTGTCCAAAAGCAGATGCTTGCTCAAAATTCGTAAAAAATTCAGTGAAGTGAAACGCCACCAATTTGCCCATCACTAACTATGTGACGTGAAGCAGGGAGGGGGGCATATCTTGCTTACTAGGTAGAGGCTTTTTTTTTGTTCTCCTGTAAGGGTAGGGACAGACAGGGAGATTCGGGGAGATTCTGTCGCCTGGCGTTTTTAGCAATCTCCCCGAATTTCCTTCTCCCTGTCTGCCGCTAGTTAAAGGGACAAAGCGCCAGCGCCTGTGCACACGCTGCGCGGCGATTTCTGGAATCGCCCGAAGATACCTCGTGAGGAAACTTCAGGCGATTCCGGGAATCGCCGCGCAGCGTGTGCACAGGCGCTGGCGCTTTGTCCCTTTACTAGCGGCAGTCAGGGAGAAGGAAATTCGGGGAGATTGTCGCCTGCTAAAAACGCCAGGCGACAGAATCTCCCCGAATCTCCCTGTCTGTCCCTACCCTAAAGGTCTTGTTCACCTTTGCATTATTTTTTAGTACGACGTAGAGAGTGATATTCGGAGTAAATTTGCAGTTGGTTTGAATTAATTTTTATTCATTGTTTTTGAGTTACTCGCCTTTTTATTCCAGAGCCCAACAATTTGCAATTTCAGAACTCTCTTTGCTAGGGTCTACATTGCCGTAGTCACCATGCATCAATTTGAATAAAATACTGAAACATGAATATGAGAGGCTTGAAAATATAGATGAGCAATAACAATAGATTTGTAGTTTTTATAGATGGGGGGCAGCAACCCCCATTTGAAAGAGGCAGAAGAAGAAGGCGGCAAATCATTAAAAAAACTATAGTAAACTAAAGTAACTAACGAGGAGCAGCTGAAAAGTTGCATTCTATAACATACTGAGATAACACACTAGGGGACAAATCTATGAAGGGTTGAATTGAAAATTTAAAATTTTCTTTATGGTGAAAACTGTCAAATTCGACTAGGGAGTTAAAGCCTTCCGAATTGCTGTATAAGTCAATATGAGAGGTCCAGGGATCGAATTTGATTCGAATTTTCGGGTGGTTTCCATTGATTTGTGGAATTTCTAGTTTATGGGAGTTTTAAAAAAAACTTACATGGATTTGAAATGTAACCTTTGATAAATGTGCCTCCAAAAGTTAATTGTTGGTTAACAATGTGCTCCTGGCTTTGTACTGTATGCAGACCCCTTTGTTTTCTGTATATAGGTAAGAGACACAGTTTCAATGTGAGGTGAAAGTGCAAACAGGATAAGAGTTTTTGGCCTTGAAATTCCTTTGGAATATTCTCATAACTATTCTCTTTCAAAGGATACATTCCCCATTTCCAGGAAAGGATTAAAGAAACACACATTTTCTACTAAATGATTCATCGCCTTCATTCAGTTTAATGCAGTGGGTGGGGGGCCCTGGCAATTAGTGAATGCGTGGAGCATTGATGCTGCTGTAGTGGGGTCTCCCAGCAAGAAAAGCCCATTAATACACAACGAGTAAGCTTTGTCAGCGCACAAGAATTGCTTTCAGATTCTCTTTTTCTTTTCAAATTAATTTTATTGAATTTTACAATAAGCCAGCAAAAAAAAAAAACAATTATATAGCAAATTGACATGACAATATCAAAGAAAATAAAGTAAAATAATTAATTCATAGGAATAAGAATATATGAATCAACGCTAGTAAAAACTTGTACTTTCACATTCTCTTCTCATTTGGAGGAACCTGTAGGGTTGCCAACAGTCTGGCTTTGACCTGGACTGCCCGGTAATTTGAAGGGCTGCCCGGGTCAAACTTCCTGCCTGGATTTCCAAATAAGGAAAAGCAGACTTCTGAAGTGAAGAAGATTTTTTTATATTACATTTTTTGAAATGTGATATGACATATTGTCAGTTTCCCAGCTGCTCCCAGTCATGTGTGCTCTGATAAACTTCAGTCTCTCTTTACTTTCACTTTTTACTGCTGCACTGCAAGTCCATTCTCCTCCCCAGCAGGAAGATAACCAGATAGCAGCAACCTAACATAAGATAGCAGCTAATATTTAGGAAAAAAATATCCAATAGTACTCAATAGTACAGGTCCCACTGCAACACATTCAGTTATACTGAGTAGGAGAAACAACTGCCTGCCAGAAAACAGTTCTATTCTAAAGTGCTGGCTCTTTCTGAAAACACATGACCAAGCAAAATGACCTGAGATGGCTGCCTACACACCAATGGTACAACTAAACAAAATACATCAGGATCGGGAATTCATTTTTATATAGTATAAAGTGAATTATTATTATATTATACTATTTTATTAAGAGTAATTTAAAAATAAAAACTACATCATAAAAATCATTTCAGAATCCAGAAGCAGGCAGGTTTGTTGGAAAGAAAAAAAAGATTGCATCTGTAACAAAGTCTGACATAAAAAGAGACAGAGAGCCTTGCCTCCAAACCCTAATATATATATATATATATACTGTACACTGGACATAGAATTCCTGATATTGATTTAATCTTGGAGGCAGGGTGCTTCACAGGCTTAGTCATCAAATGAAATTGCAAGTGTGGTATAAGTCTTATTTTGGCTACAGGGGTGTGTGTGGGGGGTTCAAATTTTAACAGATTAACTTTTCTCTTGGTGACATGGAGAAGTGGTTTAAACTTGAGGATGTTGCAATTTCCTAAACTTAGAGAGTCAGTAAAGCTTTTCCTTATGTCAACGCCACATGAGTCAGAGGCATGAGGTCCAGTTACTGAGAGGAGTAGCTGCAGAGACCTGTGCACATATTCCACGTCTCTTCTGTAAGAGTAATGTGCTGATCAGGGCACAAATGAGGTTTTAGCAGAAAGAAGATTGTCTGAGTTGACTTCAGGTTGCATCTCCACTGATGTGGGTTGCTGAGACATGATAGAGAGTTAGTAGTAGAGAAAAAGTACATAGTGGTATATACATGCTCATGACAACACCCAAAATACTTCAGCCAAAATCTAAGACTGAAAAATGAACAGGAGGTTTTTTTGCCAATGTGCTAACCTGTATGTGTGTTAGAAGCACATACAGTCTCTGCCCAGAGGCAAAGTGCTGCCTGATTTGAATAGGACTCCATATGGGTCAGAGCCAGCTCCTAACTTGACTAAGTTGTCATACTCTGTTCTGGCAGCAGAAACATATCAGTGTTAGGGCAAGGCCAGACGGGGAGATTCGGGGGAGATCTGTCGCCTGGCGACTTATCGCCGCAACGAATCTCCCCCGAATCGCTAGCTAGCGCTGCGCACCAGCTAGGCGTAAAGTCGCCTGCGCTTGTTCACATGCAGCGGCGCGATTTTAAAAGTCGCTGAAAATTGAGCGACTTTTAAAATCCCGCCGCTGCGTGTGAACAAGCGCAGGCGACTTCACGCCTAGCGGGTGCGCAGCGCTAGCTAGCTATTCGGGGAAATTCGTGGGAGATTCGTCACGGCGATGTCGCCAGGGTACAGATCTCCCCCGAATCTCCCCGTCTGGCCTTGCCCTTAAAGGACAAGGACAGTCTAGAATAGAATAAGGCTAGAAATGCTGTATTTTGTATACTAAACATAAATATGAACTTACTGCACCACAAGCCTAATCAAACAAATGATTTATGCTTTCAAAGTTGGCCACAGGGGGCTGTCATCTTGTAACTTTGTTATACATCTTTGCAAGACCAACACTGTGCACATGCTCAGTGTGATCTGGGCTAAGGCTAGGTATCGTTATAAATGATCAAAACAGCACAAGTCTAATAATATCTGACAGAAGTCGATACAGCAAGACTGATTAATAATCAGAATATACAGACTGTACTGGGTCCTGTGTTGTCATGTAATCTAATGTGGATTTTATAGTTGTTGTATTGTTTAATATAAACATTCTCCAACTCTGTAGAATCAGCGGCTGCAGCAAAATTATCCTCTAGGGATGCACCGAATCCACTATTTTGGATTTGACCGAGCCCCTGAATCCATCCCGAAAGATACCAAACCGAACCATAATTTGCATATGCAAATTATGGGTGGGAAGGGGAAAAATGTTTTACTTCCTTGTTTTGTGCAAAAAAAGTCATGTGATTTCCCTCCCTGGCCCTAATTTGCATATGCAAATTAGTATTCGGTTTGGCCAGGCAGAAGGATTCGGCCAAATCCGAACCCTGCTGAGAAAGTCCGAATCCTGGCAGAATCCTGGATTCGGTGCATCCCTATAATCCTCTATATAGAATCCCAGTTTATCTCTTTAAATCTGGCTCAATGATCTTTGTCCCTGCAGCTGGAGTTGGAAACAGCAAAGGGGATGTAAAGGCAAAAATAAAATCCATTACAAATCTCTACACAGTCGCCGGCTGCTCTACAGGGAAACAAACAAAGCTGCTGGAGTTCTGCATGGCTGGGAAGTAAGGTGGGGGCTCCCCCTGCTGTTCATAAGTATAATTGTTTCCCTGTCCAGCAGTTAGGGACCGTCTGACAATTTCTATCCACAGCAGTAAATTAAGGGAGAATTTCACTTAATACAGTCAGGTTTCTTATAAAACCGGTACGCGTTTTTTTTAATTAAAGTATATTGGAGATAGATTTCTTTTTCATAAAAGAAAGTACAAATGGAATTTAATTTTTTGCCTTTCTTTGTTCTTTAATAGCCACTGCTGTAGATGCATAGAGTTTGTTGCATCCATAGCAAAACCTATTAGTACTGCTATGGATGCCCTGAAAGATTTGGTTGTGGATGTTACAGTGTATTATATGTGGCACTATGGTATATATATGTCATTATATGTTATGCTATGGTATAATGCATTCTTACCTTGGAACCCAGAGCAAATCTTTGAGGGACATAATCTCACAGCTGTTTTCCTCCTCAGAAAGAAGCGATCTGCCCCCCCCCAGCTCTCACTAGGAAATCTGCTTAACTGTTGTTGAGTCTGGATCCTCACTTTCTGTGTAAAATGGGGTGCTACTGTAGCTTACAGGGGTGCTTGGCAGACTGGAGGAGGACTTTGCTGTCCCCTGAGGAATAGAAGGATGATACAGAACAGTAATCGGTAAGAGATTCTTGGTGGCTGAGGAGTTGCATACCACATTCCAGGCTGTAGATGATACTGACATTTGTTGGGGGAGGGCTATTACAGTTTGTCACTGGCAATGCAACTGGAGCCACATCTGAACAAGTCCTTAGGGTGAACATATCCCTCAGAGGACTGCTGCCACCACAGAAGTATTGGGCACAGAGTTGGTAGGCTGCAGCATTATACATGACCAGAAAATTTGTAGTATCATCCAATAACCAAACAGTCTCCTCTGTGTATATGTCAGTGCTGATGGATGACAGTGAGCTAAAGGGTTCTAGTCTTTTGATATCTCCTGAGAGGTACAGTCCACTACAAGGACACCAGGCCTATTGCCATACCAGACCTCAGAACATTTATTGCAGATCTCCATGGCCAATATTGGGTATGGTTTCTGATGTGGATCATTATCTGTTATCTTGTACATGGAGTGGTTTGCTGTGCGGGAACAGATGTAGGAATAATTGCTGCCTGGGATACCACCACTTACTGGGAACACTGAAATCAGGCTGTCTGAAAGGCCAGCAAATACCAGGCAGTTGCCCTGAGTGAGAGATGGAAAATGAAAGTTTAGCAGTTTATACATGAAAAGGTTAACAAATGGAAGGAACAAAGGAAAAAGAAAAGTTGAGATTAACAGTTAGTTTTATAATTAGTGTGTACTAACAGAAGATTAGGCGAGGCATGGGCCCTGACCTGTTCTTTTGATTGCTGCCCACTGCTATTTCTCTAGCATCTCTGGGGAACAGAGGAGCCCTGTGGGGTAAAGCTTCACCCTCTTATTCTCAGGAGGTTGGACCTAGAGGTCTCCAGGGCAACCTTAAATGAGCATTTATTACTGACACCAGGGGTGACACTCGAGTAATTTTACTTGTACCCCATGCATTTGACCCCGGGCCCAGGGTCAAATCAACACTTTCTCTATGTAATCAGTCAGCTGCACATTTGGACATAATTGTCTCTTGAAGGATACTGCCTACATATAATGTACTGGCAACATGAACACATTGTTAGGGATCAATGCAGCCTCTTTGAGGCATGGGCCACATTCAATTGCCTTAAAAACTCCAATAATAATCTGACACTTGTGTCTACTTGATACAATGCAGCAGGGAATTTCCCTCCCATTGCCATAGTGTGTGATACAGTTCTAAAATTACAGTATCAGATTTCATCATTCATACTGTTACATGTGGGTTTCCAGGAGCTTTGTTGTGAATATACATCTCAGATGATAAAATAATAGCCTATTCTGCATTTTGATCTTATGTTCTTATCTTTTCCATGTTCACTAGAAGGATGCAGGTCTCAATGTCAGTGCAACACTTAGGGGACACATGCCCTGCAGACTGAAGATCGATATCTTCTGATCCTGAAGACAAACAATTGTATATTCAATGCATAAATTAAATAATCTTTATACCTATATTTATTAGGGATATAGATCATATGGGGTGTGCATCAAGTAACTTTAAAACAACAAGCACTGATAAATATGCCAAACATACAAATGTTTTATTCAATTGGGGGTTTTCTCCTGAAATATTTATCAGTGTTTGTTGTTTTAAGTAATTTCTAGTAACTTGCAACAACTTGTAATGACAACAGCCTGGCTACTTTCATGTTAATGATGTTTCAACACACTTTGTTCTATTTGAACAAACAAAACTGCTTATTCATATACAGAGTATCCAATCTGTTCTTGGCATATAAAACAGAACTGTATCCAGTTACCATGATTGATCTCCTACATGCTTGGCATCTACATTGCTTTTCCCCACAGTAAACTAGAAATGTTACATTAATCTGTTTGTTCTTCCATTGTCACAAAATGTTAGGGCATTTGAAACAGTAGCACCATTGTATGGTATCACTATCTCAGAAAAAATAAGGCACTTTTGTGTACATCTGTCCTATGTTAAATAGGTTTTCCAATTCAAAGTGTATTCTGTATACCCTTTGTTGGCAGGACATTCTCATTGAGGGGCAGTTCAGAGTCTGCTCTTCCACTTGCCCTTTCTCAACATCAACCACTGTATAATTCCTAAAATAGAGGAGCAAGCTGGTGCCAATAAACAGAATACTATATCTGAAATATCTTGGGACTACAGGTTCTTGCATAGGGGTATACTATTCAATGAGAAGTTATAAGGCAATCTAAATGAAAAAAGGTTACTAATTGTGGTGGAGGATTGGCAAAAAAGCAGTAGTCAAAATTACCAAGATATCAGATCTTAAAGGAAAAGTAAATGTTTTTCTTTTTCTTTCTGTAAATTTGCTCTAAACAGCCCCCCAGATTAATGTACCCTAGTCCCTGCTGCAAGTCTGCTCTGGTTTCTGTGTTATCAGCAGCTTGTTTCCCCTTCTTCCTGGTGCAGAGTGAAGCCCATCTCTAAACTTCTTTCGCTAACATCCTCCCTAGGCTTATCCTTGTGCTCAGACTCCCCCTCTCACACTAATGGTAATGCCCTAGATCTCATATTTACCAGACTCTGTTCAACCACCAACTTTGCTAACTCACTATTTCCCCTCTCTGATCACAACATGCTTACATTTCAACTTTCACTAACTTCCTCCTCACCCCCTGCTAATCCCCAAACAAGTACCTACCGTGCAAGCTCTGGATGTGTCGCATCTCTCTTCTTCCTTCGACTCTCTTCACTCTAATATCTCAGCTATCTCTTGTCCTAATGTGGCTACCTCTGTCTACTATAGCACACTCACCACTGCCCTTACTGAGCTTGCTCCTGTTAAAACTAAACATGCTAGACCCAAACCACTTCAACCTTGGCACACCGCTCATACTAAAGTGCTCCAAAGACACTCACGTGCACTTGAGCTTCGCTGGCGCAAATCCCACTCAGAATCAGACTTTTGGAGCTACAACTCTGCCCTGCGCTCCTATAACACCAGCCTTTCCCAAGCCAAACAAACATACTTTACTTCACTCATTAACTCCCTTTCCAAAAAACTGGCACAACTATTCTCCACCTTTAACACTCTCCTTTCCCCTTCTCCACCCCCTCTATTGCTGAGCACTTCAAAAACAAAATTGACACTATCAGAGGGGACATTACATTACACAACCCCCCAAGGCTTCCACCACCCTCCCCACACACTCCACAGTCTCTCCTGTGCTCCTTCACCCCTGTTACTGATGAGGAAGTCTCAAAACTTTTGGCCTCCTCTCACCTTACCACCTGTCCACTTGATCCTATTCCTTCAAAACTTCTTTGCAATACCAACCCTTGTCTAATCAAAGCCTTAACTCATCTATTTAATCTCTCGCTCTCAACTGGACTATTCCCATTTCAACTAAAACATGCTCTTGTTACCCCCATTCTGAAAAAACCCTCTCTTGATCCCTCCAATCTTGACAACCTCCGACCTATCTTTCTGCTACCTTTCATCTCTAAACTACTAGAGCGCCTCGTCTACAACCGATTAACCTCATTCCTCTCTGACAATAACCTGCTGGACCCCTTACAATCTGTATTTAAACCACAACACTCCACTTAAACTGCTCTGACCCGTCCAACTAATGATCTTTTAACAGCTAAAGCCAACAAAAAATTCTCACTACTAATACTGCTTGATCTCTCAGCTGCATTTGACACTGTAGATCACCCTCTCCTCCTCCAGTCCCTCCATTCGCTTGGCCTTCGTGACACAGCCCTGTCCTGGTTTTCTTCTTGCCTCATCAATCGTTCCTTCAGTGTCTCCTACAATGGAGTAGCATCTTCCCCCCTACCTCTCTCTCTCTGTCGGGGTTCCTCAAGGCTCTGTCCTGGGACCCTTATTATTTTCTCTATATACTTCCTCCCTCGGCAAATTAATCAGCTGATATGGTTTCCACTACCACCTCTACGCTGACAATACTCAGATCTATCTCTCCTCTCCTGATCTCAAGCCAGAACTCCTAACTCGTGTTTATGTTTAGTATACAAAATACAGCATTTCTAGCCTTATTCTATTTTAGACTTTCCTTGCCCTTTAAGTCATGTCACTTCCACCTAAGGAACATATCCAAAATAGGATCATTTAGCACCCAAGATGCTGCCAAAATTCTTATTCACTCTCTTGTCATATCGCGTCTAGACTATTGTAACTCTCTTTTAATTGGCCTTCCCCTCCAGAAACTGTCACCTCTCCAGTCCATAATGAACACTGCTGCTAGGCTTATACACCTCAGCAACCGCTCTTCCTCTGCCTTGCCATTCTGCCAATCACTGCACTGGCTTCCACTCCCCTTCAGAATTAAATTCAAATGAATGAACCTGACATTCAAAGCACTTCATAACTCTGCCCCTCCCTACATCTGTGAACTAATCTCCATATACTCACCCAACTGCTTACTACGCTCCTCTATTGACCTGCTACTCAACTCTTCTCTCATTACCTCCTCACATGCTCGCATTCAAGACTTTGCAAGGGCTGCACCCCTCCTCTGGAATTCTCTCCCACGGTCTGTCCGACTCTTTCCCAATCTTTCAGCTTTCAAGAAATCTCTTAAAACCCACTTTTTTAGAGAAGCCTACCCTCACTGTTAACTACCCAATGCAATACCACTTACAGTACTGCATCTCTCATCCACTTTACTGTGATCTTGCCCATTCCCACACCTTGAGTATCATTCCTTTCCCTTTAGCTTTTTCTGTACAGGGCCTTCCTCACTTCCTGTACTGGTATTTATTGTGATGTATGTAACTCCATATTTATTGTGATGTATGTAACTCCTTATGTTCTATGTATGTAATTCCTGTGATCTAGTTGTATAATCACATTCACTTTACAGTGCTACGAAATAAGTTGGAGCTATAGAAATACATGTTATTAATAATAATAATAATAATAAAATCTTCAGCTAGTGCTGGCCCCATAGATGGCCTCTGACTGGACAATAGCTCATAAAGGACCATTCCATATGAGGACATTTCCACCTTCCAGAAAAAAAGAGCAAGCTCTCATTGTGGCTTTATAAGCAGAGGATTCAAGACATTCTTTATGTCAAAGTATGGTTGCCCAACTAAAGAAATAGTCCAACTACACACGCACACCCTGGCCCTCCAAAAATAATGAAATCCTGCTTAGCAAATTGGGCAACGGCCTCCAATGGAACTAACAAAATACAAATTTTACCAGCACACAGGTGTTGCTGGCAGGGAAAAACCCTTGCTAGAAAATGTATTTACTGCGGCATGCAATGTTTTGGGGATAACCCCTTTGTCAAGCGAAAAGTTGCATGCCGCAGGAAATAAATTTTCTAGCAAGGGTTTTGCCCTGCCAGCAACACCTGTGTGCTCATAAAATTTTATTTTGCCCAACTTAAGACCCATGGACTTGATTTTGCCCACCAAACAGCATTTTATGATAGTTTTACAATAAACTGGACTACTAAACAAATTATTACTCAATTAATTGCCACACTAAATAGAAGAATTTGGACAACACTGGTTAAAAGGAAACATTACCAGGAACAGCTATTTCTATCTTAAAGGGCACCAATCATAACTAATATGATTTACTAAGTAAATACACTATCAAGAAATCCGATTTTTAAAACAGATAGAATTGTTTGTATAATGTAAATCATCAGCTCACTAAACCTTCTGCAAAATCTCCCCTATCTCCACTGCAGTTCTAGCTGAGGCAGGCATCTTGGATTTCACTGACTCCTCCTACCTATATCTTCACAGCCAACTGTAGCTCTGAAATCTCGCACATGCTCAGTTGAAATTTCTTGCTTGCCTAACCTTCTAAACTATTTTGAAATCTGCAAAACTTCTGTGTTAGTGCTGCCACCTTGTGGAAGTTGCTGTGTGCACTTCTCTTGATACTTCTAGAGTTTACTAAAGCTAGGCATTCTGGGTAGAATACTCAGGGCAGTGCTACAATCTGAGCATGCTCGTGAACTCATTTGCATGTTGTAGTCACAGTATGGACTCCCTCTGTGAGAGAACATTTGACAAAGTATGGGATTTTTTAAAAACTGCTCTTTCCCCCCCCCAAAAAACTGTATATGTAGTTTGATTAAACATGTTTAGGTTGTACTGGTCAGGTTGTTAATATGTGTTTGATTTTGGCTGTGATTGGTGCCCTTTAATATTTAAAAGCATGTATCGATTCATCAGTTTCCCTCTTTTTACCTGTGTACTTTGTTTATGTTTTTCCATATCTTTATATAATAAGGCACATTCTTCACCATTGTTTAATTTTGAAAATAAACAAAAAGTTGGAGACTTAAAAAAGTAAGGTAGATAGTCTGTCTGAATTATAGCTAGGGAAGGTACACAAAAACCCAAAGTTTATTTAGGGTGCGTGTTCTGCCTCCTTTCCTAAGCATTTAAAGATCAATCTTACTAATTCAACCAATTACTTATTGGTCACCTAAATTTCTCATATAAATCCTTCCAAATGACTATTATATTTCATCCATCCTAAAAAATACTGCAAACATCTCACCCCCCTCTCTTCCCTTTTTCTCCCTTATACTACTATAGAGTCTATATAAAATATAGAATTCTCATTCTCCAAGCACTGCACTCCTTTGAACCCTCTATATTTCTGCTTTAATCTCCTTTATGCTTACTTCTTGGTATTACTGTGGTTCTGGAATGCTCCACCATGTTGCATCAGACAAGCTCTCATATTAAACTTGTTCTAAGTCCACCTCATCATTCACTTTCTAAAGGAAGCATTTCCATAGTGTTCCTTTTGATTTGCTTCCCCCACCACATTTTTGGTTTCTGTACCCCCCCCCCCCCATAGACTGTAAAAGCTCTTCAGTGAAGGACATCATTCCAGCTATTCTATATAATTATTCTCATAAATTTAATTGACATTAACTGTATACATACAGAACTTTATTAATTAAATCTATACAATAAAACGAGGTATGGCAAGGGGTTGGATTTTCACCTAAGAACAATAAAGTCTGTGGATTGTAATGTCCCAAAATACATTACACCTGTCTCTGGACTTCAGTATTTTTTCCCTCTGCTCCTCTCAAGTAATGAAATGTTCATTTCTCATGTATTTGAATGCTAGCACAGTAACACAACAGTAAAACTTTAAAATGTTTTATGTGGCCTCAACGGGACTTAATATATTTATCATCTGAGATTGTTGGTTTACTTATTTTGGCCCAAGTTCAGTTTCCTGTTTTATTCTTTTAAATAACACCATCTGATTTGTAGGGATTAGTATGGAGCAATTTTCCCCCTCACAGTGCAGAACCATAGCACTGGTCATTATTTAAAAATAAAACAACAACAAAAAAAGGGAAGATGAATACATGTCTGCTGTGTATACATGGCAAATGAGATCATTATTGCATGACCATACAAACAAAAAAAAATCATGCCTAGCAAATTCCTACAAATCTCTGCTTGAAGCTTCTAATCCTAAATCCTGTGTGCCTAGAAGAGTGGGAGGAATTGCACAATTGCTCAAAGCACATACATTTTATGGTTAGTAACAATTATGAAATCTGAAGCATAAACTGATATCTTGCTAGCACTGTGTTGAGGCTCCCAAGAGGTGCCAGCTCCAGGGCACAACACAGTGGGTGGATGCTGATGCCAATGAAAGAAACAATACAGGGGTGCTGCAGAGTGTGGGCATGCTGGACTCCTGTCTGAACTCCGAGAAGTTTCTCATGGCATCCATTGCCTGCAAGTGTTTGAACATTGTTTCTGGAATAGGTAAGAAGAAATCTTTAGTGATCAAAGGTTCTACATAGTCTCACCATCTGGAACACACAGCACTATGAGTTCAAGCCCAGTTTATGTGACTTATCTCTTTATTGTATACAGTGACATAACAGCCCATCTGCCAACATTTAAACATTTGGGTTATAAAGCCTGGAAGCCATCAGTGCCTAAGTGCAAGGTATAATTAAAGAATTAATGTAGATGCAGTTTAACAATACTAAGATCAACATGTCCAGAATGCCTCAGAGGTTAGCAGTACATATGGCAGCTTTTCTGTATATACACAGATATAAAAAGAAGCAATTTCTTATGCAATAAAAGTGAATGCTAGCTACTTAACACCAGTAGGCAGGCTAGAGCTGAATTATGACGACCAGGACTGATAGATTCACAATATTTCATATGAATGTTTGAATGTTCATGCAACATATATTAAAACATTTAAGGGGCTGTAAATATAACTGTAATGTCTCACCCACAGCACCCCCTAGTTTTCTATAGAGGTTACTGAAAACCATTATTATAGATGAAAGAAAATTCACAAATGAGAATTCTACTGATAAAAAAACTTCATTATAAATTAGAAAAAATGGACCAATAAGAATTCTGATTCCCAGCACTATGTCAGGCATCTTGCTGTTATCTTACATATAGAGATAATTATGTCATTCTATTTCTTCATTATATTACTAGGAATCAAACATGGGAATAAAGGACAGACTTGTCCAGTGCTTAATATTGGATGACTTTGATGTAGTTGGCCAGCTTAAATATATTGCAATATATGGACAAACAATCCCTGTTTTGTTTAAAGGGTAAGGCATTTTTCAATAACTGTAATCACAAAATGTCTTAAATATATTGATAGTGGGTTGAGTGCAGAGGACCTCTTGTATTTGTCTTTATTTTGTGGTCAGTGGTGAGCACATCTTTCCCTTGTTTGTTATATATATACACACACACACACATAAACATATTCTGGCTGCCAGGCCAATCAAAAATATAAGCCAATTTAAATTGAGCCAACTTAAATTCCAGGTCACTGAATTGACTAAATATCGGAACATTCTGAGTGCTGAGATTACCTGCTGCATAAACTGAGCGGTCACAGAACAAAACACAGAATACAGTGTGCAAGTAAGGTAATTGTCTAAGCGTCTCAGACTCTCTGATTTTTATAAAAATGTATAAGAATTCATAACAATTGTCCTTTAAAGGACTTTGTTTTGGTTTGGTTTGATGTGATACACTTAAGATGGACATATTATGTTCACAATAACACTTGCTGATAAAGATTTTTTATATTTTTTTTTGGACTCAATAACAAGTATGGATACTTTTGAAATCCGGATGGGACCTACAAATGGGTATGTTAACTTTACCGAATGGAATGGACTTAAAACTTAATTGGGACACTTATATAGTTATTGGTCATTTATGTTGTTCCCGCCCAACTCTTCCCACAGGTTTCCCCCACCCACAACCCACCCTATTTAACACAGCACAGTACACAATTATACAGGCTTGATAAAGGGTCCTGAGAGGCCCGAAAAGTTGCCACTGATTGATTGCTCATGTGTTTTGAGCTAATAAATTCACTTTTGATACACCATTCAACCAACAGTGTGCTGCAGTGTATTGGACTATTGTAATAAAAAATATAAGCACAGAACTCATTTACAGGAGGCCCCTGTCTTCTGCATCTGATATGCTGTATGTAAACTTCTGGTATTACCTTGAAGGAAAGTCAGTCATGAAAATTTCTGGGACCTGTTCCTGCAGCTGCACTGCATTCTCTGGGTGGTTCGGGCACTCTAAATAAGCCTTCTCAATAGCAGCTAGGACACAGCCTTCCAATTAAAATAATGCAGGATGTTCTTATTCTTGCTCCTCGACTGATCACGACTGTGGTACAGCAGTGGCAGAGCACCATCAATACAGTGCCATCACTCTCTGTGGCTGTGAGAGCTGTGGGAATCAGAGCAAAAATAGAAGAAAGCAGACAAGAAGGCTCAGAATCAAACCGAATGAGGTCATGGAAAAGGGGGTATTTTTTATCATTAAGGATACTTGGGAGCTGGATTGGAGTATCCCATTAAGATGGGACAAGGTGAGCTACAACCTCCAAGCATTTAACACCTTATAGGCATAAGGTTATCCCTCCAAAAATATTTCCTGTGCTTGCCCTCTACCACCCCCGTACCTGCTCATTTTAATCTCTACCAATATTCAAAGTTCTTCTCCTCCAATAGCATTCAGCTATTACTGCTACACATGGATATAATATTTCCAGAAGTACCACAGGATTTCTGCTATGCCCCCAAGGTCAATGTAATTAGTACCAAAGAACAAGGAAAAGAAAGGGAATGTTCCTAGAGTTAGGGATAGTACGTAAACAAGCTTTCCAGTCACATACTTAGGGGCAAATGTACTATTATTCCCCCAAAAAAATTAGTTTCTACTCGATATTGGATTAGCATTAGATTTTCGAATGTTAATCGAATAGTTCTAGGCTACCTTTTATTCGATATTCGATCATTCGACTATCGAATACAAATCTATTCGATCAGTCGAATAAATCATTCGACTGAACGAATAAATCATTCGATCATTCGACTGAACGAATAAATCATTCGATCATTCAAATGATTCGTATGATTCAAACGATCGAAGACTTCCATCGTACGAATCCTATTCAATCAGGACTTAGTCTCAGAAGCCTATGGGGAATGGGGGGGAGTGGAGTGATGCCACTCCAACTTGCAGTAAAGAGTGAATGAAACTTATCATAGCAGTCACACGTCTTAGGGCACCTAGGGAACTAAGAATGTCTGGTCCGCATCAAATTTCAAAATTAATATTTAAGAAATCTGTTTGCTCTTCTGAAAAAGTGGATTTCAATGCAGGATTTTGATGGAGGAGCGCTATAAACTGATGCATTTTGTAAAGCTGTGTTTTCCTGTCAAAGAAACCCTTTAACACATAATATATATCACCTAAAGAATCCTTCAGAGAGGGTGCCCCCTTCTAATTTTAAGTATGCTCCTTGCATAGGGTACTTCCCACTCTTCCATGAGATACCCTCCTATACCTATGGCATCCTCTCTCAAACATGAAGAAGCTCTCTTCAATCTCCCTTTAGGTATCTCCATACCCGGGGCATTTCTCTCCCACCTGAGGTAGCCCCCTTCAAATGTGACCACGATTCCTTCCTGCCAGTAAATGGTCTGATTCCTCTTCACTCTGAAGGTGTTGCATCGGTTCCTCTGATAACCAGTGAAGCTGTAAATTGCAGAGTTCCTGTTTTTTGTCTTGGCGTTTTTCTTTGAAACAGCTAGCGCATTATGGAAAAGCACAAGTTACAACCTGGAAGCTTTCACGCATTCCAAAACTTAGAATTGATGAAAAATAAGGATGACACAGACTATTTTCAACTGTAAAATCTGAAAGCAAATATGCTATATGCTAAGTGCACAGACAGGTAAGTAAAGATCAGACGCTTTGCAATATACGTATCACCTGCAGTTGGTTTTTTAATGCAACAATGAATAGTACTTGCTTTGCCAGACATAAATTATCTGTGAGGCAACTGGTTCGATCAAAGCATTGGGTTCTTTTTGTTGTTCATACAGTATAATAAACCATCTACGTCCTGTGTAGAAAATCTGAACTCAGACAGCTAAACTAGATGCAGTATCATCTTACAGAAAAACAAATTGTTTTGTTTCATGTACTGCCATCTGGGTAGTTATATTCACAGCTTGGGTCATTGAAAAAAAATATGCTCAACATTTAATTTTATATGAGAATCCTTTCCTAATTCTGCATGGTAGCAAAGCTTTCTAGGTGTTCCATTCCTCATCTCGATCCATTTCTGACAGACTGATCTCAACATCCGAGCCATGAACCAGAACAAAGAGC
>CM044436.1:29065427-29086830 GCA_024363595.1 Xenopus borealis | reverse complement strand
AGTTGGTGTATTGAAAGCAATTTCATATGATAATAGCTCACTGTGACTTATGGGTAATTTGGAGGCGTAATGGCATGACTCCAGTGGTGGGTTGACAAAGGGCCTGTATAGCCCGAAACGTTGCCTATGGCATTTGAGTAAAGTTTTTTCAAATTTTCAAAGATACCGGAGTGCTGCTGCTTTATTTGCTACAAGAGGAGTCAGAAGACAACATCATTTAAAATTATACCGAGAGAGGGAACAGGGCCCCTAACTATAAGCAATTAACAGGGACTCGCATTTAATGTAAAAGTACTGAAACACAGTACTTAAATTCTTACAAATGATGAAAATGACCCCTAATGTATTGAAGCTTTATTTGACTTTAATTAACGGCTCATTGACCATTGCAGCAGTGTCAGTTGGGGAGTAAAAATACAATTAAAATTATTTTCAACCCTGATAACAATAATAATGATATTTAAAAACAAAATAACCAATTTTCCATTTAAGGGGCATACCAGGCTCAGCCTCCTATCTCTTTTCTTTCCTTATTTTAACCAATGTTTGTACCGGGTATGATACCTATGTAAGAAGATGCTGTTTGCATACATTTATTAAATAATGTTAATACACTAGACCAGCGGTCCCCAACCTTTTTTGCTCGTGAGCCACATTTAAGTTTAAAAAAGAGTTGGAGAGCAACACAAGCATGAAAAAGTCCATGTGGATGTCAAATAAGAGCTCTGATTGGCTTTTTGGTAGCCCCTATATGGACTGGCAGCCTACAGGAGAGAATGTTTGGCAGGACATCTGTTTTTTATACAACCAAAACTTGCCTCTAAGCCAGTAATTCAAAAATAAGCACCTGCTTTGAGGCCACTCGGAGCAACATCCAAGGGGTTGGAGAGCAACATGTTGCTCGCGAGCTACTGGTTGGGGATCACTGCACTAGATTGATACTTATTATAAATAAAACAAAACAACCAAAAATGAGTAGACTCTGTGATCTACCTGTTAACTTGGGGATTATGCACTTGACCTCCTTCCACTCTTCTCTTGGGCAGTGTTTGTGTATCTGGATGGAGAGCATAGATGTGGCATTTCTGAGGTGGAGCCTCCTTTCTGTGACCCTGTCAATGGGCTCAGTACACATATACACCAGACTATAACTTTGAAGTTCTAGTCCTATGCACAGTTCAAAGGCACGCAAGACCAATTAACTGATAACTATCTTTAAAGGAACAGGAACGCCAAATATTTTAATGGGGGAATGTAACTAAAGTCAGTAACGGAAAAACTATTCACAATGTGAAAAGTTATGCCTCTGGGTGAACAAATTTTGCTTTGCGTGAATTTAATATAGTTTTTGCGAACTTGGAAACTGTTTAGCGACCACTTCCGACAGTGGAAGAAAGTTTGTGAATTTTATAGCTTGCGCCAATGCGCAGTTAATGTAATAAAACTTCTTATTGATAAAGTTGCTATTTTTGCTCGAAAAGATTACGACACCTTCAAGCACTTCTTAAAGGAACACTAACATCATTTTTTTTTTAAATTAATTTTTTTTAATGAAAATAAACGAAAACAGAGATAAGTTTTTTTAAGACATTACTTACCGATTCTCTGCATGCGCTCCCCTTCTGAGATGGCGATATGGTGACGATCCAAAGGAGATATAGGAGATAGTCAGGGAGGAGAAACTGAGCGCCGCACGTTGGATCGTCGCCATATCAGAAGAGGAGCGCATGCAGAGAGTCGGTAAGTAATTTCTTATTAAAAACTTACCGATTTTAAAGATTTATCTCTGTTTTAGTTTATTTTCGTTAAAAACCCATATTATTTTTTTTAAAAATGATGTTAGTGTTCTTTTAAGAGTCCGCAATTAAAATTAGCAGTGCGCAATTAAAATTCGGAATTCATTAACAGTTTAAGGAACAATATTACATTGCGAGATGTGCATTTTAATTCTTATGGGTGCGAATTGTTTTTCTCTTTGCGACTTTAATCCCCCCCCCAATGGTGTCTTAAACAAATGACTATATAAAGTAATATTGCCATGCACTGGTTCAACTGGTGTGTTTGCTTTAGAAACTCTACTATATTTTATACAAACAAGCTGCTGTGTAGTCAAGGGGCAGCAATTCAAGAAAGAGGGGACACAGCAGATAATCAATAAGTTCTGACGAATCCTATTGTATACTACAGAGCTTATCTGTTATCTGCTCTGTATCCTGTGCCTTTTCTCCTTTTTCATGGCTACACAGCAGCTTGTTTATATAAAGCATTTTAGAGTTTCTGAAGCAAACACTTGAGTTTTAACAGTGCAGCACAACACTGCATTATATTTTTATTACTTTAAAAGGCTTTCATTTTTTGGTGTTACTGTTCCTTTAAGTGTTTGAGTCCATCCACCATGCAGTATCAATATATCCATACAGAGGAAACTCTGCTGAAACCTTGCAAACGTTTTCTTTTGTTTGACAGTTTTCTCCTTTTATCAAACAGTTTTCCAGACACCTTTTATTTTCCCACTTTCACAGCTAATGGCTAAGATCAGACTTGACAAGAAACTGAGACAAACGCCCGTTGGCTTTCTCATAGCCACAGTGGGCAGTTACAGTGAAACTACAGTGCCGCTTTAATGCAAAATAAGTGAGACAAGAGTTGGAGAATCGATGGGCTGATTTGAGACATATCTGAAAGGTTTAGACAGGATTGCAAAACAACATCTGGCTCAGAAGAGGCTCATAAATGATGATCTACTAAAATACTACAAAAAAAATTAGATATTCTAATAGGAATTAAATATTCTTATTTCTTCTTTTAGAGAATTTCAAAAAATGTGATTATTCAAGTCTTTTTCCTAGACGTCACCCAAGTTATTAAATGGCTGGAGACTACAAAGTATACTGAAGATTGAGAAAATTACTGTGAATGTTCCAGTAAAATGTATTAATGAATGTGTCCCAAATGTGACCTTGAGTTTCTTAGGAAAAAATATTTCATGAATTTTTAAATAAAAAAAAAAAATTATCACATGGAGAAGTATTAATATACTAGCCACAAGCTATGAAAGCTCTTGTCTGTAAAGCTCACAATTCAGTTCCAAAAAGAGAGCTCCAGATGACTTTTGCAGCTCAATGAATAGAAGTGTCTTTCTGCCCGCACTTGATCTGATTTATAGCTGCTCCAGCTAAGCCTGACAAAGCTGGCATTATATAACTTGGCAACGTGCCTACAGTTTGGGCCATGTTCCATTTCTTACAGGCTGCTCCTTTATAACCCGCTCAGTGAGGAAAAAAGAAAACCTAACTAGAGTCTCCTCTTTCCAAGAATTGGTGAATGTCATGCAATTCTCTCAAATAGGCCACATTTAAAGAGAATTTGGCTTAATTCGCAGATATTTCATAATAGTTTAACAGTAAATGGTCTCCCTCATTTCTAACATGGCACGTGCAGTGGGTTATAAATTTAACTCATCATTGGGAACGTCTTCTTTATACCTAAACTGCCAAGCTCTGAACAGTCCTCAGAGGAGGAAGAAATTGAGATAATTGCACTGATGGCAACAGTTGACCGTATAAAGAAAATGCATTGGAACTCTACAAAGCCTGTGCTAAGAAACAGGATTCCATCCCAATTCATGACTCAGCATTATTTTCACACAAAAAGATCTTATATAGGATGGACTAAGGCCAATTTAATCATATATTCTCCTGAATAAAATACAAACTAAATAGGAAAATATGTAGAAATGCATTTACAACAAAAAGAATGAACTGCATATTGGGTCTTTCCAAACAAATCCCTTACTATTCCTTTAAAGCAGTGATCCTCAAACTTGGCTCTCCAGCTGTTAAGGAACTACAAGTCCCACAATGCAATGAAGGAGTCTGACAGCCACAGTCAGGCAAATGCATTGTGGTACTTGTAGTCCCTTAACAGCTGGAGGGCCAAGGGTTTATTCCCCTTTAGTGAACTTTAAGTAGGATGGAGAACGTGATGTTCTGAGACACTTTTCAATTGGTTTTCATTTTTTATTGATTGTATTTGTAGCTTTTTATTCAGCAGCTCTCCATTTTGCATTTACAGCAATCTAGACTCTCCCATTCATATTCATATGGGGGAATGTAATATGTTTTGTTAGTACAAAAAACATTTGGAAACACCTTTTGCAAACATTAGCGACCAAGTTTGCGTCATTTTTTACCTCAATGGCTTCCTCATAAAGCTAGCGACCAAATTGCTTTTGTGCAACGTTCAAGCGAATGCAATGAAATTTCACAATTGCAAACCATTTTTTTGCAACAAAACATTTAACAAAACTCCAGAGCAGGTGTTAAAGATTCCTAATGTGCAATTAGGATCCGCAATGCAATAAAAGCCTATTGAAGAATAGTACATTACAGCAGATGAATTTATATTCACAAAGTTTTGCTCTTTGCAAATTTTATTACATTTACCCCATAGTCTATTATTCAACCATGCACTGATTTGAATAAGAGACTGGGTTATGTAATAGGAGAGGGCCTGAATAAAAAGATACAGTATGTAATAAAAAGTAGAAATAACAATAATATTGTAACCTTAATGAGCATTTGCTTTTTTGTGTGTTTTTTTTTATAGATGGGGCCAGTGACCCCCTTTTGAAAGCCCGAAAGAACTAGAAGACCAATCAAAATGTTGCTTATAATAAGTCATTCTATCACTTACGAAAAATTAACTCAACATATTTTTCAGTTTGTCTTGTGGACAGTAACATTCTTTTGGAATATACATCAAGGTTCAGCCTCGGTTAAAATGCTATAGTTACATCACGCTCCTGGATATTGGGTGCAGCTTTGTGTATTTTGATATTTAGTACATTTCTCACAGCACTTGCAACTTAGATTAGGAAATCAATCTGTAGCAAAAACTGTAAAATGAAAGCCTTGTACAGTATGTACATCGAGTATACACAGAGCATGATCCCTTACAGTCAATTATCATTAAACCTGTATTTTCTCACCTGTTATTGGCAACAGAAAGAGCAATCTCAAACTTTGCCAGGAACTGAAAATATTGTTCTTTAGTCTGTGTGGTAAAGCCAGTCCCAGCCAGCAGCATTCTGAGATCTTCTGCCTTAATCACCCCATTCTGGGCCACAGACTTAGAGCTCTTATACAAGAATGTAATTAAATTCGCAAAGAGCAAAATAATGCGCATCAATATGATTAAAAATCCACATCTCGCAATGTTATATTGTTCCTTAAACTGTTACTGCATTGCAAATTTTTTAATTGTGCATTGCGAATTTTAATTGCGCACTCTTAAGAAGTGCTTGAAGGTGTCGTAATCTTTTGGCGCAAACATAACGACTTTTTCAGTAAGAAGTTTTATTACATTGACTGCGCATTGGCGCAAGCTGTAAAATTTGCAAACTCTCTTCTACTGTTGGAAGTGGTCGGTAAACAGTTTCTGGATTCGCAAAAGCTATATTAAATTCGCGCAAAGCAAAAAATGTTCGCACAGAGGCATAACTTTTCGCATTGCAAATAGTTTTTGCCTTACCGACATACCTTACATTCCCCTATTTATGTTACTAATCCTCAGCCAAACAGGGTCCAAAAAGTAAAGGTTTCTTAGGCCAAGGCTGGTGTCTGGAAAGTGAAGCAAAGTCCCAGTTTCAATCAGAAAACTGATTGCTGCTGGATGTGAGAAGAACAGGAAATTATTTTAAAAAATCCATGGCTATCGTTTAGTGGTAATGAGGTCCAGACCAATACAAGACAATTTTTTTTTTTTTTAAAAGCAAGCTGCTTACTATCTTTCTATGCAGATAACAGCTGTTCTGATGGAAGGGGTCGCTTGGAAGTTACCCCCTATTTCTAGCATCAACAGAATGTATTTACTTTGCCATAGAATGGACTTCAGAATGGCAATTGACCCCTGGATCGACATTATTTAACATAAGTATTTTCATCCTTGCTCAAACAGCATCAACATTTCCACTGACAACTTAGCTCACACAATGACTAGGAAATATCTATAAAATATTGGGCGATGTGATGCAAAAGGGTTATGAATTCAGAGTTCTTGCCGCTTGATCTATTTTAAAAGCAAACAGAACACTAAGTGGATGCCAGCCTACAACTGTGAAAATATACAATAATAATTCATAACATTTTTTTAGAATGTAAATGTAGCACACCCTTGAGTGCACTTTAGCGGTGGATTTGTGGAATGTGTGTGACCCAGCTAACTGCTTAACTTGTGCCCAGGACCCCCCAGTGTACCCGTGCAACTCCCTGCAACTCCTGGTACCTGGTGTTGTTCAGTGCAGCAGGAGATTCAGTCAGACACAGTTCTTTGCAGCAAACTTGAACTGATTTATTGAACTGAACAGAGTAGTAGGTGGATAGCACTAGGTCCTGGATTTCACAGCCTGGGGTCTTGTTTCTTGGCACCTGATCTGATCCTCACCTCACCCACTTTATTCAGCCACTGTAGTCCCTGATCTAGTGGTTTACACACCACTAGTCCTCCTCGGTGAAGCCACAGCTGCTCTCTAGCTACCCTGAGCTGGCCTTCACTCCTATAACTACTACCACTAGGCTAAACCTAACTTTCAAGGAACCAGAGCCCTGGTCCTGTAATACCTCTCTGGGAGGCACGGTCCCAGGAGTAAGACCCTGAGCACATGGGGCTGGCCCCTTTTATATTGTTAAACAATGCCACCTGGTGGCCAAATCCCTTGAACTGATCTGGACCCAGGAAAAGGGACATAGCTGCCTGAGTTACTTAAAGAACAAGTAAACCTTTTTTTTTTTCTATCTGTAAATTTGCTCTAAACAGCCCCCCAGATTAATGTACCTTAGTCCCTGCTGCAAGTCTGCTCTGGTTTCTGTGTTATCAGCAGCTTGTTTCCCCTTCTTCCTGGTGCAGAGTGAAGCCCCGCCCCTTAGTTTACTGAGCTGACCTTATCTCTTGGACTAGTCCTGGAGATCATTTGCATACTATGACATAGCAGAGACCAGTGTGTTTAGCACCTTTTGCTTGGGGAAACTAGCTTACTAATGCACACACTGGCTCCCTCTTCCTCTCTATTGTGGAACAGCAGCAAATGGACTGCTCAGTAAGCTAAGGGGCGGGGCTTCACTCTGCACCAGGAAGAAGGGGAAACAAGCTGCTGATAACACAGAAACCAGAGCAGACTTGCAGCAGGGACTAGGGTACATTAATCTGGGGGGCTGTTTAGAGCAAATTTACAGAAAGAAAAAGAAAAACATTTACTTTTCCTTTAAGGACCCTTAGGTGTCCAAATATAGAGGAGAACTGCCTGAGTAAACTACACCCAAATCTCAGGGTCCCTACATAAATAATGCAAATATAAACATGTGAACTAGCACAAATAATGCTGTGTTTAAGAAATGTGTTAATCTGGGGTTTCCTGAGTGTTCCAATGCACACATTTTTTTTTTATTATAACTTTGGTCACATAACCTCCTGCATGTCTTCATAATCTTCATTTCATGTGTGGGACTCTGCTCAATGATCAGTTTCATCTGCTCATCAGTCAGGTATTGCCCCCTCATCCCCTTGGGCCCGTCTCTGCTGCTCAGCTAGCACAGCCTCCTGGAGGTTCAGCTAGCTTCTTGGGATCTGTGTGCAAAACCAAATAAAAAGACATATATCTTTGGTTAAAGAATATGTTGTGTTTCTGATGCCCTAAAAATTTGAACGGTCTTAAAAACTCTACCTCCAAAACTAAAAGATGATCACATATATTTTGGACCCTGCTGCAGAGATATTTTTCTGATGTAGAATATTAATATTGCAAATGAAATAAGCAAAAAGGGACACCATCAGGGAAATTAAGACTTTTACAGGCCACTGATATGTTTTTTTAATTAAATAACAGAAGAACCACAATTTTAGGTTTTCCCTGATTATTCATTTATTATTTGCAGTCCAGTGCTTGTACGCTATGATGGTTTATTCTGGATTTTGTGTTTTCCTGAATTTAACATTCATTTTTTTTTAGTACAGTAGAACCCTGCTTTTGCTTTTCTCATGGGACGGTGTTTGGGGAGCATAGTTAAAACTTACCAGTCTTCCCACTAGCTTCTGGGTCCAGTGGTGATGCCCACATCCTTCATATTGCAGGCAGCATGAAATATCAGCTGACAGAGAGTCTCCAGCCCCTCCAAAGTTTTTCAAAAGAATTCACTGAATAGTGAAAGCCACAAGAATAAACTTTAAAAAACTATATATCATTAAAATGATCTGCATCTTTAACACCCTTAAACTAAAATGTACTTACTGAAAGTTTTTGAAAGTGATATCAGGAAACCCAGTTGCTCTGGAGCAAGATGGCAAGCTACAAAATGCCAGAATGTATGCCTGTAGAGTAGCAATTCTCTCCAACCAGAATTTAGTTTCTATGAAATCAAGATGTGTCCCCACAACCAGAACAACTGCATTGGGAGCTTTTGCCTGGAAAAACAGAAATCAGGTTTGTCAAACTCTTTGTGCTGTGTTGTACTCATTAATAATGGGATTCTGGGTTTTGCAACAGAAGCTTATTTATTTAAATAAAGTGCAGGAAAGAAGAATGGATCTCTATACAGCTCAGTCCATGCTTCTGGAACTGGCCCCAACTATGTGCTTCTTTTTATATGACAAACTTTATCAACATTAACAACTGTCAACACATTCTTCCCTATTTAACATTTTAACATCAACAACAAAATATGAATGGTTATAACTTAGTGCAGGTGATCTGCTACAACCACAATACTGTAGCATCTGACCATGTGACTTTAACACTGTTCAACTAGTCTTGATGGTTTTTTGATATTATGGCAATACCGTGTTTGCACATTAATAGTAAGTGTTTGTGCCTGATTATTGTCAGTTGTATTTTGTGTATTAACTGTGACATGATCTGAGTTGCTTGTTCCTTGGATGGGCGAAGTATCTCTCAGAAAAGATTCTGATGTGTCTGTCTGATCGTCCTCAATGTTATCTACTGATACTGATCATTTCCAGTGGTAGATGGATCATTTCCTTTATTGTCCTCTGGCCAGTAAGCATCCACTGGTAGATGCTGCTCCATGTGAATCAAATCCTGGTCCTGTGGGTCCTCATCCAAATGAGTCACACTTTTTATATAAATGCCTTAATTTTTCCATCACTCGTTTTAACCTTTTATCACTCATGCTTCTTTTGTTTCTGTTGTCTGTACTGTTTATGTGGGTCTTATCATTGTGGTAACACTTAAATTCCAATGTAGGTAATTATGTCTGTATTTGTCTTGCAAGGTATAACTCTGCTAGAGATTTACCTCCTTCCAGGACTATAGTTTAAGAGTGCCACTTCTGGGTCCTGACCTGAATGAACAGCTTTTTTCAACAACTGTTTTATAGTCTTTAGACCACACTCTGCAAGTTATTCCAATAAACTGAGAAATATTATCTGTTCTTACTTCTCTTGGTATTCCATATCTGCAGAAATGTTTTTTGCATCCCTCAAATGGTGTGCTATTTTTAAATTTTTTGAACTTCTGGACAATTGGAGTATGCGTCTAATATTGCCAAATGCATCTTTCCATTCAACATGAAAATATCAACTCATCCCATATCAACTCATCCCAATTGTATCCCAGGGACTAAGTGGCACTTCTTTCTGCAGTAGGGGCTCCCTTGGAAGTACAGGAGCAAAGGTTTGGCACATTGTGCAGCTTGTTATCACTTGAGCAATATCTTCATTTATAGATGAGATTGCCAAAATAAGGATCCTTTTGCCCGTCTTTTGCATTTTTGAATTCCAAGATGCCTTTCATGTATTATGGTTAGCATGTCATTTAGCAGAGATAAAGGTACAAGTTAAGATCCTTTGATCAATACTCCCTCATGTATAAATTTTATCACGATATTGACAATATGACTTTGGAAGATATTTTTTGGGATTGCTTGAATGTAATGCAGTTATCACTTTGTAAATGATCACCAGAGGCAGAGCTTGTTTTTTCTGATACTGCTTTCCTAGCTATAACACTATTAATATGTATTTCCACACTTGATTCCTTTTCACTGTCTGATGCAACATTGTTCTCATTCCATGTCTTTGATAATGCATCTGCAACTAGAAGGAACCTGCCTGGTGTAAATTCTACTTTGTTATTGAAATAGCAGAAATATGACTACAAATGTTGAATCCATGGAGGAGCTTTCCATAGCTCTTTCTGTGTGATGGTAAGCAGTGGCATATGATCTGTTTCAACTATAAATCTTGTCCCATACACAAAGTTGAGGAATGCTTCACATCCAAAAGCAATATCAAGAGTCTCTTTTTCTATTTGTGCATATTTGCGCCCTGTGTGTGTGAATAGGTGTGATGCATATGCAACTGGCTTCCATTCCTTACTATATTGTTGTAGTAGAACTACATCTATTCCATCTTTTGATGCATCTGTTGATATTTTTGAAGGTTGATGTATGTCAAAATATTGCAGAGTCTGTGCACAACAAAGAATGTCTTTTAGTGATTTGAACTAATTTTCCTGCTTCTCTATCCAGTTCCACTCAGCCTGCTTTAGCAACAAGCTTGTCTGCCAGATTGGGAATGTACTTGCCAGACCCATGAATCTCTGCAGTTCTTTTTTATTACTGGGACTGCCCATTCTTTTAATTGCTAGAAATTTAGCAGGATCTGGTTTCACTCCACTGAGAAATTATTTCACCAAGATACAAAATGTCTGGTTTCTTGAACTGGCATTAAGCACAATTCAGTCCATATTCTTTTGCCGTCTGTAAGGCTTGCGTTAATATTTTATCATGCTCTGCTTCTGTGGTGCCCCAAATTAAAATATAATCTATGCAGACTTTAACTCCTTCCAAGAGTTGCTGCATTATTCTGTGAAAAATCTCTGGTTCAGAACTTAATCCAAAAGGCAGACGCTTTCTTAGGGAGAGGGATCTGCCAAAACCCATTTGAGGGATCTAGGATTGTAAATATTTTGGCATTTGCTATTTCCCCCAGGATTTAAGGCCCATTGTCAGCAGCCTAAATTCAGTGACATACAGCATTGCAAAATTCTTGGCTAACATCTTAGCCCCATTGGTAGGGAATACAGTGCATCATATCCAGAATGCCACAGATTCATGATGTTACATTAGAGGCAGAAGAAACAATGGTATCATATGATGCCACATCTTTGTTTACATGTATACCTATGACAACTGAGACTGTAAGAAATCGACTGCAGCAAGATAACACCCTTAGCAGCAGAACAAAGCTTAATCCTAACCAAGTATGTCTGTTGCTAGATTTGTGCCTTAACACCTCATACTTCAAGTACAAGGACCTTTTCCATAGACAGAAACATGGCTGTGCAATGGGTTCTCCAGTCTCTCCCATTGTAGCTAACTTGTACATGGAGGAAGTGAAAAGGAGGGCTTTACTTACTTTCCAGGGAACTACATTATGTCACTGATTCAGATATGTGGATGACACTTGGGTTAAATACATATCCAATGAAGTGGCGTCCTTTACAGAACACATTAATTCAGTGGACAATAACATCAAGTTCACAAGGGAAGATTTCCATGGGAACAAACTTGCTTTTTTGGACAGTTTAATATGCATCCAAGAGGGGGGTAACTTAAAAATGGAGGTATACAGGAAACCCACTCATATGGATCAATATCTGTTGTTCAATTCCCACCATCCGCTGGACCACAAACTGGGAGTCATTAGAACTCTGCACCACAGGGCGGAATATGTGGCAACTGATACGCAGCAAAAGAAATAGCCCTGAGACTCATAGTAAGTGAAACATAGTCATCCCATATGTCGCTGGAGTGTCAGAAAGTGTCAACAAACACCACATCCCTGTGTTTTTCAAACCTAGCAACACACTGAGACAAAAACTGGTACACCCAAAGGATCCAACTCCTAAGGGAAAACAAAGTAATGTGGTATACGCAGTCCAGTGTAGTGATGAGTGCACTGATCTATACATTGGGGAGACAAAACAACTGTAAGTAAGCGAATGGATCAGCATCAGAGGGCAAACTCTACAGGACAAGACTCTACTGTTTTTCTACACCTAAAAGACAAGGGACACTCATTTGAAGATAGCAATGTCCAACTCTTGGATAAAGATGACCACTGGTTTGAAAGAGGTGTGAAAGAGGCAATTTATGTTAAGGTGGAGAAACCATCCCTGAACAGAGGTGGGGGCCCTCGACACCACCTGTCTGATACATACAATGCTGTTCTAACATCTGTACCCTGGCGGTTTCAGAACTATTCACACATCCATTCATGCAACTCTCACAAGTAACACATGTTTTCTAGGAGTTGCATGACACATTGGTAGTCCTATCATAGTATTCTACATTAAAATTTCTCAGCAAATCCAGTTGTATTAGTTACCTGTGTTAGATATACCATGACCTGGATGAATGAGAATTTTCATAGTCATATTTGTACTGCACATATTATTTCTGTTAGTAATTTACTGATATACTTTAAATACAGTGTTGTTTGCCTTTCTTTGATTCAGTAGGATGTTCAAGAAGATAATCTATTCTGCATTGTTTCTTGCATAACTGCTGGAATTAACCTTAAACCCTTTATTCCAGCTCAGTCACGCAACTTGTTTAATATCAAGCAGGTCACTGCCATAGCCAGCAGAAAGGAAACAGGTTTACAGCTTGGCAAAAGGTTACAGAGTACATTCCATGCATGAGGAAATTATTATTATTTTTTTTTATATTATAATGTTTTTAATCAATTTTCATCCATAATGACAAAATACTAAACTAAAGTCCAAAAATGAAATTTGGAAAATAGAACAAAACAAATGTTTTGCATTTGCTGATGAAACCAACTGTTCAGATAAAAAAAAGATGTAATATTATGTAGCACATCCTTAATTGTTCTTTTGCTGTGTATTATTGCTGTGTGTGACCAGGCTAAACTGCTTGTAACTGTGCCCAGGACCCCCCGGTGTACCTGTGCATCTCCCTGCAACTCCCGGTACCTGGTATAGCCTTGTGCAGCAAAGGATCAGAGAGGTGATTCTTGCAGCTAGATGACTTGTTTATTTCCAAAGAACAGTTGCAATGGTTTAATTCACAGGTACTTAGATGTCTAAAGAATAACAGTAAAATAGTGCAGTTGGGATGAACACCTACTGGGGCAAAATCCTCCCAGATAGAATAGCTTTCAGCCCAGGAATAGTCCGCTTGGGGTCTTGGCACCCTCACTGGTCCTTAGCTCACTCACTGAATCTCTGAGCTAGTGGTGTATACACCACAGGGTCCTAACCTCACTACATCTCCTCGTTGGAGCATAAAATGCTCACTATATACCCTGAGCCTCTCTATCACTCCAAACTATAATCAGAACTTACTATCTCTATAATATCTATTTGTTCCACTGGAATGCCTGGACCTGTATTACCTCACAGTGTGGTAAGGTCCCAGGAAAGATCCTGATCACTAAATTCACAAAGTTGCACTACATGTTTCGAGCAAATGCCCTTTATCAAGTGTACACTTGATAAAGGGCATTTGCTCGAAACATGTAGTGTTTAATAAAAGGATCACTTGCAGCAAAGCACTGCGCTTCTCCTCGTCTGATTCCATCTACTTGTTGTTGTGATTACAAATTTGGTACTGTGGACGTGGTACTGGAACAGACACTAAGGAGTATAAGAAGTTTGGAGTTACTCCTCTGTTGCAACTTTGTGAATTTAGTGATCAGGATCTTTCCTGGGACCTTACCACACTGTGAGGTAATACAGGTCCAGGCATTCCAGTGGAACAAATAGATATTATAGAGATAGTAAGTTCTGATTATAGTTTGGAGTGATAGAGAGGCTCAGGGTATATAGTGAGCATTTTATGCTCCAACGAGGAGATGTAGTGAGGTTAGGACCCTGTGGTGTATACACCACTAGCTCAGTTTGGAGTGATAGAGAGGCTCAGGGTATATAGTGAGCATTTTATGCTCCAACGAGGCATTTGCTCGAAACATGTAGTGTTTAATAAAAAGATCCTGATCACATGGGGCTAAACCCCTTTATACTTTTAAACAATGCCACCTAGTGGACAATCCCTGTAACATAGCTGCCTGAGTTACTAAAGGGCCTTTAAGTGTCCTAATACAAAGGGGAAACTGCCTAAGCAAACTACACCCAAATCTCAGGTTCCCCACATTCTCCCCACAGTGTCTAAACACTGGACTGTGCCACTGTAACTTTGGTCCAAAGAGGAACTGAATCTATATATATATATATATATCGAAGGTTTCATTTTTCTGGCGTTTGACCTGTTGGAGCCCATTGTTCCTCATTGTAATCCAATCATTTGCCCCTAGGGCCTAACGTTCAGATTAACGCAATGTGTAGCCCTGTCGTTGGTGGACATATCAGGGAAAGATCACTCCTTTGGAGATGTCGCCAAACAAGCAGGTCTTAAAGTTTATGGCCAGCTTTAAAGCCCCCCATACACAGGCCGATAAAAACTGCAGACAGAATGAGTCGGCAGCTTATTGGCCCATGTGTGGAGCCCTCCAACATCTACCCCAATCAATATCTAGCTGAAAGTTGGGCATATTTCGATCGGGCAGGGTAAAAAATTCAGTTGGATCTGTTCGTTGATGGGGTCCCTCGATCTAACTTCCTGCTCTCCTGCATTATAATTTGATCATTGGGACCTAGGGCCCATGATCGGATCAGCCTAATATTGCCCACCTCAAACGATCTGATCTCCCTGTTTGTATCCACCTTAACCTATGTCCAAGGTTTTATGGGAACCAGCAGAACACCTGTAGAAGCAAAAAGCTAATGAGGAACCACACATTTAGTGGATTGCAGGCAGTGTAAAAAGGACGCATAATAGATGTAGTGTTGAAAACCTGTGGGAAAGGACTGTCTGTGGGACAACAAGTATAGCAAGGTGAGATGGTGCAGATTAGCTCAGCAGGAGAAAGACTATAGGCTGAGCAGTCCCGCTTAAACATCAATAAAAGGTGGCCATAAACAGTGACACTCCAGCAAAAAAAAGAGTTTCAGGGCCCCACTTTAAAATGAGCTGCCATGATGACTCTATCCCAACAACTTTGTTGAAATTTCTTCCTAAAGCGTAAACACAAGGCTGGAATGTTAAGACAAACTAAGGAAGTGTATAATCACCTAGTGACAAATATTAGCTTTTATTTCTTACACATAATGCTATTTTTTGCCACATCCAATCTATTTGCCCTGTAATGGGCCAGGATACACCTTCCCAGCTGGTTCTTGGACAGATATAGACACTCGAGATTTGTGCTGTTGTAGGTGTCAGAAGAAGGCAGCGTGGTCAGCTGATTCCCAGAAAGCTTCAGACACTGCAGAGCATTTAAATGCAGAGCATATTACATTCTGTCTGTGCCTCTGATCTTAGCTGCAGGGTAATACTTTGTTACAGACGCTGGCAACATTCCTTGGCAACAGCACATGCACTTGGAGATGTGATCTCCATTCCCAACAACCTTTGCCATCTTGTGGTGAAATATGAGGACTACAATTTTTTTCCAGTAAACTAATATTTGTTTGGACTTGAGTACAATTCAAAGTAAAACTTCTGGATTTCATGGCCAGCAATGAGTAAATAAGCTTAAGGCTGCGGATAAGGCTGTTGCAGTGTCATACAGACAGTTCATATCATTATCAAAAATGATCATGTTCACCATGTATGTATGTTTTTATTTGTATAGCGTTCCTTGGGAAGGAATGTAATTAAGGTCGCAAAGTGAAAAACACTGCGCACCAATAACAGTTAAAATCCAAATATCGCAATGTAATATTGTTCCTTAAACATTTATTTCATTGCGAATATTTATTACACACTCTTATGAAGTGCTTGAAGGTGTCATAATCTTTTGGAGCAAACATTGCGACTTTTTCAGTAAGAAGTTTTATGACATTGACATCGCATTAGCACAAAGTATAATATTCGCAAACGGCCTTGCGCTGGCGGAAGTGGTCGCTAAACAGTTTCCGGGTTCGCAAAAGGTATATTGCGTTCGTGCAAAGCAAAATTTGTTCACACAAAGGCTTAACTTTTCGCATTGCGAATAGTTTTTGCGTTAGCAACGTATATTACATTCCCCTACTTGAGGGCAAAACACTGTACAGCAACAATAAATCAGTAGTAACAAACAAGGGTTCACTGACTGCATTCATAAGTAACAATAAGTGCAGTATTAGAAATACAATTCACATAAATATAAAATATAATTACACAGTGTCAAGGAGACAAAAGGATGGAGGACCCTACCCCGTGGGGCTTACAGTCTAAATGGTAGGGTAACATACTGACAATTCAGAGGGGTATTAAAGTGCTGTAATTTACAGTGGTTTACACTATCATATAAGTGCCAGTTCAGATGTTATCCAGGTGCTCCCAGAGGTAGTCTCTGGGTATTGAAGGAGGAATCTCTCCGGAGAGATGCAGGAATGGCATTGCAAATATAAGGAGCTGCAAGAGAGAAGAGTTTGACACGGGAAACAGCAGTAGAAGTGGGGGGTACAACCATAACACTATATTTCACCTTTGTCCACAATTTTAAAATATTAAAAAAAAATGTTTTTTATACTATACGGGCAACACTACGGTGGATTACCTGAAATGAGTTTGTGTCATTTGTTGGTATTAAGCAAACTGATTCATGGTTATTGTTTGTAGTTTTTTTTTTCTAATGTGCATTAAAGGGGAACTATCACACACATTTAAATTAAATATAAGCTTTCTCATACTGAAATAAGAAACTTTTTCAATACACTCGACTAAATATTTTGCATCCTTTCTGAAGTAATCAAGTTTATGTTCACTATATCTCTCTCAGCATCTGTTTCTCTTCATTTTGTCTTCAAGCAGGAGTTGAGTATTAGTCATTGACAGATCCAATATATATTATAGGGGGGCTTCCTTTCCTAGCCGATGTATCAGAGCTCACTCAAATAACGGATTCCAGTACAAACAAAATAACTGCCTTTTGCACAAATTCCGCATGTAGAGAGACATGATGTCTGGTGATTTTAATGGAGGGAGCTCTAATACATCTTCTAGGCAAAAGGAGCCCCCTATTTGTCTTCAAGCAGGAGTTGGATGTTAGTCATTGACAGTTAGATCCAATATATATTATACAGGGACTTCCTTTCCTAGCAGATGAATTAGAGCTCACTCAAATAACTGATTTGTTTCTATTCGATATTCGATTAGCATTCGATTTTCGAATTTTATTCGAATAGTTCTAGGCTACCTTTTATTCGATATTCGATCATTCGACGATCGAATAAATCATTCGACTGAACAAAGAAATCATTCGATCATTCTAATGATTCGTACGATTCGAACGATCGAACACTTCGATCGTACGAATCCTATTAGATCAGGACTTAGTCTCAGAAGCCTATGGAAGGGCTCCCATAGGCTTCTATTGCAGTTCGGTAGGTCCAATCTGCCGAAGTAGGCAATCAAAGAAACGTAAAAAATAAAATCCTTCGCTGATCGAATGATCGAATATTTGTCCATTCGACTCTATTCGAATGTATTCGATCGTTCGATCATACCCTATGCAATGATCAAATATGCCAAAATTCACATATTCGACCAAAAGAAGAAATCCTACGTTCGAACTTCGATCAAACTTCGAATCCATCACGTGAATTTAGTAAATCGGCCCCATAATGTCTGGTGATTTTATTAGAGTGAGCTCTAATATATCTTCTAGGCAAAAGGGCCCCCCTATAAGATATATTGAATCTAACTGACATCTGACACTCAACTGCTGCATGAAGACATAATGAAGAGAAACAGATGCTGAGAGAGGAATAGTGAAGATAAACTTAATTATTTCAGAAATGTGTGACAAAGAGCTCTGTCCCAGTAGGCTGCCTGTATATGATGGGAGGTATATACCACCCAGCCTAAGTCTAAAATACAATAAAGTTAGAAATATTGTATTTAGTATACTAAATATAAACATGAACTTACCACACCAGAAACCTAATAAGAGAAATGATTTATGCTTTCAAAGTTGGCACAAGGGGCTGTCATCTTGTAACTTTGTTATACATCTCTGCAATATCAAGACTCCGCACATGCTCAGTGTGGTCTGGGCTTCAGTTGGGAGGTTAAGCTTAGGGATCATCATAAATGATCAAAACAGCACAAATAATATCTGCCATAGAAGCCAATATAGCAAAACTGATTAATAATCAGAATATACAGACTGCTTTCCCTGCAGAGCAGTTAGGGACTATCTCATAATTCCCATCCCCAGCAGTGAATGAAGGGAGAATTTCACTGCATACAGTCAGGTTTCTTATAAAAACAGTACACATTTTTTAATTGAAGTATATTGAAGATACATTTTTTTTCATTAAAGAAAGTAAAAATGGGATTTTCTTTTTTTTTTGCATTTACATTCCCTTTAAGGAAGCATGGCTGTGCAGTGTGGGGGTGAACTGTGAGTGAGAGGGACACTCTGAACATACACGCTGTGAAGTTGTTTTTGGACAAACTGTCTACTCTACTGTGACTCCAAAAGAAAGGCTGCCTTATGACTTTCTGTTTTTTTACTCCGGCGAAGTTTTCAACATTTGTTTTACTGTTTTACCACAGACCACATGGCCCTTCCTCATCACTGAGGAAAGGCCATGCAGTCCAGAAACATTTGATCGTTTTAAAAGTGTTGTATAGCACCATGGAATAAATTTGGGATCACCACGTTTGCTGCAACTACAGGTATTGGCATTTCTTTCTATTTGGATTCTTGTTACCCTAACAATCCCCTTAGTGTCTCTCCCAAATCTTCAGCTGTTACTTGCTGAATACAGTAAGCTCTCTGGGTATAAACTGAATGTTGACAAAGCATAGGCTCTTCTACAATCTCAAGTCTAATTCTATAACAAATAGAAACAGCAATCACTGAAATACATGGGGATCCATCTGACTAAATCCTATGGCACATTATATCAACACAACTTCCCACACCTTATAGAAACTATCAAGTCTCTTGAATAAATGGAGCCAGGGGCACTCCGCCAATGAGGCGAGTTGAGGCAAAAAATGCCACTCCTGGTAACTAAGAGCCGAATTTCCGGTTTTCAACCTGGAAATTCGTCTCTTCTAGTGCAGAGCGCACTCTAGCGCTGTGGACCACCTTACCCCTGTCTGGCGCTCACTTTTGAGCACCGCGGGGAAGGGGGGCAGCAAGTTCGAGGCAGCCTCAGGCGGCGCAGTGCCTAGGATTGCCCCTGAATGGAGCTCTTACAATATATTGTGGCTGGGGAAAATTACAATTATAGAGATGGCCATTCTGCCCAAATTTTTAAGTGGGCCCACATAGAATTATTTTGGACTTATCCTACACCTCTCAATTCATACCAGTGGACCTACAACAGGAATTTTAAATTGCCCCCTAGCACTCTCAGTTCAATTTGACTCACACTGTCAATCTGTTGCAGATATAGGAACAGACATCAATTTAACTACATTGAATCCATATTAACTCCTATAATTTTCAACCCACTGTTTCCATCTGGAAACATATACCATATTTGGGTACAAATAACATTTTTAGAATTTGCAGCTTCCTTGACCTTCTCACCAGCAAACATCTAATATTCCAGGAAACTAAATAAATAAATACAAAATTTAAAAAAAGAAAGAGAAATAAAGAAAAGGATATATAGGGACCTGCTATGCTCCAATAGAGTTAAATCCCTACCCTTCTTTATTTCTTAGTTACTAGGCAGAAGCCTATAAATCCATGTAAGTATTTACACCACTAGTTTTTGGCCAAGAGGTGTAATGACCACTTCCTGCCACACTGGCTTATAGTATGTGTAGGGTGTGACCTCTTCCTCTTGGGCTGTTGTGTCCTTAGCCTCTGGATGTGCCCAATTGAGCCTGGGTACACCAAGGCCCAGTAAAGCCACATGCCCTTAAGGGTCCTGTACCTTTAAAAATCAAGTTGGGATCCAGGGAACCCCGTGAATGAAGATAGCAAGCACAGGGTAGTTAATTTAATAGACTCTCTAGGAGACTTATGCCCCTGACGAAGCAAAACGCATTGGGTGGTGTAGGTGGAAGGTGGAGAGGATAGTTCCCACTCTTCCCAACGTAGCTAGGTAGAATTCCAGCCTGGGGAAGGGTGGTATGGTGGGCACTGAGGCGACAGAGTATGGGTTATGATTATATCTTTAGGAACTCATAAGGAATGTGTCCATTCAACTGCTGACCCTTTAACAGTGGGTTGTTGATTTCGAATTATTAGGAATTTTGATGGAGTTCTTTGTTACTGCGTCTTCTTGATTTTGAACCCTGAAACTTTGCTATCCCTTACCTATTCTGCCTGCACAACTGGTTTTAATATATTTTGTTTCGGACATGGTCCTGCACGGCAGTGAGTTTAACATGCTGTGTGTGTAGTGTCGGAGTTGCCTGTATAGTTTTTTAATGACTTTCTAGATTAAAGATTACGTTTTAATACATTGTTGCGATCGTAGCCTGAACTGGCTGGCTTGCCACATAGTAACTGGATAGGTGTACACACTATACTTTTTGTTTTTGTTTTGTACATAAATTACCAGCTTGCAGGCTAACGGTTGCTGATTTCTAGGCTAGCCCTGTAGAATTTCTATTAGACTCTCTAGGAGAGTAAGATAGTCAGCTTATATAGCAAGAGCAGCTGTGTGCTCCATCAGGGATCAAGTAGCAGGGAGTAGCTTCCCACAAGGCTTCCCCGTATGCCTTTAGTGAAGGGACCCAAGCGGATAGGGTGTTAGTCTAGACTTCTTCTCCCTAACCACTCCCCTGGAAGGGTTTCGGACCACTTAAAGGTGTATTGATGTACACTTGACTATTGATGTACACTTGACTACAATGCCTTATGGGAATGACAGTCTCTACATTGCTGTATCATCCTTATCTACCTACCCTCATCTGTGACTTGTTATACCATCCTCATATGTGAGTAAACCTGGGGTTATTTGTCTTGTACAAATAAATTATATTTTGGTTACATCATAAGAATCTCCTGGTGTCCATCTTTTCCTATTTTTATTAGCAACATAGCCTGTGAGGTGTAGCTATACTACACCATCTGCTGGAAACTTCCACTTAGCAAACGCCCTGATCCTAAAGTGTGAGTCCAATTTAACCCATGCTCATACCATTAGCAGGACCTTAACTATTTGTGCTTTGCCTAGCCAAAGTTAGCGTTACAGATACAATAAGCCACAAGATTAATAAATGTCAAAAGATATAAATTATTAAAGGGATACTGTCATGGGACACAAAACACATCAGTTAATAGGGATGCTTCAGTAGACTTCTGCACTGAAATCCATTTCTCAAAAGAGCAAACAGATTTTTTT
>CM044436.1:29049348-29065142 GCA_024363595.1 Xenopus borealis | reverse complement strand
TGCAGTACAGCAGTAAAGAGTGATTGAAATTTATCAGAGCACAAGTCACATGACTTAGGGTAGCTGGGAAATAGACAATATGTGTAGCCCCATGTCAGATTTCAAAATGAAATATAAATATAAATGGATTTCAGTACAGAATTCTACTGGAGCAGCACTATTAACTGATGCATTTTGAAAAAAAAATGTTTTCCCATGACAGTATTCCTTTAAATATCTCTCTGTTCAGCACTCGAATTACAGTTTGTATGTGCTGACCACAAGAGGGCACTATTACACTTATTAGTAGGTTCCTGTGTTCATACACTACCTAGAATCATAAAATAATTTTTTTAAGAACTTAAGACAATTTAGGTTAATTACTTGAATACCGAATGTCATTTCCAAGTAATTTTAAAGGGGTTGTTCACCTTTGAGTTAACTTTTAGTATAATGTAGAGAGGGATATTCTGAGACAATTTGCAATTGGTTTTCATTTTTTATTGTTTATGGTTTTATAGTTATTTAGCTTTTTATTCAGCAGCTCTCTAGTTTGCAGTGTCAGCAATTTGGTTTCTAGGGTACAAATTACCCTAGCAACCCTGCATTGATTTGAATAAGAGACTGGAATATGAATAGGGGATGGACTGAATAGAATGATAAGTAATAAAAAGTGGCAATAACAAAACATTTGTAGCCTTACAGAGCATTTGTTTTTAGATGGTGTCAGCGACCCCCATTTGAAAGCTGCAAAGAAACAGAAGAAAATGGCAAATCATTAAAAAACTATGAAAAATAAATAATGAAGACCAATTGAAAAGTTTCTTAGAATTGGTCCTTCTACAATATACTAAAAGTTAACTCGAAGGTGAACCACCCCTTTAAGCAGTGAGCCCCATATACTGGTTTGCATACCAGCAATATACAGTTCAGCTATCACCATTCAATCAAAGCGTTCTGGGTCTTTGCATCTAGATTTAAACATAAAGTAAGTTAGCCTTGGCTGACACTGATTAACACTTACCTGCCCTAGATTGTATGATATATTGCCACTGTATATTTTATGTTTCTGGGTTCTTCCTTGATGTATACCATGATGTGCAATATCAAACAACACATGGCACAGCAAAACCAGACAGGCCAGTCACAGAGGTGTTTGGGAGTAGTGCAGAAATTTCCCAATACAGGAGCTCAGTAACATCCCGGGGGTCACACCATAGTGCAGTACTCACTCATAAATAGGATATTTGCTCACAGGCCTGTGCAAGATATGTCATAATGGTAGTGGTTCGGAAAGACATAGAAGAACCAAAAGAATTGACAAATGCCCAAACCCAAAGCTACTTGCAAGGTAAACCACAGCTTTCCATCATGGGGAAGAAATAAATAAATCAGGGATGTTCAACCTGTGGCCTCTCATCTATTAACCAAGCTACAATCTGTGGATGGGGATGGGTACTTTGGGAACAACATGGCAGAGGAGAACCCCAAGAGAGGTGAAATTGTCACTGGTGTCAAAAGGAGCAGGGCTTGCATGGAGTTGGCTTGTTTTGGAGCATGGACTAAATTGTCATTATTTAAGAATTCCAATATTGGGAGAGATGTATGATAATGTGCACCATCTTTTTTTCATTGGGGCCCCTTGTTGGCTGGTGAATGGTGTGGCTGTGGGTGTCATGGCTGTGGTTAGGGCATGGTAGAGACTTACCTGGAACATAATACCTCCTGGCTGGAACATAATAACTCAAGGTCTGGGACTGGGTCAGTCTATGCTGTAATACCTCTAGGACCTTCTTTGCACTTTAGTCACAAGCCACTGCATAGAAATACAACCTGCTGGATCGCTGACTGGCTGGGGAATGCTTAATTCAGTTGCAGTTTCTTCAGTTTCTCCTGAAAAGAACTTCCTCTGGATAGGGAAGAACTTCCCTATGTAAAGCAAGAGGGAAAAGCATTATATACTAGGAATATACAGCCATAAAGTTGGTGGCATGATACATTTCTTCACTGATCTTATACAGTATATTACTAGGGACTTTAGGGTCTCCCAGCGCTACACCTTTTCTGCGGTGGTGGGATTGAAATGGTGCATTATGCTGTTAAGGAATAGTTTTGTACTTGAACAATATTGTTATATTTGGGGGAAAGCTGTACACTGTAGCAGTCAATTGCAAAACACTGTTACAGTCACAATGTAGCTTTGCACTGGAGCAGTATATTGCAGTACAATAAGAGCTTGGCTGTGTAATTGGGTCATTTAATGTTCTGCACTGTTCACATTCAGAGGAAGGATTTGTAATGGAGCACTATATTGTTCTGTACTAATATAGAGAGAACATGAGTTTGCACTGGAGCAGTAAATTGCTTTGCGCTATTTCATATAGTAGATGGCTTTGTATCTCAGCAGTATATTGTACGGTTACAGGGAAGCCTTTACACTTTTAATTGTTCTGTACTATTACAGTATTACTGGAGCAGTATATGTGGCAATGCTTTGTTAGGATATGGCTTTGCACTGGAGCAGTATATATAGAAATTCTCTGTTACAGTTAGGATATGGCTTTGCACTTGAGCAGTATATATATCAATGCTCTGTTACAATTAGAATATGATTTTGCACTGGAGCAGTAATATACAATATAATCAGGGCCGGATTTACATAGCAGGTACCCCTAGGCACACTACTGTTTGTTGCCCCCATACTCTGTTCTTTATTCACAAATTTTCATCACCAGGACCGGAGCAATGGGGATTGGCACATGGGGAATTTAAAAAACTATTGTGTTACCTGTGTATCCCCAGTGTTTCTGCACCAATGTGGGTGTGACTGGGCAGCATGTCGCCCCCTAAAATTCTGTCACCCTAGGCCCGGGCCTAGGTGGCCTTTCCACAAATCCGGGCCTGAATATAATGCAATGGCCTGTTACAGTTAGGATATGGCTTTGCACTTGAGCAGTATATATATCAATGCTCTGTTACAGTTAGAATATGGTTTTGCACTGGAGCAGTAATATACAACATAATGCAATGGCCTGTTACAGTTAGGATATGGCTTTGCACTGGAGCTGTATATGTGGCAATGCTCTGTTACAGTTAGGATATGGCTTTGCACTGGAGCTGTATATGTGGCAATGCTCTGTTTCAGTTAGGATATGGCTTTGCACTGGAGTTGTATATGTGGCAATGCTCTGTTACAGTTAGGATATGGCTTTGCACTGCAGCAGTATATATATCAATGCTCTGTTACAGTAAGGCTATGGCTTTGCATTGGAGCAGTTTATGTGGCAATGCACTGCTACAGTTATCACACGGATTTGCATCAGAGCACAGAAGTAGTATATTGCAATGCACTTTCAGTTCACTGACTCAACCCGAGCTTAACCACCGGAAACATCACTTTTCAGCATAGGTTTGCATGCAGCAGAGAAAGAGGAATAAAGCAGAGGGAGTTGAGCTGGGGTTAGGAAGGTTCCTCTTGCCGAATCTCTCAGGGCCCAAGGTCCAGTGTGGGTGGGTGGGGTGTGTAGGGAAGGGGGTGCATGGAGGAGGACATCTGGCTTCCCTTCCTGTAAAGAAGGCTCTGGGCAGGGACAGTGTATCCCGGAGACAGGCTGACCATGGACGATGTAAGTTACACACCACCCAACCTTTGCTCTTCTCACTTTCTGGTACCTGGATGCTTAAGGAGATAAACTAGATAGAGGTAGTGTATGTGTGTGTGTGTGTGTGTGTGTGTGTGTGTGTATGTGTGTGGTGGGGTAGAATCAACCTTTTCATTGCAATGTATCTTTCAACATTCCAGCAATAAGGGGGTTTCTTTTTGATAAGAGACTGAATGTGGACACTACCTAACCTGAGTACAGAATGTAACCCCTGATGTAGGTTTCTGTTATCCTTATAAATGTAAAACAGTTCCATTTAACCTGTGGCTCTCCAGATGCTGCTGAGCTACAACTTCCAGCATTGCAGTTCAGCAACAGATAATCTAAGAAAACATACAAGAGGGAGAGGAAGCCTTCCTGGCAAGCAGCTAGCCCTCAGTACTGGGTTTGGCTATAGCAACGGCACTGCTCACTCTAAAAGCCCCCAAAGTTCAATTTCTTTATTAGGCATAAGTTAGTAGGTCTCTGTGCGGGAGGGGTTAATGCACCAGCAGCTGTGTGTCAGGCTGTTGTAGATTTTCTTGGGTTGCCAAGATTGAACTCTGTAATAATAAAATGTTTTGTAGCTGATTAAAAGTTTCCATCTCTGCCCTTGAAGTAGAACGTAACATTTTAACTCATTCATTGCTGAACTGCATTCTGAATGACAGATTTCACTCATATATTGAAGCGGCAACCTTGGAGTTGTAAAAATAATGCTGAATACAGTGAAAGTGAAATGCTTGTACAACGCTGCTAGACTTATAGCATTTTCTTGTACCTCCTACTGCTTTCTGTTAATTTTAACCCTTCTTTGTGCCATATCCGATGTAAACTAGGGGAAATGTAACTGTCAGTGCTCCTCTTTGTGCTCCAAAACTGTTCTTATTTCTTCACACATGTTCACTTGCTAACCTCAAGAGAACCCCTCCTATTCCACCATATAACCTCTTTATTTACATACTGCTAGATGTGCACTTCTGAGACTGAAGGCAATGTAGCCTGAAAGTGGAGTCAAATGTCTGTTTATGGCAGAAAATCAGCTAATACAAAAGTGGCAAAGCTAGGAACTCCAGTCTCAGGTTTTTTGTTTTTTTTTGCACCACCCTACACCAAAAATGTTTTTAAAGGAAAAGTAAATGTTTTTCTTTATCTTTTTGTAAATTTGCTCTAAACAGCCCCCCAGATTAACGTACCTTAGTCCCTGCTGCAAGTCTGCTCTGGTTTCTGTGTTATCAGCAGCTTCTTTCCCTTCTTCCTGGTGCAGAGTGAAGCCCAGCCCCTTAGTTTACTGAGCAGTCCATTTGCTGCTGTTCCACAATAGAGAGGAAGAGGGAGCCAGTGTTTCATTAGTAAGCTAGTTTCCCCAAGCAAAAGCTGCTACACACACTGCTCTCTGCTATGTCACATTATGCAAATGATCTCCAAGACTAGTCTGAGAGATAAGGTCAGCTCAGAAAGCTAAGGGGCTGGGTTTCACTCTGCACCAGGAAGAAGGTGAAACAAGCTGCTGATAACACAGAAACCAGAGCAGACTTGCAGCAGGGACTAAGGTACATTAATTTGAGGGGCTGTTTAGAGCAAATTTAGAGATAGAAAAAAAAAACGTTTACTTGTTCTTTAATGGCAAAAAGCTGAAGGAAAAGGGGATCATTTCTAAAGGTACTGCAGCTCATTCACTAAGCACTAACCGGTCATTGCTGCGCCCTGCACCTATAAAAGGTTCAGACTGCAGCACAGGTGGGAGCATGGGCAGGGCTCCCTAGTACCTTGCACCCTCCAACACTCCCTAACTTCCATGTCTAAATGAGCTGCAAGTTAGTGGGTTAGTAGACCTTTAACTGAGCATGCCCAAACACTTACATCAAATTGTTCTGACATATGACCTTACCTTTTTAACAGTAACTGGCACGCCAGTAGTGATGTGTGGGTTGAGACATTCTCAACCCATAGCCGCCCCCTCCCAATCCACACCTGGCCGGCCTGCTGTTGCCCCCCTATTTATTGACCCATACCTGCTCCGCCCTGCAGTGATGTCACAAAAGGGGCGACAGGCTTGAGTCTATAAATTTTGTTTTAAAAAATTGCTGTGCGCTATTAAGGTATATCTCCTGATGGGGACCAGGTGTCGAGAGTAGATCCCAGTGTAACAAAGTCTGGGCACCCCTGCTGTAAACCATACCTCCCAACTGTCCCTTTTTTCATGGGACAGTCCCGATTTTGACAGCTCAACTGCAGTCCTGGATTGTTACTGAAACGTCCCAACTTTCTTTGATCTCCTGCACTGAACAGCCATAAAAAGATACAATGTTTCTAACTTGATTGGCGTTTGGGAGAGAGCCCACAATATGTAGCAGGTGCATACATTTAATTACAATTTAACAAGAGAAGCAAAGAAACAATTGCAACAATTTAAGATAAGCAGGTCTCTTGGGGAAACTGTGACTTGCAGCTTAAATGGCAAACCACCTTCATTTGGAAACACTCCTGTGGTTTTTATGTGTTATTACAGTTTTGCTAATGAAGGTGGATTGCCATTTAAGTTTCGTAACCTGCCAAATGGTATAAAATGAATATGGTAATTAGGGGATGCGGCCACAAAATGGGCGTGGTTCAGCAAATCTTTTTGTCCCTCTTTCTATCTCTAAAATGATATGAGGTATGCTGTAAACTAGTATATAAGTAAAGCAGGCCATACACGTGCTGATTTCACCCGTGAACATGACAGTCAGAACACAACTTCCTGATTCCTGTTCTTTAACTCTGAGTCAGTCATCGACTTTAAGGGCCCTTACACATGGGCGTTTGTACCTGCGCACTGTTTTTTTCCGTTCAGCTGCAGACGAGCTCAGGCCTATATGCACTCAATTCTTTTGAATGAGGTTGTACCCACACAGATGCTTCCCAACCTTCATTCAGCGCTTACACGCGTCTGTGTGGCACAACCTCATTCAAAACAATTGAGTGCGTCTAGGCCTGCGCTCCCCTGCAGCTGAATGGAACAAAACGGAATGCAGGGGAGCGCAGGTACAAACGCCGACGTGTAAAGGCCCTAAGGGGGACCACATGGGACATAATGGTTCAGTGAGTTTGCAATTGATCATCAGCATTCAGCTCAGATTCAAAAGTAACAGTTATGAAGTGTCTCTAAGTGTTAGCATAAGCCTCTTTGTTGAGCTTCCTCCCCTTTTATTTTGCTTTCCTATTATAACGTTAACATAATGTGCCATATTTGCCTGCTGAGCAATTACAATACTGGCCAGAGGGCAGCACTTTTTCCTACCAGTTTATTTTAATGCTTGTATGCTTGGGCTAGCCCACACCATTTCATCATTAGACTTGAATGGTTTTGGAAAAACAGAAATCCATAAGGCGCAACATGAACATAAATATTACTTTGCAGGACATGTGGCCATGCGTTCCAGTATATCAGACTAAGCTGTTAATATCTCTGCTTGTGTCTTTGACATTAGGGTGAGAAGGAGAGTGGTGACAACCCTCCGGGGCTGCCGGTGACATATAAAGCTGGATGGCTGAAGAAAAGCAGCGGGTTACTGGGACTTTGGAAAGATCGTCACATTGTGCTTCTAAAAACCCAGCTTTTACTGTGTGAGAATGAGGTAAGCTACTCCAGGAATCCTTGAAGGGGGTTTCCTCTCCTGTTGCCCTGAGAAGCCTTTTTCAATGAGAATGCAGAACAGAAGCATTTCAAATGATACCAGATTGTAAATATGGGAAGCTAAAAAAGTACTGGGATAAAATAGCTAGGTATATGATTAATGATCTGGGACTACCACCGACAATAGAACCACAGCAGGTATTACTGGATGCCATTGGCGATCTCCCGAATATAAGTAAGGGCACTCGTACTCTGATTAAAATTTTACACCATTATGGCAGGAAAACAATTCTTATGCACTGGATGAGTGGAGATAATCCCACCATGAAAAAGTGGAGGAGACAGGTGAATATGGTACTTCCATTGTATAAGATAACATTTGAAAAAAGGGGCAGTATGACTAAATTTACAAAAATTTGGGAACCATGGTTAACACAGGAAGGATTGGAAGTAGACTAATCTCATCAAGAGTAATAGGGAAGAGTAATGGGAAACAAACCCCCCCCCCCTATGTTTTGTCTCCTATGTGCTTGTTATTAAATATTGTGTTGTCATTTTAAGTACAAATTCATTGTTGATGTATGTGATTGTTTGTACGAAAATAATAATAAAAATTATTTTGAAAAAAAATATGGGAAGCTAAACGGTGGCTCTTTAGACAGAACTATAACTGTCATCACCAGTTGGATGTGAGAACGCCTCAGTTGTCATTTAAAACTGGGCGCAGGAATGGGAAGGATTATCCAGAATGCTTTGAAACTGGGGAGCACTATGCCTTATTCTAATAAAAAAAAATTGAGACATGAGTTTTTAAAACCAAAATATTTAGGTTTTTGTTCTGTAACTCCACATTTTATCAGTTATATGGAGGTTATGGGCCAGGGTACCCTAGAAACCAGATAATGATTTGAATAAGAGACTGGACAATGAATAGAAGAGGGCCTGAATAGAAAGATTAGTAATGCAAAGTAACAATAGCTATAACATTGTAGCCTGACAGTGCAAGCGTTTTTTTGGCTGTCAAGGTCAATGAAAGCGGGAAAGAAGCAGAACAGGAAAGCAAATATTTAAAAAATTATAACAAATAGAGAATGAAGACCAATTAAAAAGTACAGCTAAAATTAAGGCATTCTATGAAACTAAACTAAAAATGTACTGATACAGCTGTTATTAATTGCAGAACATGGCAATTAACAAGATTGGAAATGGCACTTAATTGTAATGCTTATGTTTGTAAAAACTCTCAGGAATAAAAATAGTATTAAAAAACAGGACACTATAGCAGGTGGCATTGCTGAATTTTTGAGTTTCTGGATTATTTGACCATTTAGCGCTTACCTTGTGTTCAACCCAAGTAACTATGTAACTGTGTCTTCTCTTTGAATTTTCTGGCATCTTCCCTATTTACTGCTTTCTCTTCTGCTCTTTATTTTGGGGTGTTGCATTTGTCCCTTTCCCTTCTGCTAATTCCTTGAGTCTTTTTTTTTTTTCACTTCTGGGTTTTTCTTGCTTTTTGGAGCAGGGAGATCATCCCACTCACTCATCTGTGTCTAATGTTTGGGCTTGTTAGTGTATATGTGAGGATGGGGGGCAGGCCCGGACTGGCAATCTGTGGGTTAGGGCAAATGCCAGAGGGGCTGCTATAAGGTCCCATAGAAAGTCAGTATTTAGTGGGCTGGTGGGGGCTGTTTGGGCCTCTGAGTGGGCTCATTGGGCCTCTGTGTACCTGAAATGCCAGGGCCTATTTTGACTCTCAGTCCAGGCCTGATGGGGGGGCATGAACTATCAGTGTGGCATGGAGGTATACTGTATACATGTGTAAATCTGGAGCATGCGAGTGCCCACGGGCAACACAGACTCTAGGAGCTGGATTTATTCCTTTTCTTTAGATATTCAGTATACCCCAGGTGGAGCTTTTGAGATAAAACATGTGAAGCTTGCTGTAGTACAGTTAGCATAATGATATAGATAGCAAGCAACGGTTTTAATGTCATGCTTTTCCTGTAATATGAATCACATTCCTGTGACAAGTGAAGGGAGATTTAGTATGTAAAACCGGCAGCCATCCAGCTGGTGTTAAAATGACAACTCCCAGCATCTTCCAACAGTATCTGGCTTGTAATGGTCACTCAGCAACATCTGGAGGGCTGCAGGGTGGGGACTAACAAAGAACCAATCAGCTCATACAGAGGCCCAAACAGCCTCTACCAGCCCATTAAATACTGATTTTCTAAGGCACCTTATAGCAGCCCCTCTGGCATTTGCCAGGACCCACAGATTGCCAGTCTAGGCCTGACAGGCATAGAGGACAATTATCTAGCGAAAGAGCCTTTCACTTATCTGATTTGTTTAACCATGGAACATGCCACATTTATTTTAGGGTGGGCTCATGTCTAGGGCATTAGAAGATCTCTTTTGTCTTTATTTTGCTTACTTTGGAAATTTATAATAATAAGTGGCTTTACGTATTTGTAGTATTTGCAACAATATCTCTAATAAAGACATCTATACAAACTATATATACCCGTCCTATTCAAATCGACCTAAGCATAAGATTGCTAACAAAGTTTCGCTAGGCAGAAATGAATGCTAGTGAAAGTTCGATAGGAAATGCTCTCACAAATGAACGCTAGCGAATCTACGCCAGCATTCGGCTGCTGAGCCGCAACTTCGCATTTTAGTGCATTAGCGTAGTGGTAAAGAATTTGCAACTGACGAAGTGGTGGGAAGTATGGCAGTTCATTGGCTGACAAAAATTTACCCTTTAATGAATTTGCCCCCAAGTATTTTATATCCCCGAGGTGGAAGAAATTATCTAGAAGACACTGGCAGTTCAGAATATATCTCAACACCCTGAGGGAAAAACCTTACATTTGTGCACAGCACATTTTAGTCTAAGAAGAACATACATACACTTCTGCTCCATTTAAAGGGGATTTTCATCATTGAACAAACATGAAGTGGGTATTGGTAATATATGCTCAGTCAGTTTGCATCTGATCTTTGTCTATGGTGTTGCATTGTTTGCCTTTTATACTCTTCAACCTGGAATTTTATAATCTGGTTTGTGACAGATCTTAGCAATGAGAAAGTATTAAACCCAGGTAACAGACTCTTTCCCAACATAAAATTCAGTAGAGACTTTGGCCATGTCCACATTATACTCCATTATGCTCCATTATGCTCCATTATCTCAGCTGCCCCCCTTGCTCTGCTCAAGTTGAGGATAACATTGTGAGAGACTCACAAAAATGACTGTATAGGTTGTCATTTGCAACAGAAATGTACCAGGATATATTGATCAAAGGTGCGCTGCAGAACAACTGCATAATGTCTTATCTCTTCTATAAAGGTGTGCAGAGTGTGACATGAACCAATCTAATGTAACCAATTAAAACCAATATGATTGTCCAATGATTGTCAATTAATTCTGTATTTTCAACCTACTTTTATACAAGAATTTTATACTTGGCTACTCAAGCTAAATTTCATCGCAGAGTTTTTTAATTACAGGTATGGGGCTTCTTATCTACTTGGAATAACCAGGGCTTTCCAGATAAAGGATGTTTCTGTAATTTAGATCTTCATACCTGAAGTCTACAAGAAACTGAATATAAACATGGATAAACATAAATAAAACCAAGAGGACGATTCTGCTTCCAATAAGATTATATTTTAGTTTGGATGATGTAAAAGGATACTGTTTTGTTATCACATTTTTTTTAAATTGTAGTTATATGGATAAAATTGAGTATATGGAAGATGGCCTTTCTGTAATTCAGGGCTTTCTGAATAATTAGTTTCCAGATAATGCATCCCATACCTGTACTTTTACATGGCATTCCATCATCTTAAGGCAATGATGTTTGGTGCCTTTTACTGGTATTTTATAATATATATTTTTCTATGTGACGGCTGTTCCAGGTAAAGAGTAGGGTGATGGAAAGGGTGTGCCTTGTAGGGCTGTACTTAAACACATCACTCTCACAATTACAAGTCACCTGCTGCTGTGCCAACTGGAATGTTTTGGAAAAAGAGACATTGGTTGGAGAGCCAGGAAAATCTATTAACTTTGCTATAGAGCATGACTGCATGGGATTAGCTGGCCTGGCCCTTCTCAGTTATTTAATAACAGGGCAGCTGTTTGGAACTGACCCATAGCACTGAAGCTCATGAGTGTAGATCTGTACAGACACTGGTTGTTTGTTTCATACAACACTTGCAGCTGGTCACAAGAACAATTATATATATATTCAATTATTATCATCCTGTGAGTGCCATTATTGTTTATGTATTGTGTTTTGCATATAGAGATATTATATATTCTATTTTCACAAAATACAATTTACTTTCCAATAAGTCTGTTCCTATGTACAGTACGTGCTGCAGATTTTAATGTACAGGTGAAGGATCTGTTACAGAGAAAGCTCTTAATTACAGAAAGGCCATCTCCTATAAATTCCATCTTAATCAAATAATAATATAATTAATTATAAATGATTTCGCGAAGGATTCAGGCATTCGGCTGAATCCAAAAGAGTGGATTTTGGTACACCCCTGTGCTAAGGCTGAATAGCATGGCAGTATATCTATTGATGCTGAGAAAACCTGGAGCTATTTCCACCTTGAACATGGCAGCCACAGTGATTCAATTAAATAGGCTTGTGTAAAAAGAATCCCATGCAAATATCATTTTAATGGCAAGCGCCAAAGGTGACAAAATCCTGAAATATGAAAAATGTCAGACACATTTTTGATTTGCTGCTCCAGACGTGTATATTTTGTGTATTTTGTGCAACTCTCTGTATGGCAGCAATTACAATGGAATTATTAACCTAATGCTGAATTAGGGGCAAAATACATGGGGATTTGCACGCAAAATTGTACTTTACAAGTTCCTTGCTGTTTTCCAGAATGGTTGGGAACTTGGGTTTTACAGATAAGGGATCTTTCCATATTTTGCATCTACATACCTTACCCAAAAACATGAAGAAGCCACATGCATGCACGTACTATCTGTGACATGGTTGCTTGCACTGGGAGCTCCCGCAATTAAAAAAATAAAAAACACTACTCCTACCCCCAAGCAGAGTGCAGGCTCTTTTAGCCCACAACTTTGGTTGGGTATAATATTTTTGGCCAAAAGGGAAGTTTACTTTCCCTTTTTTATTTTTGTGTTTTTGAGTTTGTTCAGCCGTTCACGGCTGAGTTTGTTCAGCCATGTAACAGAGTAATGCAGATGGATCAATGATGGGAAGTGAAATAGAACGATAATTATATTTTTCAAAAACTAATCGTTGTTACAAAAGATCCAGTCCATCCATGTGCAGTTGAGAGAAAAGGGCTAGCCAGCCACTGAGCTGAAATGCTGTGCCCCCCAATATTTATCTTCTGAACCCCCAACTTTTGATAATGGAAATACAAGAAGTGGAAACTATTACATAATATTATAAAAGGACTAAAAAGTGGAAACCATAAATTTAATGAAATGCTGAATGTGAAAGAGGGCTATATTGGAGGGCTATATTGGAGTAGGACAAAAAAATGGGAAGATAAAATAATTGGGGGAGAGATTTCAAGTGAAGAGACATGGCAAAGGGGGATAGAGAGGCATAGAGAAGACTCAAGAGAATGGGAGAGACAAAGAGAAAGAGTAATCGAAGTACAGATAGTTAGTAAGGGAACAGTAGATGCAGAAGAGGTGAGAAATTAGGAATATGCACAAGGAAAAGATGAAAGTGTTAAAGAAGGGAGTATTAGAATAATACTATTTGTTATGGGGAGGTGTGCTGGCCAGAAACCCTGCTGATAAATTGTTTTGCTTCTGTAAAAATATTATGGACATGGGTGGGGTGCGCTTGTCAGAATATTAAACATGTAAGAAAAGCTTAAGCCAACTATGTATGAAACCTTCTGATCACTGCACATTCAGTGCTTCATTTAAGTTTTAAATCCTTTGTATCTATATCATTAGTCTTTAAATTCCTTTATTAAAACACACTATTTCTTCAATAATCTCCATTCTGTGGAGCAATGATCCCTTTTGATTTTCTTCTTTCAAACTTGATATTGTCTCCTCTAGTTCTAGACATGTCTGACTGCTGGAAAAGCTTCCCTTCTGGACTACATTGTTCCTCAATATAACTGGGTCATGGTACTTTTCTTGGATCAGCAGGCTCCCCAGTGTTGGAAGTTAGCACTAGAAATATAAAGCACCTCTAGGGATTATAATTCATATCCAAGGTCCAAAAGATCTGGAAATCAAATACCTAGCTACTAAACTGCCTATAAAGGTAGAGTATGCTAGTGTTTCAATGTAAGATTTAATCTTTAGGTTTATGGCACCTCCACGTTCTGTGATTTTGGACATTGCAGACCAGTGCTGTTATGGATAGAAAAATATGGATTAAGGTCAGGATTTTATGAGATATATAGATATTAATGTCCTGCTAATAACGGTACTTTGTTTAACATGTCACAGCTGTTCCCTGGTATATTTCCTAAACTTACATGTACGTGAAAACCCACAGTCATATTTTATTGTGTTGGCAGAACGACCAGAAAGGTGAGACACTGGAGCTTGCAGACTATGAACGGTGCCAGGATCAAAAAGGCTTTCTAAAGCGCAAGCGGCACTTCACTCTCATCCCCTCACCTCAAACCAAGGTAAATATGCGGGAGGCTGGAGTGGTGTGAGTTATCATACTTGAGGAAGCTGTTTGTATTTAGTGTGCATTAATTTAGAGAAATTAATGTAATGGAATTAATCTAAATAGAATAAAAGGTACACATTTGTTGTGGTCTGATAACCCATAGTAACCAACCTGAGGTATTGATCAGCTAATTTTTGTTTTGTTGCTATAGGTGAGTAGACCGGTGGCAAACCTTCCACACTAACTTTGTACTGTACTGCTCTGGCTCACATTCACAGTTTCCATGATATTTTGGTCAAGGAGAAGTTACCGTATTACCAGCTGCCCCAAGTCATGTGACTTGTGCTCTGATAAACTTCAGTCACTCTTTACTGCTGTACTGCAAGTTGGAGTGATATCACCCCCTCCCCCCCCCACACCTTAACGCTGGCCATAGACACAAAGATCCGCTCGTTTGGCGACTTCAAAAAGGGCAATGGGCTTCTGACGGGTCGGTTGGGTTAAAATCAAACCTTCCCAATCGATATCGTAGCCAGATATCGATCGGGAAGACCCATGGGAAGCCCCCATACATGTCAGATAAATTACCAATATCAGCACCTTTATTTGCCTGTCTTTGGCCATATTAACAAAAGAACATTAGTAAGGTAACCACATAGCAGCTCCCTAACACAAGATAGCAGCTCCCTGGTAGATCTAAGAACAACACTCAATAATAAAAGCCAAGTCCCACTGAGACTAATTCAGTTACATTAACGACCTGCCAGAAAGTTGTTCCATCCTAAAGTGCAGGCACAAATCACATGACTTGGGGCAGTTGGGAAACTGACGATATGTCTAGCCCCATGTCAGATTTCAAACTTGAATATTAAAAAAATCCGTTGCTCTTTTGAGAAATGGATTTCAGTGCAGAAGTCTGCTGGAGCAGCATTATTAACTGATGCGTTTTGGAAAAAAAAATGTTTTCCCATGACAATATCCCTTTTCAAGTATACAGATGAACTCCCACTTTACATTTTTCAGGGGACCAATAAAAAATGGTGTAAACTTTGCAAATTGCTAAATCAGGGAAATGTATTATGCATAATATATAGGTAGGACCACAAAAAAACTGTGTAAAATAAGGGAAAATGTAAAATCAGGCTGTAAAATGTAAGTTTCACTGTATGTATTATACTTAGCTATGAATATATAAGAGTGTTACTGGTTTCACAAGTATTTATACATTTTCAAAAAAAAATTTTTAAGCAAATTTTTTCTCTTTAACATAACATAGAGATATGTCTTGTGAAAGGATGTGGAAAATTAAAGATCCCTACAAGCTTGTGCCCTCGTTTCTCTGGGATAGAATGTAGAGGATGTGCCTATGTAGCTTGTATTGCAGAGTATAAAACATTGCAGGAGTGTGGTTACAAACTTCCAACCTCCCATCCCAAGTGTATCCTGAGCCTGTATTTATGAGGTCACAGTGAAGAATAAGTAAAGGTAGTGAACATCATGAGAAAGGATTAGCCATTGTAAGGGTTATCATTAACATGTATATATATATAAAGCACCAACATATTCCACAGCGATGTACAATAAATATGTGTATAAACTGGACAAAGAGATTACATACAAAAACAACCAATAAAGGAGGTAAAGAGGGCCCTCTCCAAAAGAGGTTGCTATCTAAAGGAGTTATATCCTATGCTAAAATGTCTTGGCATTGCTACAGGATGAATAAATAGTATCCCCCTCAACTAGTCCAATAAAGATAAGGCAATCTATGGTCAGTGTAAAGCTGGCCATACACAGGCCCAGGTCTGCAGTGGGAACTAAAATAGGCCCTGGCATTTCAGAGACACAGAGGCCCAATCAGCCCACACAGAGGCCCAAACAGTCCCCACCAGCCCATTAAAT
>CM044436.1:29026482-29046633 GCA_024363595.1 Xenopus borealis | reverse complement strand
AAAAAAAAAAAACAATTTCATCAGCTCATATATTTCAAGTAAACTTGTTGATGTGCATTGTACTTGCCGCTGCAGTATCTGGCACAACAGTTGGAATGGGAACTTTTCTATGTCCCTGTCTCAGCAATATGTCTCTCTACATGCTATACCTGTGTCCAATAATTCTACACACAAACCCCAGGGTACCTACTTCATTTGCAGGTGCCTGACCCGACCCGCTGCAGGATTCCCTTTGCCTAGACAAAGTGCTTTATCTTCAAAATAACTAACTCTAGCACAAAGCAGCATGTAGACAGATTGCTGAGAGGAAAGAGTGAATGGTATAGGATTTCTAATTAATTATACAGTATATAGAAAGTGCATTATTCCTAGAAGAGGAAGCTTATGTTCAATATGTATTTTTTTTCTATCGCTCCGCTTTCACAATTTTCAGTAATTACATGAAAACATATTCGTAACTGAAAGGAGTATTTCCTTTTCTGCACTTCTGGTTCTTGTCTCTGGAAACAATGTAGCAGAAGTCAACCTACAATACTTCTTCATTAGTGATGGGCGAATCTGGGGAGTTTGGCTTCGCCAGAATTCCACGAATTTCTAGTCGAAATTTGCGAAATGGTGAAAAAAATTTGCTGAAACGCCACTGCGTCAGAAGCCCGCATCTAAAACGAGACGCCGGCGAATTTTCACCAGGCAAAATTTTTCTGGCATTTTGCAAATTTATTTGCCTGCGGCAAATTGTGGGAATTTGCTGCGATTTCGCACCAGTTCAGAGAACAGAAAAGGACAGGCAGATACTGCATTCAATAGCAGGTATATTTATAAATAACTTCAACACTATTTAAAATTTGTACTGACAAGTTTTATAGGTTTGCAAGTCCTCAATTTAGACATTTAGACTTCTGCCTTTGTACAGCCCCCTGCCAGCTTGATATTATCATTATAAATTTTTATACATAGTACAGAATGGACCTTATTCAGCAAAGTCTGATTCATAGCATGAGGCGACTTCCCAGAACAGGCAATCAGTCAGGAAGGGCTGCATTTTCTTAATCTGTAAGCACTTTTAACCATTTTGTTGAGCTCTTGTTAATACGTTAGATAAGTATTTATAATCTTGTAGTGCAATTAACACTAGCATATGCAACAGGGGAAGTGTGTTAAAGCAAAAGACCAGCAGCATACCAATCAGTTGTGATGATGCAAAAAGTACAAAACTGGCCCGTTTTGTATGAGGTTTTGGGCTAAATAAATTAGCTTTTGCATCATCACAACTGATTGGTGTGCTGTTAGTATTTTGCTTTGATACTGAATATGTTTATGACCCCGTAGCAGGCGTGGGTCTTCCAGTTCAGCACCAGACACCGTTGTTTTGGAAGTTTGAACTTGTGAGCTTTTACACAGTGAAACCTCAATTTTACATCCCCTGATTTTAAGTTTTCCCTCATTTTACATTGTTGTTTTGTGGTCCCACCTATATATTATGGATCATTAATTTCCCTTATTTTACATTTTCCTGAATTTTACACAACTTTTTCTGGTCCCCTGAAAAACTTAAAATGCGGCTTCTATTGCATAAGGTTCAAAGATCCTGCATATTAAATTATTTCTTTGATCGCTGACTAACTTATGCACTGATTTGCAGCTCTCTTAGGGCTCTTACACACAAGCGTTTTTACCTGCGCTTCTCTGTGTTCCGTTTTGCTGCGTTCAGCCAAAGGGTATAGATGCACTCAATGCTTTTCAATGGGGCTGTACTCACGAACGCATGTAGGCATCGAACGCAGGTTCAGACTCAACATGCTGCATTTTTCCTGCATTCTGCACCTACATGCATTTGAGTGAGTAAAGCCCCATTGAAAAGCATTGAGTGCGTCTATACCTGCGCTCCTCTGCGGCTGAACGCAGCAAAACGGAACGCAGCGGAGCGTAGGTAAGAACGCTTGTGTGTAAGAGCCCTTAGTGTTGCTTCCCCCACAAACCCTTTTTAAAAAAAAAAAACTCTGCATGCCTAATTAGCAGTTAATTGAGATATATACAGTAAGCTAGATATACAGGGCAAAATGTGCAACCTCCCTTAAAAAAGTTGTTTGACACTGGTATGAGTACTTCAAACCAGGTATTGACTTTTTCCTAGGTCTGTTTAAAATCCTTCTGAACCAGCACCTGAGCACCCAAAACAACTTTTTGTTTGGGTGCGAGAGATAGATAAATGCAGGCCTCTGATGCAGTCAGTACAGGTTAGAGGGTATGAGATACCGGCTATGAGCAACTGTATAGTAAGGAGAGCTATATTTATTATATAGGCACCAGAAGGCACCATATGGTAATTAAAAAAAAACATTCAAAGAAAAATACTAAAAGCCCACTTCCAGATATTGGCAGCTAAATACAGCTAAGGGAAGGAGGGGCATCCAGCTATGCTGCAACCTGAGCATGTGCATGACAGTAGGACTGTGCATGTGCCAATTACCAAGAGAAGAGAATGGACTGAGGTCTGGGACCTAGGGCAGCTCCAGATCGAAATAAAGCCCTGAAAAGATGGACCTTAAAGGGCTTTAAAAGGGCAATATCGCACTAATTATGTGACACTTGACAGGGCAGTAGTCGCAGAAAATATTGATATTAAGTCAAATTGGTAAACCTATGTATGAACTACTATTTGCCTCCGTCATGCCTTCTACTATACATTTCAACTGAAACTTAACACGATGGGTTCAGAAAAAAGATAAAATTAGAAAGGGTATAAAACTTATCATCTAATGGATCTGACTATTCTAATGGGAAGTCAAGTACATGCGGTGCCTGAGGCCAGGTTCATAAAACCACAGCCTTTTCTCCTTTTGCAAGATCAGCTACTGTGACTCTTAAGCGGAAACCAAGTTGCACCAAACAAGATATGCTCAGCTGGAAGCACCTATCTTTTAATAGATATAGGAGTGCATTTGTATTTATGGTAACATGAAGGTCTGCAGAAGAACGTGTTGGTCTCTTGTGTTAATGTGATCAAGTTTTCATACTTGCATGAAAAACTCTCAGCAAAGCTGAGTCTTATCTTTAGAATTATTAGGCGGCGCTAGGCATGAGCTTAAAATCTAGGAATTGGTCTTCAAGATGCTTCTAATGAATTTGACTAGATTCATATGTATCTCCAATGTCTCTGAATACACAGGGTTTGCTTTTAAAATGAGCTTTAATTTGCAAATGCCAATTGATGAGTGGCAAATTATCACAGAACACAAGTTTACAAAAGTGTGATGCCCCTTTTTGTCTTGCAGTAGCTAACGTTCCTTACACAAAGAAAAGCTATTATATGTGGCGATTGTATGGTGTTTGCCTCAAATTTAAGTCAACTTTAGTTTGTGCTATAAATTTTGGGGATTGTTTTGGCACGAAACATAACAATTGCAAAAGACAAACATAATGTATAGTTTAATCATGCAACAAATTCATAATAGGGAACTACAGGTATTCGGTAACCCATTATCCAGAAAACTCTGAATTAAGGAAAGGCCGTCCCCCATCGACTCCATTATAAGCAAATAATTCAAATTAAAAAAAAAAAAATTTCCTTTTAATAATAAATAAAACAGTTCATTGTACTTAATCCTAACTAACATATAATTAATCCATATTGGAAGCAAAATGTGGGTTTATTTAATCTTTGCATGATTTCATAGTAGATTTGACTTATGAAGATCTGTTATGCAGAAAACCCAAACATTTTGGATAACAGGTTTCATACCTGTATTATTATATTTGAGATGCATTTATTTAGATACATTATTTTTTAATGTGGCTGAACACCGTTCAGCATCAAAAGATGTGCAGTAAACGGAACCTAATTATATTTTGTCAAATAAAATGACATGCATAGCAGTTGAGGATGAAAAGACATGCAATGGTCAAATGAAGCAGGGTACTCAGGGTGTAACATTAGAACTGGAACACTAAGGAATTTACTTAAGAAGGCATATGACAGTTTCTTGAAGTTTGTTTTGTATTTGACAAAACAACACTTTCTGGATTATACACTTTAAAGTTCTCATTTTACATTGTAAAAAAAAAAATAACCTCTAGCACCAAAACTAGAGTGTAATCCAATTCATCTGCGGCCATTGTCAGTTACTTGTGATAAAGTCCCAAAAAAAAGATAAACATCTCAGACACAGCTGACCAAATACTGGGTTTTTTTTATGGCTAAGGAAGAGAAGGAAGAGCAGTGGAAGAAAAGAGAAATGGTGTGTACAGATACTCTACCCTCCCTTTTATGGAATGTGTGCAACAGCAAGAGGAAATTGGCAAATATGTGCAGACAATAAATGATCATTCTGTCTATGTGAATAACATCCCATGGATTAGCTCAAGTTTTGTGACACCACTCTCATCAATCTGTTTCTTAGGAGATATGAATAATGCCTGTATGTAACTACAGCAGTAGAGAATATGAGTCTATTGCTTCTCAAAAAATTCAAATGTCAGCCGCTTTCATGTAGCTGATTCATTGCTACTCAATTTTGTTTTAGGGGCAAGATCTGAAGTTTCAGACCAGGAACGTGGAGGAGAGAGACGCGTGGATCCAAGCACTGAATGAGGGGATCAACAGAGGAAAAAACAAAATTTTTGATGAGGTAAAGTTGACATATTTGAGTAGTGAAGGACCACTGCCATAAACTATAAGGCTATCTGAAGTCACCGGTGACTCTAAGCTCTTCTAATGTGTAAAGTGAATGACACACAAGGAAGGAGTCTGCTATGGCAGTGATCTGCAAACTTGGCTCTCCAGCTGTTAAGGAACTACAAGTCCCACAATGCATTTGCCTGACTGTGGCTGTCAGACTCCTTCATTGCATTGTGGGACTTGTGGGATGTTCATGGGGTAAACTCTTAAATGTGTGCCGACCACCAAGGTGAAAATCTTTGCACTCCATATCAGAGGTGCGCAAGGTTTCATCATCCTGGCTACAAAGAAGGGTGTTAGGGTGCATTGTGATAAAAAAACATGGGGCTTTGTGCACCTTACTCCCTTTGAGAGTCAAAATCAACGTTGAACTGGATTGCATTTAATATGATGTGTTGCCAGGCATCATCCAATTCAGTTTTGTGAAGGTAATTTATGATTAAATGTGTTATTTGCTTGCAGGTGAAAATAGACACCAGCTGCTCCTTAGAACATGTGACCAGGGAACGGGCCCAGAGGGGAGCTGCAAAGAGAAGACCTCCTACCAGGATCCACCTCAAAGGGGTAATGATAACTAACTATCTTTCAAATTACACAACGAAAGGGTAATATAATAAAAGTTGTAAATTTGCACAGAAGCCAATGAAAAGTTTGTATTCAAACATTTGAAAAGTAAATGCTACCTGCTGGTACCTTTCTTGCTGGAGTAACAGCATTGCCTGTAAATGTTCAATACTTTCCTCCAGGTAAACCCACTCTTTTTGCCAGCTAGGAAAAAACACAGCCACAATTCAACCCTATATGTGTGAGATTTTATCAGTATATTAAGTCCAGTCTGCCAGTGTGATAAAGGCTGGAAAGGGTAAGCCATTGGATAAGCTAAGCTTATTGCAGGGCTCCAGTTCTAAGAACTGATTATATATTGTATCAGGGGATCTATAGCTATTTGCCAATGAGATAGTTTAGTCGTAGGCTGTACAAGGCTAAAGGCAGGCATACCTATGCCAATTACCTAGAATTAAAGATGGACCATATCCATTTTTATGTCTTAGTTTGGATCAAGAACGAGGTACAGTTTTATTATTATAGAGAAAAGTGAAATAAAAATTGGATTATTTGGATAAAATGGAATCTATGGGAGACAGCCTTTCTGTAATTTGGAGCTTTCTAGATAATGTGTCCAGATTATGGATCCCATACTTGTATCTGTACCTAATCTAATAATAATATGTTAAGGCTGTAGTAGAGCTAGGGGGGAACTGGATCCAGGATTCTGTTCAGTATTTGGACAGGAATCAGCTATTTTCAGCAGGATTCAGATTTGGTTGAATCCTTGTCCCTTGTCGAATTCTTAAAATCATGTGACTTTTCGTAAAAGAAAAAGTAAAAATCTCACATGCCTCTCTATTTCCCTCACCGATTTGCATATCCAAATTAGGGTTCAGTGTTCAGCTGAATCTGTCACAGAGAATTCGGAGGTTTGGCCGAATCCAAAATAGTGGATTTGGTGTGTCCCACTCCCCAACTAGAACATTCATGCACTATAAAATATCCACAAAAAAGCAATTCCAATCCCAATATTACCCCTGATACACCTATTAGCTAAACTGTGCAAAAAATGGAAAGTCAGATGTGTAAGTCATTCTTGGCTAGGCCTTAGCTTACTGTACAGTAGCTGCTCAATGTCTGGTGCAACACTGGACTGTGTAGGTGCACCTATTTGCCAGTGAGACAGGCACACTAGTGTTATTTATAGGAACCTGTCTATAAGGCTGTAAGAACTTTAGAATTAAAGTCTGACTAAATAATGGAAAACAAATATAGGAAGCTCTAGGAAGGAAGCCATTGCCACACCAAGTTTTTGGGCAACAGGTACCTATTGTAGTGTTGCAATGTCTTGTGTTGATCACAATACAATAATGTGCAGGCAGGCAGACAGAATAGATGATTATATATATTATAATATATAACAGTATAATGATTTGAATTTTTTACAGGTAGCTGAAGCTGCTGAAGATGGATCTTCAAGATTAGACCTAGAACAATTGGAAGGTATGGTACATAAGCCATTTGTGTCCAAGTCTGAAGATACAGAAGCAACTCATGAGAAAGAACCTGTGAGGATTCCTACCCCACAACCAGAGCCAGTTTTGGTCACAGAGAAGAAACCTGTGAAAATTCCTGTTCCGCCACCAAAACAAGGCCCCTTGCCAGAGAAGGAACACACAAACATACCTATGCTACCTCCAGATGAGATTTCTGAACCATCAACTATAGGAAAGCCCCATCTGGATAATACAGACAGTGCTGCACCAATTGTTCACCCACCATCCCCACCTCCCAAAATTCTAAAAGAAAACATTTATGCAAGAGAGAAACTCTTGTCTGAAGGTGGAAACACAAACCCTGAAGAAAAAACATATCTGGAAACACCTGTTAGTCGGAGCAGAGAAAATTTGGTAGATAACAACAATCCTCCCCAACCTCCCCCAAAGATCTTATCTGACAAGATGAAGATTAAGTGGGAGGGTTCCTCTTCAGATCTGTTGAACAAAGATACTATAAAGCCAGTTGACAGAGGGAGCAAAGAGAATCTAGTGGAATTTGATTCGGATGATCTTGGAAGGACAGATCTTGAGTCAGCTGTGTTGTCTGATGAAGGAGAAGAACAAGAGTTCAATGATGATTTAAACAGCCAACGGTCTGATGATCAGGACATATTTGATCAACTAGACGAGAAAACTACTGAAGAAGTTGAAGAGAGTGAAACCAAAGAAATGCTTGACCCCAGTGAAGTGCAAAAGAAGGAAATGATTACAGAAGAGGCTTTTGAGGACTCTGGATGCATCCAAAGCATGGAAGAACAGTCCTCAGAAGAACAAAGCACACTAATCCCAATTAATTCTAAATCAGCAAAGTCAACATTGTCTGAAAGGATACCCAGATCCTCTTCTCTGGCAGATTTCCTTTCAGAAGATAGTATGGGTTTTGAAAGGAGGAGCGGGCATAAAAAGCCAATGTTGCATCTTACTAAGGACCATCTGCAACAAGTTGAAATGAAGCTTGCCCGTGGAAGGGAAAACACAGAAACACTTTTAAATCAGGTCTTGCAGGGTGAGCTCATGAAAAGTCCTGAAGGCAATGGGCCAGAGGCAGAGGCACTTCTAAATGAGGCTATGAAACAACTCAAAGAGGCATCACAAGTATTACAAGAGTTACAAGAATCCAATAACATATCAATTGATATGGCTGGGGCAGTTACCTTGAAAAAGAGTGACCTGGTGACTCAGTACAGGAGAAGTGTCCCTTAGTCTCCACTCTAGTGTCCTCACAATAATACTGAGAATAAACCTCAGAAGTAGAGTTCTGTGTTAAGTTCCACACTTCTGAACCTGCTTCAGCACTTTAACCTTCTTCTACTTCTGTGCCAGCGTTTCCTGTGTATATATTTGGGAAAGAACATTGTAGATTATTGCACACAAGCCATGTCGACCAGCTCAGCTAAAATTTATTAGAAATGCATTATGTATAAATTTAAATAGCGTAATTCATCAGAAAGTCCCATGTGGGTTCATGTTACACTCCATTATACTCTTGTACCAAAATAGATGTAATATTTAAATATATTTGTGATCACAAACTGTATATAAAAGAGTTTTTTTTTTTGTTTTTTTTTTTAAAAGAAACATGAGGATTTGTCTTCTAACAAGATAGATCAGTGTCTATCTTGGCCTTACTTAAAGATAATTTTTCCTGTAAGTTATGATAATCTTTTTCAGAACACGCTTTAAAATGATATATTCTAATTGCTATATCACTCACTTGGCATGAGTAATCCTTTATATATCATTTTGCTCTAATGGCAATTCATTATAAAGTTTGAACACCAACAATTATATTTTTTATGTGCAGCATTGGTTTATATGCCTTATTTTTCTAGACAGTTTTAATTGACATTTCCATAGCCTTTCTGATTTTATGAATTTGACTCAGGAAAAACAATATTGAGGAACAAATAGGGAGATGTTCCTCAATATGAGTTTATTGCATGTTTTTCTAGCCACTGGGCAGTGTGGAAAGGTAAAAAGTTCTTTTCAAGTTGAAAATGATTACATGTTCCAGAGGCAGGCCAAGTTGGTCGGGCAACCTAGGCAACCCTAGGCCAGTCAGCTCTCAATCTTGTGCACATGTGCATACACAATTGGCCATGCACTGATGATCCTGCAGCACAGAGGATAAGAGATAAGTGAATACACTGGCACAAAATTAGAGGCAGAGACAAACCCATGTGTGTTTATTCCAGATGTGCATTGTTTTGGGGTAGTAACCCAAACATGTCAATCCCTCCAGTGGTGTGCACCAGGCAAGCAAGGTGTGTGCAATCAACTACCAGAAGGCCAAGGTTTGTGAGTACAAATCTACATTCTACAGAGGATAAGAGACAAGCAGTGAGGGGACAAGGCCAGGAATGGAGGTAGGCAGCAGAAAAGGTACATGTCTGGAGCTCCCCTTCCACTGGGCCATAGGCACATGTCGAGACTACTGGAGTGATCGTTGTATTATAAATAATAACTGTGTCTGGTAACATAATGGCCCAGCACACTTGGAATAGTGCCATTACACTGCATCTGATGTCATGAGATTCAAAATAAAATCAAGTGAGGGACCAGGGTTTAGTGCCCGATTGTGGGTCAATCTTTAAAGAATTCCTCATGCACTATAAGTTAATATAATATTCTTCTTTTCTGCTTCCTGAGATTTTTGTTTGCTTGTAGTCGCTCACATTGCTGACTGTCCTAATCATTCCCTGTATATTGACTGTATAGAGACTGTTCTCTTTGGATACTACACGTACTTTGGTCTTTTCTACAGTGTCAAGCTTTAGCAGGAAGGATCTGTGTCTCCAAAGATGCCCCAGTAGCTCCCCATCTTCGTTTCTGCTGATTCACTGATTCACATGCTCTGTGCTGCTGTCACTTACTGAGCTTAGGGACCCACTCACAATATACAGTACACATAGAATAGAAATGTCACAATATAAGGCTGATTAGTGGATGGATAATTATTACATGGCAGCACAGCAACCAGTGCAACTAGCATCAGATTTTAATAATCAACCCTGTAGCATCAGCTTATATGACAGGCCAATCTCATTTTCTGCTGGATAATTAGTGACGACCCCTAAGCTTAGCTTCTCAACAGCTGCTCAGAGCCCACTGAGCATGTGAGTGTCACAGACACTTTCCAAGATGGTGACCCCCTGTGACAAGTCAGAAGTCCTGGATCATTGCTGCTATTGACAAGCTGAAGCTTTAGACTGGTGCAATAATTTCAGTATACAGTACAAAATATACAATTTATTTCCCACATTCATATTTAGGGTTTAGTTCTCCTTTAAGCTTGCACTTCTCATTGTCGAATTCTCATTTCCTCAGCTTTTTGGATTAATCTGTGACTTTTTGTTATTTTTCACCAGCTAAAAAGTCTCTACTCTAAATCATAGCACAAAAGTTTACTGCCATGGAAGTTTATATTTTATATGACAGACAGGAAGTTCTACATATAAGTGTGGGACTGTTGCAGCAGTTTCATTTTCCATGTGGGAAAAATGACTCTGTTCAACTTTCACTGAAAAGAAGCTAGCCATACAAACAGATTCATCAGAAATAGAATTAACCTTCAGAAGAACACACAGGGGGTTATTTATCAAGCTTCAAATTTTTCTGGCAGGACTTTTAAAGGGGAAATACCACTATTTTGGAGGATAATTTTCTAAGTCCAATGAAAAAAGTACCATGCCAAGGGGGTCTATGTAGGGTGGGGGTAGGGTTTTTTTTACTTTTGGGTTGATTTATCCTTTAACAATTGTAAGATTTCTGAAAAAAAATCGTATGTTTTGAGCACAAAATCCAAATAAAACGCAGGATTCAGATTTTTTTATGATTTTATCTGCACAAGAAAAATTGGTGAGAATGTATTGATCAATAGGGGTGTAAGGAAAATGAGTAATTCACAGAGCATAGGGAGAATAGAGCAAAACCTTAATGATGGCGTTTAGAGCTTTTATCAATTCACGGAAAAGGTCTGTGCAGATTTGGTCGGAGTAGTTTGGTTGGAGTAGTTTTCAGAAAATAGTGACAACTTTTCAGATTTTGATAAGTAATCCCCACAGACTTTATTGTTCAATCAGGGTCAGAATGGGCTGGCGGGACACCGGGGAAAAACCTTGTGGGCCGTGCCGGCTAAACTCCCTTCTGGCCCCCAGTTGCCAGAGCTCATGGTCAGACTGGGCCCTGTTAGCCCCCGCTAGCCCAGACTCACTACCCATTTGGCTGGGCCCATGTAAAAACAATGTGCGTGTCAGTGGCGGCGTGCATAGTGCATATGTGGCGGTGTTTACGCCATGGTACAGGTATGCACACATGCGCCGGCGTTCGCACATGCATTGCAAGCGTGCCGCGGGGGCCCTGGAGGTCCAGTCCGACCCTGTGTACAGTATGTTGCTAATTGCCAATATCTGAAATATAGATTTGTCACAGTGTTACATAGTTTCCATGAGGCTATATCCATGTCTGATTGTTCAAAGTTGCTATGCCTAGTGACTCAAGGGAACCTTGGAGCTGCCACCACCTCCTCACCAAGAATAAACTCCAGGGCTCACTTTGCACCCAGAATCAAAAAATCGGACGCACACAGCGGTTGCATGCTAAACTTTAGAATTCACACCAGCCGGCCATGCAATTGCATCTGGTTTGTGTGCATTTTTGACTACTATGATGTGGAATACTGGGGGGAATAATGTTGATTGTGCTCAAAACTATACTTTGCTCACTGTATTTATACTAGCCTAGCTTTTCAAATTAGCAGTATCCAAAAACTCTTTTTAAATTGATATGTTGGTGTACCTCTAACAGACATACATATTCTTAGAAATCCTGAGTACTCATTTATGAAAGTAAAAGAAACTCACATACATCGCCCCAAAAGTGACACTTCCTCAGGGCTTTTGTTAATTTTAGGACTGTCCTCCATACATGTGCAAGTATTGGTGCATTCACCTTTTATCCTTGTGAGCTGTATATATATATATACCATTATACTGCAAGCATGTGTCTGTCAATGCCACTCAGCTACTGACAGATTACTCAGCTGCCATCCCCTATGGCTGCCCTAGTGCAGAAGTGCACTAGTACCATTTTTTATAGGTGCTTCCACATGTAGGCATGCCCCGACTGGCAAGATGTGGGTTCTGGCAGATGCCATAGATAGCCACTAGCGGGCTGGTGGGGGCTGTTTGGGCCTCACTGTAATTGGAATGCCAGCCCAGGGCCTATTTGACTCCCAGTCCAGATCTGCATGTAGGTATAATTTAAAGAAGTGTACATGCTCTTTTATGTGTAGCTCAGTATTCTGCTGGTCTTCTCTTTATCATTTGCTGATTTCTTTGTATGAAATAAAAAAAAATTATCTGCACTTCCTTCCAGTTTGTCCTGTTTTAAATGACTTGCAATGGGTATCTTTATGAGACCTGTTATCCAAAATGCTCAGGATCTGGGGTTTTCTGGATCATGGATCTTTCCATAATTTGGATTTTCATGCCTTAGGTCTACTAAAAAAGTATGTAAACATCAAATAAACCCAAAAAGCTGGTTTGCTTCCAATAAGGATTAATTATTATCTTAGTTGGGATCAAGTACAAGCTACTGTTTTATTACTACAGAGGAAATTAGAAGTCATTTTTAAAAAATTGGATTATTTCATTATAATGGAGTCTATGGGAGACAATCACTCCGTAATTCGGACCTTTCTAGATAACGGGTTTCCGGATAACGGTTCCCATACCTGTGTTACCAAAACACGAAGTCAAAGTTCAATGTGTGTGGATTTGTGAATGCTACATTCACTGAGCAGCAGTTGAGATTCTGCACATGAATATGTTTCTAGTGTGTCAGTGTGTGTATGGTTAAATTTCAGATATGCGCAGATACACAGCACTTGCTCCAGTCTAGTCTGTTTCCTGTAACAGTGGCCAGTGGGTGCCCGATAACCTCTGCTTTGGATGAAGTACATTATCTATTCTGTGCTGCTTTTGCTTTTTCCTTATAAGGATTCAATCTTGTTGTGACACTACATGCAGACCTGTGACAGGAAGAAGCAGCGTTCTCTTATCCTGTGTGTAGCTACGAGCCTGTGGAATCACACACCCCTATCACTAGTAGCTCTGCCAACAACAATATGGCTCATAGACGCTCCGTGTGAGCTCTGCCAGAACAGCCTGCACAGAAACGTATCAGCTGCAAAATTAATGTTATGCCAAAATGTTTACAGGTTCATTTTTAGTAATGCTGCTAACTAAGATGGTTAATGTTATGTAAAATGGAGACTGAGCAAAAAAAGTATTAAAATGATTAATAATAAAGTAAATTATACAATTGTTTATGTTTAAAACACATCATTTTTCAGAAGGTACGTTTCCCCTGGTCATTTTATTCTAAAGGCTTCTCTAACACTAGAAGTCTAGGGCAAGACCACATCCTGAACCTGCCCCCATTTGGCAATAACATCTTTACATAAAGGAACAGTAACAGCAAAAAATGTAAATGGTTTAAAGTAATGACAATATAATGTAGTGTTGCGCTGCACTGGTTAAACTGGTGTGTTTGCTTCAGAAACTCTACAATAGTTTATATAAACAAGCTGCTGTGTAGCCATGAGGGCAGCCATTCAAAACTGAAAAAGGAGATAAGGCTCAGGACAAACAGCAGATAATAGATATGTTCTGAAGCTTTGTATACTGCAAAGCTTATCTGTTATCTGCTGTTTATCCTGTGCTTGAAGAATGCAAACATTAAAATATATGGTATGACTATAAAGAATTTCATTCATGCAGGTCATAATTCAAAAAAGTCCAGTTTTTTTTTAATTGCTTATATAGCTACAATAAGGGAATAAAGGGATTGTTCACCATCCAACACTTTATCCAGTTCAGTTGGTTTTAAACAGATCACCAGACTTTTACTTTCCATTTTCTATGTGTGACCTCTTTTTTAATATTGAAGTGTAAAGTTTAATTTTTCACCTTCTAAAGCAGCTTGGTATGGGGGTCGCCGACCCTGCAAACTGTAATAAATTGATACATTTAGTCATTTCTTATCTTTCTCCCTGCTGGGCAGAATCCCTGGATTTCATTACAGGCAGCTGTTAGAATTGATGCAATAGTTGCTGATACTCCAGAGATGCTGCTGAGAAATGTATCAACTAAATGTTGCAAAATTGTAACAGTTTAGAATCTGCACCTGAATTACTGAGCTGCCAGACTCAAACACCCGAGACAGGAACAGTAAACTTGAAACGTAGTTCTTGGGAAAATGGTACAAAATTAATTGAAAAAATGTTTTGTTTATGGTGATCAATCTGAAACCAACTGAACTGACAAAAGTGTTTGGAAGGTGAACAACACTACTTTCATTTTTTGGTGTTACTGTGCACGGCATTGCAGTACATGTAATATATTGACATGCACGGCAAAGCATGCAGACACATATATGTATGTGTACATGTATTGTAAACATACTGTTGAAGTACGGTATAGCACCCCAAGCAGCATATAGTACTCTAGGTATAATCTGCACCCCTAGAGGCAAATAGTATACTAGGTGCTACACTGAGGATTCTAGTGGATCAGTTAAACCTTTTTTGTCTCTAAGATCAGTGGTTTTACTTTACAGCTTTGATCATTCTACAGACAGCTCTGTTGCAATGCCCAATGGATGTACACAACCAGTGGATGGTACAGATGCCAATAAATGTTTGTGCCAGTTTTTAGAAGAGGGGGAATATGAGACCTATGCTATTGCTATGCTATTAGTAAAAAAAACTGTATGTGAAATGTTATTCCTACATATTCTCAGTGCATCTGCAAATAATAGTGAGAAATAACCTTGCTCTCTGTCAGAGATAGGGATTCATCCGTTTCTCAGACGGCTCCACCAACAACATGATATTGTGCAGAAAGCTAATGGAATCCATGACTTAATGTAGCCAATGTAATGAGACTGTGATTCATTGTTCCTCGGGCTATGTATTTGTACGAGAGCTCTAAAAGCCTGTAAAAACAGCTTTAGGGAAGGTCAGAGAGACTATACAGTACCAAAAGAGCACCATGACCAGGGAATAAGCCAGGGGACAAAGTGACTGTGTAATATTTGATTTATTGATTTTATTTATAAGGGATATCAAACTTGTAGCTCTTTGGTTGTAGAGCTAACAACATGCACTTACCATAGAAGTTTATCAGGGATTTTGGCAGTTGTAGTAAAATAGTTTAAGGGTCTCAAGTTGGACATCCCTGAGGCTGACAGAAGTGGAAAGTACCTTTGTTGTGAAATATTTTTCCTAATAAAAATGAAGCCATTTTTTGTGGTTAGTGACAAACTATGTTCTCATATCAAGTACTGCCACTGTCTAACAGGCCTTATAATGGATTTTGTCTAACCTGAACCCCATCAAGCTCATTTATGAAAAAAATTGCAATGCAGTGTTGGCCTGGCCCACCAGGAAATCAGGAAAACTTAAGAGGCTTAATAATGGAAGAATAGAGTATAGTACAGTATGTAGTGAAAAGAGAGTAGGAGAACATAAAGGCTGAGTGAGGAGAGGAGGTATAATAGTTTGGAAAGTGGGCCCTCAGCCTAAGGCTTTCTGGTGGGCCCCTGGGATCCGAGTCCGACGCTGTTGCAATGTGCAAACAACAAAAAGGGATGCAAGCACCCAAGTTTTTACCCATATTGCAGCATTTCCCCTATTTCACCAGCTACAATCATACCAGGTTCCTGCAGAAGTGGGTGATGCTTCAAGTTCAAAAAGTAAAGCAAAGAGGTTATTAGTTGCTATTGGCACTTAGTATTGTATTTGCTGCTGCTTTCAAGTTGCAAGGAGCATATTAAGGTCCAAATACTTTTGTTAACACTGGCTATTCAAGCAGAATTTGGCACTTGTGCTTATAAATAAGACTATGTACCAATACCAATAATTTGCAGCTGGTCTATAATTCGAATTGTGCATGCTTTTCAAATCTTTAATTCAATTGTGTTTTTTTAAGTAATGGCAGAGTTCCATACTGTATATATTTGTGCATAAAGTGAAAAAAATAACATAGAAAACCAATTGCCATTACTCTAATGAGGGAACAAGGGTATTGTTAGGCTGGAAACCCTAGGTCATGCTTCAACTACAACAACATCAAAAACGGAAAGTGTAATAAAAATATAATGCAGTGTTGCCGTGCACTGGTATAACTGGTGTGATTGCTTCAGAGACACTACTATTGTTTTTATAAATAAGCTGCTGTGTAGCAATGGGGGCTGCCATTCAAATGAGAAAAGGCTCAGGTTGCATAAGCAGATAAGCTCTGTATAACATAATGGTGTTATTTGTTATCCATTATTTATCCTGTGTAATACAGCCTTTTTTAGTTTCCACCATTGCTGCTCAGCCAGGGCGGAACTAGGAGTAGGCAGAAGAGGCGCCTTCCTAGGGCGCAACAATGGGGGGGGGGGTTGCTTTGCAGGTACCTGTAAAAGAGTCTTTTGCCTACCTATATTTGCTGTGCTCTCCCCTCCGCCCCCCTCCTCTCATTCAGTCTCCCCTCCTTCCCCTCCACTTACCTTCCCATCTGCCGCCCTCTCACTCTGTGCTCTCTCAATGCACATGTGAGCGCAGGTAAGTGGAAGGCTGCATTCACGCACTTCAGTGCTCTTATGCTTGTATGGGGGAGCGGGCTGGCTGTTTGGGTTGCCTAGGGTGCCTGGTCGTCTTGGTGGGGCCCTGTACACAGACAGCAGCTTGTTTATATAAACTATAGTGGTGTTTCAGTAGCAAACAGATCAGTTTTAACAATGACGTGCAAAAGTTCATGATATTTTCATTGCTTTAAAACAATGTAATTTTTAGCTGTTAGTGTTCCTTTAAAGGGCACCAATCACAGCCAAAATCAAACACATATCAACAACCTGACCAGTACAACCTAAACATGTTTAATAAAACTACATAAAAAGTTTTTTGGGAAAAAAACTGCAGTTTTAAAAAAATCCCATACTTTGTCAAATGGGTTCTCTCACTGAGGGAGTCCATACTGTGACTACAACATGCAAATGAGTTCACGAGCATGCTCACATTGTAGCACTGCCCTGAGTATTCTACCCAGAATGCCTAGCTTTAGTAAACTCTAGAAGTATCACGAGAAGGGCACACACCAACTTCCAGAAGGTGGCAGCACTAACACAGAAGTTTGGCAGATTTCAAAATAGCTTAGAAGGTTTATTAGGCAAGCAAGAAATTTCAACTGAGCATGTGCGAGATTTCAGAGCTGCAGTTGGCTGTGAAGATATAGGTAGGAGGAGTCAGTGAAATCCAAGATGCCTGCCTCAGCTAGAACTGCAGTGGAGATAGGGGAGATTTTGCAGAAGGTATAGTGAGCGGATGATTTACATTATACAAACAATTCTAACTGTTTTACAAATCGGATTTCTTGAACTTTCACATGGTGTATTTACTTAGTAAATTATTTTAGTTATGATTGGTGCCCTTTAAGAAAGAAAAGTTATTTAAAGGGGTTGTTCACCTTTGAGATAACTTTTAGTATGATGTAGAGAGTGACATTCTGAGATAATTTGCAATTTTTTATTATTTACGGTTTTTGAGTTATTTTTCTTTTTATTCAGCAGCTCTTCAATTTGCATTTTAAGCAGTCTTGTAACTAGGGCCCAAATTACCCAAGCAACCATGCATTGATTTGAATAAGAGACTGGAATGTGAATAGCAGAGAGTCTGAATAGAAGGATCAGCAATAAAAAGTTGCAATAACAATACATTTGTAGCCTTACAGAGCATTTGTTTTTTTAGAAGGGGACGGCGACGCCCATTTGAAAGTTGCAAAGAATCAGACGAAAAGACAAATAACTATAAAACTATAACAAATAAATAATAAAAACCAATTGAAAAGTTGCTTAGAATTGGGCATTCTATAACATAATAAAAGTTACCGTAAAGGTGAACCACCCCTTTAATTATTTACTGTTATCTGTCATTTTTTTTTTTCATTTTCTGGCCGCAGTTTTCTTAGGGCCAGGAAAGATGCTTTCTCTTCTCCTCTTCTTCTAGAGGCAGCTAAGCCAAGAACATACAGCAGAATATAGTAGGGAACTTATACAGAGCCAGCAATAGGCAGGCTAAAGCTCTGCTGTTCTAACATGACAAACTAAGAGCAGCCACTTATTGCTCAGAAGTACCTGACGTCTCAGGAAATTATTATTTCCTGTGCAACTATTTATTTGCCAGATATAATCAGGAAGGACAAAGAGTACTGAATCACAAAAAAAACGACTGCTTAGGAACCCAACATCCCTCCTACAGGGCTGTACTGAAACTGTTAAACATGCACCCAACCCATCCGCATTACAGAAAAATATTTGCTCGTTCTAATTTTAGGTAGTTCAGTATAACCAGTCAGCAGCTTTCAGATTTTCAATTAAGGTCAGGAACAGATCTGGACTGAGAATTAAAATAGGCCCTGGCATTTCAGGTACACAGGGGCCCAATCAGCCAACACAGAGGCTCAAACAGCCCATTAAATATTGACTTTCTTTGGGACCTTATAGCAGCCCCTCTGGCATTTGCCAGAACCCACAGATTGCCAGTGTGGGCCTGGTAAGGAATAATTCCCATGTGTCTAAGCATAAAAATAAGCAAGGCCTGGTGTATGTTCATTAAATTGCTTATTTCCTTGTTTTAATGAGTTTATTTCCAATTAGGAAATTAGGAGTTATAATTAAAATATAATCAACTGGTCTGCAAGCATTTTATTATTACATTGCAGATGATACCTTGCATACACTTCAAAATGAAAAAAAAAATGGCCATGCCTGCTAGCTACCCTGATCATATTAAATTATGGGACATGCATGCCCAGATTTACCCAAAATCCAGCCCACTTAGGATAGGCACAAGCCTTTTAGGGATCCACTAATTTGGGTTGAACAGTTAACAGTAACAAACACAGGCCAATACACCCAAAATCCTACTTGGTCAAGCACCATTCATTTAGGGGTCCACCAACCAACATTGTTCATGGCTTTAGCTCTGGCTGTATCACTGTTAATAAAAAATATGGTATTTTCCTAGCTGCAAGAAAAAAATAAAAACAAAACTAGAGAACAACTTTTTTTGATGTACATCAATTGAAGAAAGGAGTGTTTTTTTTATCATCAGATTATAAAGAAAAAATATTGTCCCTTTAGTAGTAAGAAGCAGTGAAAGTATAAATCATATGGGGCTGCCAATATATTATGCACTCGCCAGTGATTACAATTGCTACCCTTAAAGTAGACATAAAGGATAAATGAGAACCCCCTAATTGTGTAGGCTATTGTAAATAACATATGGTGTTGGTGTTACATTGTGCTAAAAATTAATATTATATTAGAAAATAGTCCCTTTAATGGAGTTAGCTCCCCATAGATGTTTGCTGGTCCTTCTGCAAGTTACAAATGAGGGGTGGATGTGTCCTAACAGTCTCTGCCAGGAAAACAGTAGGAGTGTCAGCCAGTCACAGCCCTGCAGCCACACAGCAAATACAGGCTTCAGTTCCCTATCAGGTCAGCCTTGCTACTGATTGGTTCCTATCCAAAAGGGCAGTGTGCTGAGTGCCACCATCTCCCCTGCGCAGCCTGGGAAAGGAGGCAGCAGAAAGCGGAATAGATGGGCAGGACTAGTAGGGTTTTGCATAAATTTACAATAAATTTACAAGAAACACAACTTTTTCAAGCACATTCCTTCTATATCTAAATTGAACTGGTACAGTCTTGTCTTTTACATAACATGTCTCCTTTAAACCATCACAACCTTTCTACCAGCCTGGATGGCAAATTACCACTCAGACAATATGCAAATGAAAAATGAAGCGGGAAACCAATGCATGGATGGAGCTACAATTATAATATGGGGTTTAAGGACCCCTATGAAAAGATCATCATCAATTACATCCTACCATCTCATTTTAATTTATAGGGTGTTTGTATGGTATATTAAGCTAATCCATCATATTTAATAACAGCAACAACAAAATCCATAAATATATTTCACAAGTGTTTCTCTTCTATCCAGTAAATATTGGCTGAAGGCAGCTCTGGGCTAGCATGGTTTTGCTCTGCCCAATATATCCAAAGGAAACAATCAGATCTTCTCTTTCATTACTCTTCCTGAACCAGATTTTAACAAAAGCTAACTTCTTAAAATATGAGCCCTTAGTACAATTGTAGGAGGCAGTGCTAAATGCCCCAACTAAAATGCCCCTGGACTTGCATGCAATAGTTACACAGTTACATAGTTAAATTGGGTTGAAGAAAGACAAAGTACATCAAGTTCAACCCCTCCAAATTAAAACCCAGCATACACACACCCCTACACTCTTTCAC
>CM044436.1:28973817-29010346 GCA_024363595.1 Xenopus borealis | reverse complement strand
CCTCTTCCACAGCTCCCTTCTGCTAAGGCCCTGGCTGACTTATTCATCACTCATATTTTTTATTTATTTATCATATTATTCATCACTCATATGCTTTTTGCTGTATACTTATACAACCCATTTGTATCTTTATAGTTTTACCACGCACACTACACAAAAATACATCGATACACATACATCGATGCTCCTGTTTACTAATTGCAACTGACCACTTACAATCAAACAACCTGTTGTCAATTAACAAGTTAGATTACAAGACGGTCTGCTTATTTGGAAGACAGGGATGGTTAAACTGAATGCTGAATTGCACACTGTGAGAACGTGTATGAAGGCAGAACAATGGCACTCCAGAGGAAGGCGAAAAACTCAGGAGCTTGTATCCAATTTGCATCCTGATGCATTCCAACCTCGTTTCAGGTTGTAGAAACATTGTATGTGTAGCCCAGCCCCACTAACATAATTTGAGGGAAGATATCAGTAGACATGGACAAACACATTTACAGCTTAATTTCAGTATGGCTATTTTAGTGTATATCCACCATTATATCCACTAGATATGTTCTCCACTGCTACATTATATGCTGTTGAGCTATTAGTTCCACTATTCTGCTGCTATTACAGTTATCCCCGCTTCAACTATTGGCACCATCTCTCCCTACAGTCCCTTCCCAGTGACTATTATCCAACTGCTACTATAGGCACCATCTCTCTCTACTATACCTGCTATTCCACAGCCACAGTCCCTTCTCAGAGACTATTATCCCACTGCTACTATAGGCACCATCTCTCCCTACTATACCTGATGATATTGTGGTGTTTATACAAATGGCCTGCAGGTGGCACTGTGCATACACATGACTTTCTGTACAGCTTGAAAGTGAAAGTAAGACTTACTGCTGTTGCATGTAATGGCTGCATGACCTGCTAATAAAGCATTGTTATACTCGCCTCATCCTTGTTTACCAAACACAACAAATGGCGACGAGGATGTCTTTTCTACCTCTGCAGCAGCCTGCACCTTTTCTACCAAACCCTGGTGAGCCTACCATACCTTTTACTGCTTGGACCCATATGGAATGCAAGTCGTCTTGCTCCTGCTAGATATGACTTTGGAGATGTTCCATTTGATAAAAGACATTTTCCTACTCCTAATGCCAACCGTAATAGGGCAGAAGAAAGTGAACCTATAAGACATACTGAGAGAATCAGGAAACTACCTGCATGGACCAAGGACTATGTCATGTGAAGAATGTATATACTGCTTTAAGATACATATGGTTTCATTGTTACTGTTTATATATTTGTCCAAATGCTTTCCTACTATATCGGGAATATGTGGTGTTTATACAAATAAATGAACTGCAGGTGTCACTGTGCATACACAGGACTTTCTGTACAGCTTGAAAGTGAAAGTAAGACTTACTGCTGTTATGTAATTGCTGCATGACCTGCTAATAAAGCACTGTTATACTCTCCTCATCCTCGGCTACCAAACACAATATGAGGCTAATATCCCACTGCCACAGTTCCTTCCCAGAGACTATTGACCTCACTGCTACTGTAGGCACCACCTTTCCCTACTATACCTGCTATCCCACAGCCACAGTCCCTTCCCAGAGACTATTATACACTGCTACTATAGGCGCCATGCGCATATGCACAAATTCCCATGCTTGTATGCGCAGAAGAGTAAAGCAACAGGACATGGGGTAGGCAACAGAGCAGGTATGTGCCTGGGGCCCCCCAGCTGTGTCACTTAGGCACGTGCCTACTCTGCCTACCCCTTGGCAGGCCCTGTCCCCCACTGTAACTACAGGCGCTACTGTACTACTATCCCCACTGCTACTTTAGGGGCTCATCCTGTGATATTATCTCCACTGCTACTAAATGTGTGATTGTGCTATTTCCCTCACTGCTGCTATGCTACTGTGATATTATCTTCACTGCTACCATAGGGCTCCTGTGCTATTTCCTCCACTGCTACTATAGGAGCTACTGTGCTATTATCCCCACTGTTACTATAGCTGTTCCTGTGCTATTATCCCCACTGTTAACATAGGGGCTCCTGTGCTATTTCCCCCACTGCTACTATAGGTGCTACTGTGCTGGTATCCCTACTGCTACTATAGGAGCTTATGTGCTGTTACCCCCATCCCCCGCTACTAAAGGTGCTTTTATTACCACTGCTAGTATAGGAGTTCATGTGCGGTTATACCCTCCCCCCTGCTACTATAGGTGCTATTATTCTCACTACTACTATAAGGGCTCCTTTGCTATTTCCCCCATTGCTACCATAGGTGATATGCAATTATCCACACTGCTACTATAGTGGCTTTTGTGCTATTATCACCACTGCTACTAGAGGTGTGGCTGTGCTGTTATCCCCACTGCTACTAAAGGAGTTCATGTGCTATTATCCCCACTACTACTTTACTTTCTACTCTGCTATTATCCTATTTGTACTCTAGGACTCTAGAATTATCTTCACTGCTACTATTGCGTTGCTGCTAGCAGGACTAAGGTTGACAACTTTCTAGAAAAAGTATTATACTACCTATTTGTTTTTTATACTGATGGCATTTTATTACTGACCAATTGGTCAGTTTATGCTGCTTTCTCAACTTGATCCGAAACGCAGCTCTGTTGGTGCAAGATTTTGTATTGGGTAAGCCAGCTGAATTTGGCATTGCCATTGGCCAGTTTTGTTTGCACATCACTTTAACTGCCGACTGATTTGTCATTTTATCTGCCCATGTTTGGGGTGTTCCGATGATTCTCCCCAATCAATATATAGCCAAAAATCGGCCTATCAATCAGACAGGTTGCATTGTCCTTTGCATGTCAGTGCCCATGGCCCATGGCCAACGCTGTAAACTAATTGCTAGGGCCAAATGATTCTATTAGACTATATCGCCCTGCCTTTGGCAAACAAACAGATCTTATAGTGTATGTGATGCCATGTTGAGTGAGAGCTTCTAACTGCTTAAAACTGAAGTAATGAGCCCCTGGTCATGTGCATATACAGGTATAGGACAGGTTATCCAGAAAGCTCATGAGCTGGGGTTTTCCAGATACAGATCATAGTTTGTATCTTCATACCTTAAAGGAGAACTAAACCCTTAATTAAAAAACTTACCACCCTACCCTATATAGACCACCCTTGCTCTTACCCCCAGCCTAGCTGTTATCCCTTGTAAATGCCCCTAATGCTTTACTTACCCTTTGGTTCAGATTCAGGGCAGCCATCTCCTAGCTCTCCAGTCTTCCCAAAGATTACCAAAGAGAAGATGACGCCTGCAAACTCAGAGGGATAAGTAAAGCGAGCCTACAGGAGAGAATTTTTGGCAGGACATCTGTTTTTTATGCAACCAAAAACCTCTAAGCCATTAATTAAAAAATAAGCACCTGCTTTGAGGCCACTGGGAGCAACATCCAGGGGGTTGGAAATCAACATGTTGCTCGTGAGCTACTAGTCCGGGATCACTGCTTTAAGGGGTTAGTTCTCCTTTAAGGCTACTAGAAAATCATGTAAACAATAAATAAACCCAATAGGCTGGTTTTGTTTCCAATAAGGATTAATTATATCTGAGTTCAGATCGAGTACAAAGTATTGTTTTATTACAGAGAAATAGTAAATTATAACATTTTGATTATTTGGATAAAAAAAGTCTATGGGACATGGCCTTTCTGGATAACAGATCCCATAGCTGTATTTAGGGTTGCCACGTTTTCTGGAAAAAAAATACAGGCCTCCCTATTTATTTGTTTAGCCTATTTATTACAGTGAGATCAACTATAATTTTTACCAGCAAGGTGGCAACCCTATTGGAAGGCCACAGAGGGGGCTACCACTAGGGTTGCCACCTTTTCCTGAAAAAAATACGGCCTTCCTATATATTTATCTTTTTTTCCTATTAATAAAATTGGGATCAACCATCAAAAATACCGGCCAGGCTGGTAAAATACCGGCCAGGTGGCAACCCTAGCTACCACAGACCTGTAAGTTTTTGTGTCGCTGAAATGTGTATAACTGTACGGGCTGACCATTCTTACAGCCAGATTTATGCCACAATAAGGCACTGAATGACTGACATAAGCTGCAGGTCCAGACTGGCAATCTGTGGGTTCTGGCAAATGCCAGAGGGGATGCTGTGAGGCGACAAAGTCACGCCTTAGTGGACTGTTTGGCCTGTGCAGCAGTAATGGCAAAGCCTACTTTGATTCTCAGTCCAGACCTGATAGTCTGTCTTCAAAATATAGGCAGTTCTAAATAGATGGGAGGGGAGCCTGCAGCGTGACTGATATTGTCAGCGTTGTAGAGTTGTCACATAAACAAATTCTCAGAGCACGCATTTCCTGGACAACAAAATGAGCATTACCAAGCAGCAACTGTACACTCGTATATGATGTACACACACTACTACCACCCCCCACATTCTCTTTCCCTTCTCTCATCCCGCTGCGCCCTCCCCTGACGTCACTGCGCACTCACACTTGGCCCCACCCCTCTCGGGCAAAGGGTTGCCCCATAAGGGCCGGCGGAATGAGAAACCTCAGTCAGTGAGACCGGCTGCGGGATGGAGAGCGTGTTGGGGTGTGACGATGAGATCTGTAAGTTGATGCCTAGCTTGTCAGTGGGGGTTATGCTCGTTATTGTTTGTGGGTCTTTGGTTCTGTGCTGCTAAGGCTGACTTGCCCTGCTGGTGCATGGATGCGCTCAGTTGCCATGGTGATGCCTGGACTGTAGGTACTATTTGCCTCAGGGATGCCGGTCTGTCGCTGCATGGAGCTGCGAGTCTGTTGCAGCCGGGAAGTAGAAGTGCTGCTCTCGCAGCCTGAATAAAATCATACTTATCTGCCTGTAGGGGCTCCAACAAAAGCTGCCTGTCTCAGTACAGGTTAGTGCCTATAGTAAAAGCGCCTAGGGGGTGTCAATAAATTACATCTATAACATAGCTATAAAGCAATAGCTAAACTGCAACTCACAGCGTGCTCTGTCAGGCAACAATAATCGTCTTTCTTCATGTGTTGTAGGGATTTGTCATTTTAAAATGGCAAGAGACAATGGAAGGAAGGAAGAGTGACTCCTTCCCAGCTAAAAGCATTGTAGAGCGGTTTGCTGTACCCATGGAAATGTCTCAGGCACCAGAGCAGGGGCAGATAATGAATAGGCTTCCCTAGGCCTAGGAGCTCACAGTGTGGGCCAATCTAGCCTTTTCCAATATTAATTTTATTTTCTTTCAAAAATGTATTTTTATCTTAGCGCCTTCTCCACTAACTAATCACCCCAGTCCTGCTTCCCTTCAGTAATCTGTGGCAGTGCCAGGACATCCGGCACTGGAATAATAGAGACATTGCCAGTGACTGGTGAATAGGAGCCAGAGTTGAGCACCCAAGGCAAAGCTGGCCCACACCTCTGTTATTTCTTTCATAGTTATTGTGTTTGCCATCACTTTTCTGTGTATCCACCACCCCATTAGTAAAGTAATTCCTACCAACATTACCAGTGTGTGCTCTGTCCCTGCTCCTGGGTTTGTGTTCTTCATTTATTTTGTTCTCTGAAGCATGTTTGCATTTTAGCCCCTGCTGTCATATAGTGTGTTTGCCATTGTAATGTGTCAACCTTTCATTACATGATTATTTAAGGCCCAAAAGAGTTGTGACCATAACTTTTCAGGGTCCCTGCTATCTGCACTGTACAGCATATGTGAATTCCATGAAGGACTTTGTTTATTCCAGTTACAATCAAGGTCGGACTGGGGGGCTTGGGGCCCACCAGGGCTGCTGTTTTGGGGCCGCCAAACCCCCTCCCCTGGCCCCCCCCGCCTACCCTTTTTTCCTGCTTGCGGCGGCAACCAGGTCTGAACTGAGTTCAGGGATCAACGCTAATAGCAGGTCTGGGCTGGTCAAGTCGAACCCTGGTTACAATTACAGTCAGTCAGTAAAATAAGCTCAGAATATGAATATGGTCTACATATTGACAACATTGATGTAAGGGTGCAGCTAGTTTTACTTTTACTCTGATCTCCCCAACTTTCCATCCTTCCGTAGCTGTCACTCACAATCCTTTTTTAATCCAGTAACAATAGAACCCATTTATTTTAAGTTTTTCAGGGGACCAGAAAAAAATTATGTAAAATCCAGGAAAACATAAAATTGGGGATATGCATTACACATTATACATTGGTGGAACCACAAAAAACAATAAAATGCTGGAAAATAAATCAGGGTATGTAAAATCAAGGTTTAACTGTATATAGGAAATAATGTACCCTTTGTTGAAAAATATAAGGGCATTAGAGGTTACCAGGGATTTTCTTTACCCTATATTTTTTATAGACCATGGAACTCTTAGGCGATTTCTAGTATCCTCATATATTTTACAACAGAAGACACATGATTTTTTTTAATGAGTCTTGGCAAATAACATCACTAAGCACAGATTATAACGGATGATATCAGCAAGTGCTGTTTATAATAATATTTGAAAGGACATTCATGACTTGTCTACTATAAAAAGAATGGTATATATGTGATAGTAAGTCCTTTCCCCTTCTATTTGTCATCTCAAGTTACATACAATTATTAGGGCTTACTTAGGATCTGACTCCAAATATAACTTGTATTAGCGCTTTATGTCAAGTTTATGAGCTAATACTTTGCTAGACATGATTACTATCACTTACTTTTGTGCAAAATCTATATTGTACCATGACAACTGTGCTGTCTTTTTCTAAATAGGTCAATAAAGGGGATCTGTTAGCCCACAAAAATCATTTTTTATGTCTCCATGTACATGATATTGATGTACACTTTAACGCATACAACAGCCTCGGTAAATAATAAACATTATCATTTATAAATTATGTAGCCTACAGAAGCCCAGTGACAGCAAAACAAAAAGTCATAGGCTGCAGTCAAGTGCACAGACAAAGCAGTAAATAACAGATGACAACAGATCTTGTCACTCGGTATCCCTGCCAATGGGTTTTAATTAAACTCGTCTTTCATTCTTCCTTTTAATGGGAAAAGATAGCAGTGCTTTTGTATAAATAAACATTCAGGACACCAGCAAGGGAAAACTGCAAAAAGCTTCAGCAGAACCTGTGGCCTGTGATAAACTCTGATGTTTTGATTTGTTTATACATTACAACCCCCATTTTATGTTATTTTGGGGAACAGAAAAAAAGATGTAATATCCAGGACAATGCAAGATCAGGGATGCAATGAAGTTCAAAGGCAATAAGCTCAGCAGTTAAATTTAAAACAAAAAACTCCAGCGGAGTTCACAGTAGCCATCTTCTCTTTGGTCTTCTTACTGTAGTGAACAGTGTTTTTGGCTCATGCGCAGTTGGAGCTACAGCGCATGCTCACCAGAAGATTACTGCGCATGTGCCGAAAAAGCCGTTCACTACAAGATGAAGACCGAAGGAGACAAGATGGCTGCTGTGAACTCCGCTGGACAGGACCTGCAAGGAGGGGTAAGTAGAAAGATAGAGGCATTTGCCCAGGGTAGGATGGGCAGAGGAGGGAGGGGGGCCTATTTAGGGTAGGGGGTACCTATGATTACGTGTGTCTGCACACGAAACGCGTTAGGACTACTATTGTTCGTGAATAAAGCTATCTTTTAACCGCTCCGAGAGTCCGGTGAAGTGCGTGCCTTTTTGGTGAAAAGAATATATGGAAGGGGGATACAAATGACGGGGTTTGGTTCTCCTTTAATCTGAAATATGTGTTATGTGTGGGTTAGATATACAGAATTGGCTGGCTTCCAACATAAGCAGATCTTGATAAGGAAAAATGTATTCTCAATCCCCAAAACAAGTAAATATTTCTTGTGTGTGAGAAAAAGACAAAAGTTCCAGATTAAAAAATAATAGAAAAAATGTCTCACAATACTTACTTCTGATTCTGTGTTATATTTCTTGCCTAAAGCAGTATTGGGAAATGTATAGCGTGTCTTGTGTTTGTTGTCCCTACTTTAACTGCTAAGGTGTATCTCCATAGTAAAGTTTGTTAATATTCTAACCTATAAAGACCTTTTTTTTTGTATAAACATCTTACTGTGCAACAAGGTTGTCACAAAGAAGGTTGACAGTAGAACAGGGAGTGGTTCTGGGGCCGCAGTCATTTTCTGGGGGTTACAATAGCAGCCCAGTTTGTAGGAAATTAAACACCAGGGCACAGGGCCCTATTTCCACATATGTGTAGTAACTCATTGTAGGAAATAAAAGAATGAGCTGTTGAAAAACCTAATTTTATCTGATCTCTAATAGGCGTACTCTGCACTGGAAATTGCTGTATACGGTGCAATCAGTATTAATAGGGGTACACATACTGCAAATAATCCAGGGCCCTCATAATTTACAACAGAAGCCACATAATTGCTTTTATAATTCTCAGGCATTACAAGGCATGAAACACTAAACACAGTAAGGTGTGACACAGGCACCTATTTGTGTTCAGTGTAGATTTTTGTTGTTGGTACATAACTCATTGTGAGAGTGCTTGAGCAGAATGTTAGCATGCTACCCTCTTTATTCTCAGTCAGTGCTATATATAGAGTAATGTAGAGCAGCCTTGCCTATAACACTCTGATATTGTAGCCACCACATATACTGCCGGGAAAGAGGCAAGTGCAATGATTTTAGGCCACTCTGGGGCACGTCAAATGCAGGCGCAAGATAAGGAGGACTTGAGATTGGATTCTCACGTATCGGAAGACCTGGTTTGGGGGCTGCTTTTTACATGTTACGAGGAGACTTAAAAGGAACAGTTCAGTGTAAAAGTAAACCAAAAAGGAAAGTCAGCGCACACCTATTCAAATAAGATATTGGGTGCTCATCCAAAGGAGACTCCCCATTAGGGTCTCCAACAAATTTTAACACTTAATCAAAGCCATGGAGAGCACACCTATTGTCAAGAATTCACTAATTTATTACAAAAAAACCCACAAATTATATAAGCAGAATAACGAAAAAATAAGGGGAAAAAAATATAGAAAATTAAAAAAGAAGGAGCCCAACGTGTTTCGACCTTAAGGGTCTTCCTCAGGGGCAAAAAATACAAAAACAAAACAAAAAATCGGCAGCAAAAATCGTTTTTCTTTTTCTATATTTTTTTTCCCTTATTTTTTCGTTATTCTGATTATATAATTTGTATTTCTTTTGTTTTTTTTGTAATAAATTAGTGAATTCTTGACAATTGGTGTGCTCTCCATGGCTTTGATTCAGTGTAAAAGTAAAAACTGGGAAAATATGATGTGCAAAATGTTTTTTTTTTCAATATAGTTAATCAGCTAAAAATGTAATGTATAAAGGCTGGAGTTAATGGATGTCTAAAGGTTGCCATACACAGAGAGATCTGCTCTCTCTCCCCGCTATAATGATCGGCAACGGGCTGTCGGAACGCGGGACCGCATCAATGAACAGATGCGCCCGCGATCCGACAGGATTTTTAGTCCCATCCAATCGACATCTGGCCAACTTTCGGCCAGATATTGATCAGGGAAGCCTGTCGGAGGTCTCCATACACAGGTAGGGTTGCCACCTGGCTGGTATTTTACCGGCCTGGCCGGTATTTTTGATGGTTGATCCCAATGTTATTAATAGGGGAAAAAGGTAAATATATAGGAAGGCTGGTATTTTTTTGAAGAAAAGGTTGCAACCCTATACACAGGCCAATAAGCTGCCGACTCTGGCCCGTGTATGGCCACCTTGACCTAACACAACAGAACACTACTTTATACTTCATTTTTTGATGTTACTGTTCCTTTAAAATCCTCTTTCTTCGCCACAGTCACAGTTCCTGGTATTTCCTGTACTAGGTGCTTTCCAACCACCTCTATTCTTCACTTGGTTAAAGCAACCTTCATGAGCCCAGCATAGTGTTTAGAGTGGACCCCCAGGGACATTATTGACAATATTGAGCTCTATTGGAACAGCAGTACTGCGAGTAAACCCTAAGATACAACCATAGAATAGTGCTTCCAGAGCCCCTATTGGGCAGGGTAGGATAGACATGTAATGGGCCCCGGTGTTTACCACAGCAGGGTGGTATTTGGCTGGATCTTGGCAAAGGGTGTTGTAGTTGTAATTGGCCATGGCCATGGTTAAGTGGGTGTACAGGGCACACTGTTTCTTAAAGGAATAGTTCAGTATAAGAATAAAAACTGGGTAAAACAGCTCTGTTTACTTTCCAGCAGACTAAGAAAAAGAGGTAATTTTGTATTCTAGTAAATCAAGCAGTAATGTCAGATGGGTTCATGCAATAAACTGTGGTGCCCTGTTTACTAGTAAAACTTTCCAGAGGAAACAAGGGCATCTTTTAGGAGTAGAAGAAAAGAAGTTTCAGCTTGAGCTTCAAAAAGGTAACCGATTTGTTTCAGAGTGAAGACATTTTAATGGATGCTGGGTTTTCATTTGGAGGGGATGAACTTGATGGACTTTGTCTTTTTTCAACCCAATTTAACTATGTAACTATGTAATATAGGAATTATGAAAAACAGCAGAACAAAAGTTACTTAAGTTAACCTAAACCAAGGAAACCTGCTCCACTTCTATCTAAAGTAGAATATCCTTTCTATACTAACGAAATGCAGGGTAAGTGTTTCCAAAACCTTATTTGCCGTAATCTGCCCATTCTTACAGGAACAGTTCAGTGTAAAAATAAAAATGTTTTCAATATTTAATGTATAAAGGCTGGAGAGACAGGATGTCTAACATAATAGCCAGAACACCACTTCCTGCTTTGCAACTCTCTTGGTTTCCACTGATTGGTTACCAGGCAGTAACCAATCAGAGACGTGAGGGCACATGGGCCATAACTGTGGCTTTTGAAGCTGAGCTGCATACGGAGGATCAATTGCAAACTCACTGAACAGTTATATCCCATGTGGCCCCTCTTCAAGTCACTGGCTAACTCAGAGTTAGAGAGCTATAAAGCAGGAAGTAGTGTTTTATTATGTTAGACTTCAAGTTGCTGATTGGTTACTACCTGGTAACCAGTGGAAACCAAGAGAGCTGAAAAGCAGGAAGTAGTGTTCTGGCTATTACTTTAGACATCCAGTCACTCCAGCTTTTATACATTACATTTTTGTCTAACTAACTAACTATATTAGATGTGTCATGTGCCACAGTGTTTCATTATGGCAATTATGATGATGATAGTATCTTTCCGTGCTTTATCTGTATTTAGGGAGTTATTACAACCCCCCCCCCCCCACACACACAGTGTATATAGCAAGATCTCTAACACAATGCCAGCCTGTCAGCAAAAATCACAGAATGCATCCAAATTCTTGTACCATGCGAGTGGGAGGGAAGTAATGTTATTGCGAAGCACTGAAGCAAGGACATATGTGAACTGGGTGAGGCAGCTAGCTATAAAACCTTTAACTACTCTATCCAACAATCCAATGGCCTTGCCTTTGCTAATATCATACTGTAGTTGCTATCTATGCATTTCCATTTATAGAATATGGCTCACAGATGGTGTGAATAAAGTAAAGCTAGCCATAGACGCAACGATCTGATCGTATGAATCCTGGATTTGTACGATTTTCGGATTGTGTGTGGAGTGTCCTGACATTTGTCGTGCCATGCCAATCGGTCGTTTGGTCGATCGGACAGGTTAGAAAATTTCTGTCGGCTGCTGATGATACCTTTGCGTGTGTTGCCAATCGTACGATTTTCAGCGTTCGATTGTACGAATGGTATTCGAGCAGGACTTAATCAAAGAAGCCTATGGGGGGATCCCATAGGCTTCTATTGCAATTCGGTAGGTTCAATCTGGCGAAGTAGGCATTTGAAGGATTTTAAAATTTTAATTCCATCGATCATCGAATTATCGAATATCAGATCATTCGATGATCGAAGAGGCCAAATTAGAGTATTCGAATATCTGATTAAATCATACGATCGTAATTCGATCATATTCGATCTAACTACGATCTATTCACGTGAATTTTGTAAATTTGCCCCTTAGTTGTGTGTTCTTGACTATTTTCAGTTTAGGCTATACACTTAAAAAATTACGATCTTTCCTACAATGTGGACAACCTAATGACGAATCCACAGAACATTTTGTAGCAGCTTTGAGAGAGCTGGTTGTTACCCGTGAGTTTGGGACTTATACTGACAGAAAACGTGGTGCAAGAGAAGTGCACTTTCAGCCTGGATCTTTAGTCAGAATTAAGAAACCAGGAATACTGAAACAATCTAAATTTGCTCCACCATTTAAAGTGAGACGCCAGCAAGGACCATACACATATGAACTGTCTGATGGAATGCAAGTCGTCTTGCTCCTGCTAGATATGACTTTGGAGAAGCTCCATTTGATGAAGGACATTTTCCTACTCCTGATGCCAACCACAATAGGCCTGAAGAAAGTGAACCTATAAGGCATTAGGGATGCACCGAATCCAGGATTTGGTTTGTGATTTGGCCAGGATTCAGCATTTTCCAGCAGGATTCCGCTGAATCCTTGTGCCCTGCTAAACCAAATCCTAATTTGCATATGCATATTGCGTCACAAAACAAGGAAGTAAAAAATGCTTTTTCCGTTCCTGTTTGTTGTGTAATTAAAGCACTTTAAAGTGGACCCATCACCCCAAAATAATATTCGAAATCATATTTTATCACATTAGTCAAGCCTAATGAACTTTAATTACACTATATAAATTATTTGGATTTTGTTTCCTTCAGTCTGGGAATTCAAAATTATAGCAAGCTGGCAGGAGCCATTTTGTGGACACTGTTATTAAGGCAAGCTTTGCATCATCTCAGAATCTTGTTTGTGCACCAGAATGGGGAACCCAATCTCCATCCCCATGTCCTGGCTACACAATTAAATGGTTAAGAGAACTGGGGGAATGTCTATAGCAAAGTTGTTCTCTCGCTCTGCCTATGAAGTGAGAATGCTTCAATCCTCCAACAGGTCACCGCAATCCCTTATGCACTTGTAATCTTCAATCCACTAATGAGGAGAGCACTCGATAAGCATAACTGCTGTGAAGATGCTTTATTCGATAACTACAAAATACACGACATGTTTCGGGCTTTACATGCCCTTTCTCAAGTGTAAAGAACACTTGAGAAAGGGCATGTAAAGCCCGAAACATGTCGTGTATTTTGTAGTAATCGAATAAAGCATCTTCACAGCAGTTATGCTTATTGAGTGCTCTCCTCATTAGTAGAATGAAGATTACAACTGGGGGAATGTGTGGGGAGCAGTGGCATCTAGGAAGTGCTGAATGGAAAGTGAAAGTAATTATCTGCCCGCCTCTAAGCCTAAGGCATTGAGGAGTGGCAGACAATATTTGATTGACAGCTGTGATTTCTAATTTAACTTTAAAAAGCTATGAATGCTTTAATAAAAATTTGAAATTGGGTTTTCATGTTTAATTTAAAAAGGACTTTTATTAAACAGATTTTTGTGTCTGGGTGACAGGTCCACTTTAAGCAGCAGGTACTGCATTGTGGCTTTGCCTCAGTGGCGCCTGAGTCTGCATCTAGTATCTGCCCTCATATGGATATTTAAAATTTATAAATGAAAAAAAGAACTTTGTTGGATTTTTATCTTCTAAAAAATCACTTGGTGCTCATCCAGTATAATGTACAGTAGGCTGACATGTACAGCATTTGATAGAATTGCAGGGTTCTTTCTTTTTGTGGTGTTCATTCCTGTGGTTTGTTTCAGTGCTCCGCTCAGAGAGAGAATTTCACAACGCAGCCAAGACAAACGATATTGAGAAGATGAGGCAGCTGATAAAGCATGGAGTGGATGTTCGGGTCAAGACCAGTGTAGGTACAGTATCCCTTCTGTATTACTGTGCATTATTATCTTGTTTATTGTATCTGGTCCTGAGAGCATTCTTTCTTTACTTGGACTCTCATAGGGCCAGGTACTTTTCTATAGCTTGAACATGGCTGAAAGTTGTTTGTTTTGTTACCAGGAAACAGTAGTAATAATACCTGATCATTTACCTAGGACAGGGCAGTACTATGCTGTTGAGTTTTGCAAGTTCTACATTTCTGGCCGATACAGAGACCCAGAGTCTAGAAAAGCAGAGACTTCTATAATATCTATTCTGAGAAGTGTAATAAACCACCTATTTGAATACACAAAACTGCAATGGTTGGCACATTGATCCACTATGACACAGCAATATTTTATCCCTCTTTATTGAGAAAGTTGTGATTAGTATTCCAGGCACAGCTAAACTTTGACTTTGCTGTTGGTGGTCCTGTCTGCAGAAGTTTCTTTGGAGTTGTAGTTTATCATTTGGCATGAAATATGGTTGGTATCAAAGGTTGATATACACATAATATTATAGCTTTCTTGTCAGTGGATCATATTCTTTCTCTGTCATTTCATCTCTGTTTCAGGCAGACAGGACAGCCCTACACTGGGCAGCAGGATCTGGGCACAAGCAGGTGGTACAACTACTTTTGGAGCATGATGTACCTCTGGATGAGGAAGACAGTGTATGTATGAGAGCTGTAGATTGTCTCTATGGCTAAATGTCTAAGCAATTTAAATGAAAAGATAATGAAAATAACTGCTGTTAAATCTAAGTAAAAAAATTGCTTGACCCTATAATGGCTGAAGATCACACAATTAATATATATTTCCATGTATATCTGAAGCTCTTGTGCAGTTTGCTATTTCTAATAGACTACTCTTTTTAATTCAGTTTGGGATGAACGCTCTGCTGCTTGGGGCCTGGTTTGGGCATCTTCCAGTTCTGCAGATCCTCGTAAATGCTGGAGCCAAAATAAACTGCCAGAATAAGGTAAAACTTTTCCTTTAACATTTTACACCTAACACAGCATGTGACTTGTTGCTGTTAGAATAAAGCAATGTGGAGGAGGAGGATTTCTTCAGTAGACATACCTCAAATCATGTTCTTAGAAGCCAATTGTCAAGGCAAACAGAAATTATAATTGGAGGAGAAGTTTCCATCACAGGCAAGCAGAATTAATTATTTAGTCATCATAATGTCATGCCCCAGTTGAACCCTTTCTGAAGCCCAAGTTATAGAGAGGTTGCTAGAGAATGTAGCATTGATATCTGAATTAATAGCTTAGTCGTATAGCTGTGTATCATTTGAACTGCAGTCAGTAGGCTCACTTGGAAATAACTTCTACGGGGGACTTGCAAATAATAGGAGAAGGTACAAATAGAAATGAAATTTTGTTTAAAAATAAGCGATTGGTAAGCGATTTGCACTTGGGAGAAAAAAATCTTATTTACTTTGACGTTGGCGACATTTCTTCTAAACACACAATTTTAATTGGAAAGGCAGCCAATAGACACAAAATAGACAGAAATATCAATTTTCAGTGAGATACATTCAGTACCTCAGATAAAGACCATTTTATAATGTTTTCAGGTGTTTTCACTTTAAAAGAAACCCAGTGCTGAGTTGTACAATGCTGTTCTAGAGGATGCTATTCATAGTGAATGAGAAACGTAGTTTTCCACTGTTATTTCAGTGCTAGGCGAGGAAATAAGTTCCTTTCACAACTTTCTTCCTGTTACTCTTGATATAACTTGCCTAGCCTTAGGGGTTTTACCAGCTTTTATTTAAAAAATAATTATCTGCAAATTTGCTTTTTGCATAAACAGCGTCATTTTTATGTGTTTGTGTGTGTAAGGCCCTGGTAGAATGGTTGGCTTTGGTCACCTAAAGAAGGTAGCAGCCCCTCAATATGAAATCCTTCTTTTCTATGTAAACGGCTCTGTTTGCTTTACAGCAGACTAAGAAAAAAGAGGTAAATTATATTCTAGTGCAGTGATCCCCAATCAGTAGCTTGTGATAAACATGTTGCTCTCCAACCCCTTGGATGATGCTCTCAGTGCCCTCAAAGCAGGTGCTTATGTTTGAATTTCATGCTTGAAAGCTAGTTTTAAGTATAGTGCCAAGTAGAGCCTCCTGTGCTGCCAGTCCACATAGGGGTTACTAAATAGCCAATTACCGCCCTTATTTGGCACCCCAAGGGACTTTTTCATGGTTGTATTGCTACCCAACTCTTTTTACATATGAATGTGTCTCCTGTGTAAAAAAGATTCTAGTGAATCAAGCAGTAATGTGAAATGGGTTAATGCAATAAACTGTGTGGTGCCCTGTTTGCTAGTAGAACTTTCCAGAGGAAACAATGGCATCTTTTAGGAGTAGAAGAAAAGAAGTTTCAGTTTGAGCTGCAAAAATGTAACAGATTTGTTTCAGAGTGAAGACATTTTAATGTAGGCATTGTGAAAGACAGCAAAACAAAAGTTGCTTAAGTTAACCTAAACCAAGGAAAACTGCTCCACTTCTATCAAAAGTAGAATTTCCTTTCTATACTAACGATACACAGGGTATTTCCAAACCCTTATCCACCATAATCTGCCCTTTCTTAAAGCAATCGTTAAAAATAAAAAGTGGTTAAATAGATAGACTGTGCAAAATTTTAAATGTTTCTAATGTAGTTATTTTCACTTTTATTTTGTCTCAATATCACCACTTCAGTTCTCCCCCTTTGTTTTTTTTAGAATGGACTGAACTTGCTCCATTGTGCAGCTCTGAGAGGTCACATCAGAGTCATGGAATTTATTATGGAAGACCTGGAAGGCATCAAGCTTGATAAAGTAGATAAGGTACTCCTGCCAAGTGATGATGATAATGATGAGATTTCCACAAATGTGTTTTCCTCCCCTTTTAAGGGAAATCCAAACCCCCAGGCGCTAACCCCTACCCCCACCCCCAGTCCCCTCCAGCGACGTTCACAGGGGCCATCTTCTCTTCAAAGCGCTTCTTCCTGAATGCTGCTCTGTCGGCAGTGCAGACGCTGGTGCTACTGCGCATAAAGTTCAATCAGCGAACTTCGTGCACATGCGCAGTAGTACCAGCGTCCTGCTGCGCATGCGCCGCTGAGAACTGGCAGATCCAGGAAGAAGTGGTTTGAAGAGAAGATGGCCCCTGTGAACGTCGCTGGAGGGGACTTACACAGAGGGGTAAGTAGCAACTTAGGGACAATAGCCCGGGGGAGAGGTAGGCCGGGGGGGAGGAGGGAGATGGGCCTTTGAGGGGTGTGTGGGGGAGGGGTTAGCGCCAGGGAGTAACTAGTGCTTTGCTGGTGCACTCTCAGTGCTCTACCTTATGGGAAAATAAATAGGACAGGTGCTTCTGAATTGGTGTAGGATTCAACTGTAAAGTCAGATAAATCAGTTGAATCCAGGAGCAAAAAATATTATCAAAAAAACAAAAATCTTTATTTTACATCATGTACAAAAAGCCTGACGCATTTCGTGTCCTAAGACACTTAATCATAAGCTGATGATTAGCCTATTATTAAATGTCTTAGGACACGAAACGCATCAAGCTTTTTGTACATGATGTAAAATAAAGATTTTTGTATTTTTGATAATATTTTTTTCTCCTGGATTCAACTGATTTATCTGACTTTGGAGTGGTGCCTGCCTCTTTTCAAGTTTCACCAGTGTTTTACTCCCCTTTGCTGAAGGTCTGGGGCATGAGCAGCCGGACCCACCATGTAAGCTTGTCCAGTCACATTAGAGAATCCATGCTTCTCACAGTTCCATGTTCTATAGGATTCAACTGTACTGTTAAAAAATGTAAAAAGCATGCTGCCTCCATGCACCTCTATAACTGCTGCTATTACTGTAAATTCCTCCTAATGTTTAACCAGAAATATCTTCCTTTTGAAATACTTAGCAGTAGGGTTATCAAAGGAACAAGTTGCCTTTTGTTTGTGCATATATTGTCTTTCAGTTTTCAGTTGAGTGATCATTTTAGGGTGAGGCCAAGCTTAAGAGTTGTAAAAACAAATGGGAAAAAAAGCAAATGTTTCCTGAGGCCACACAAGTACCGTAGTAACATAGTAAGTTAGGTTGAAAAAAGACACGCCCATCAAGTTTAAACTTTTAACTCTATTTTAACCTTCCTAACTGCTCGATCCAGAGGAAGCCAAAATCCCCAGTTTGAAACCTCAGAAGGGGAAAAAATTCCTTCCTATCTCCAAAATGGCAATCAGATTAGTCCCTGGACCAGCTTGTACTATGAGCTATCTTCAATAACCCTGTATTCTCCTCATTTGCTAAAAAAGCCATCCAACCCCTTCTTAAAGCTATCTAATGTATCAGTCTGCACTACTGATTCAGGGAGAGAATTCCACATCTTCACAGCTCTCACTGTAAAAAAAAAAAAACCCTTCCGAATATTTAGGCAGAACCTCTTTTCTTCTAATCGGAATGGGTGACCTTGTGTCAGCTGGAAAACTACCTACTGGTAAATAAAGCTTTAGAGAGATTATTATATGATCCCCTTATATATTTATACAAAGTTATCATATCATCCCTTAAGCACCTCCAGCGAGAACAACCCCAATTTGGCCGGTCTTTCCTCATAGCTAAGATTTTCCATACCGTTTACCAGCTTAGTTGCCCTTCTCTGTACCCTCTCTAATACAATAATGTCCTGTTTGAGTGAGGGAGACCAAAACTGTACGGCATATTCTAGATGTGGCCTTACAAGTGCTCTATAAAGTGGAAGAATGACCCCCTCCTCCTGTGAATGTCCCTTTTTATACAGCTCAAGACCTTTGATGCTGCTGACTGGAATTGCTTGCTACAGCCAAGTTTATTATCAACAAGGACACCAAGATCCTTTTCCATTTTTGGATACATTTAGTGGCTACATAAGATGAAACATTTCTCAGCAGTATGTGGAATATTAGCAACTATTGTATCAATTCACACAGCTGCCTTTCAATGAAACACAGGTATTCTGCTCAGCAGGAAAAAAGATAAGAAATCTAAGTAATACTTTTAAACAGGTAAAGAGCCTGCAACCCCCCTCCCAGAGCTTCTTTAGGGTAGGGACAGACAGGGAGATTCAGGGAGATTCTGTCGCCTGCTAAAAACGCCAGGCGACAGAATCTCCCCGAATCTCCCTGTCTGTCCCTACCCTTAGAAGTTGAAAAATGAATATACGTCAATATTAAAAAAATATTAGTCTTTGTTTCTGGCAAACTATCTGAAAGCAACTGAACTGGAAAAAGTGTTTGAAGGTGAGCAACCCTTTAACCCCTTTAAACTTCAGAGTAGTGTGTGTATGTATGTTTATATGTGTATATATATATATTTATATATATATATATATATACATACAGCACTATCAAGTCCTTGTGGCTTATATAATGTATATCTTAACTCCTTTTCCACTCATCTGCCTTAGGTTTGTTTTTATAGGGGCCACTAGGGGATATATATGTCCCTTTATAAAGACTGTTACCTGTCACAAATCAGTCTCTCAACAACTTGCTTTGCATTTGATCCGTGTACTAATAAACCATCTTTCTTTCTTTGTAGTCAGGCAAGACAGCTTTTCACTTGGCTGCAGAACATGGCCAGTTGGAGGCTGTTGAATTCCTAATTGGTTCTGGGTGTCAGCACAGCTTAAAGGACAAGGTAATGTCAAAAACAAAAAGTAGAGAAAGTAAATATTGCAAGCCTTGTTATAGACCTTCTTACCAGTAGTATGAAAATTATGAAAAAGTGTGTGTGATGTTGGCTCAGTAGGTACTAATAAATGACTTGTATACTTCTGCTAGGATGAAAACACTGCTCTGCACTTGGCATCCAAGAATGGACATGCAGAGGTCTTGCAGAAGATTGTAGAGACTGGAGTTGAGTTGAATGAAAGCAATACAGTAAGTGAAGTCTCTTAGTACTATAGTAGTCCTTCAAAATTATAGTAATACATCAATTATATATGATAAAGTTTCATATTTGAAAGCCTGCATTTTCATTTCATTCTTGTATTAAACATCATGTAAAAAGGTGCTTACTGCAAATGTTAAATAATACAGAATAGCCTGTAAACAAATGATCACTGAATTATCAGGCCAGTGAACTATAATGCTTGAGACTCTCTTATGGCAGCCATACAGCAATCAGCACTTTACCAGAGACACTTCATTGAAAACAAATATTTTATAATTTTACAGGATATCATAAGATGGTTGTTCAGGAAGATCTACCTAAAGGTGGCCATACACGGAGAGATCTGCTTGTTAGGTGATGTCGCCAAACGAGTGGATCTCTCTCCGATATGCCCACCTGATCGTGGGCCCTAGGGCCCAATGATTGGATCAGAATGACTCAGATATGGGCGGTCGGATTTTGTTTTAATTCATTTTTTTTTTTTCAACAAAAATAAACTAAAACAGATATCATTATTATTAACATGTACTGTATTTTTATAGCGCCAACTTATTTCGTAGCGCTGTAAAGTGAATGTGATTATACAACTAAATCACATGAATTACATACATAGAACATAAGTAGTTACATACATCACAATAAATATGGAGTTACATACATCACAATAAATACCGGTACAGAAGGTAAGGAAGGCCCTGTGCAGAAAGAGCTTACAATCTAAAGGGAAGGGAATGATACACAAGGTGTGGGAATGGGCAAGATCAGAGTAAAGTGGGTGAGAGATGTAGTACTGTAAGCGGTATTGCATTGGGTAGTTAACAGTGAGGGTAGGCTTCTCTAAAAAAGTGCGTTTCAAGAGATTTCTTGAAAGCTGAAAGATTGGGAGAAAGTTGGACAGACCGTGGGAGAGAATTCCAGAGGAGGGGTGCAGCTCTTGCAAAGTCTTGAATGCGAGCATGTGAGGAGGTAATGAGAGAAGAGTTGAGTAGCAGGTCAGTAGAGGAGCATAGTAAGCGGTTGGATGAGTAGATGGAGATTAGTTCAGTGATGTAGGGAGGGGCAGAGTTATTAAGTGCTTTGAATGTCAGGGTCATTAATTTGAATTTAATTCTGAAGGGGAGTGGAAGCCAGTGCAGGGATTGGCAGAATGGCATGGCAGAGGAAGAGCGGTTGCTGAGGTGTATAAGCCTAGCAGCAGTGTTCATTATGGACTGGAGAGGTGACAGTTTCTGGAGGGGAAGGCCAATTAAAAGAGTTACAATAGTCTAGACACAATATGACAAGAGATTGAATAAAAATTTTGGCAGCATCTTGGGTGATAAATGATCGTATTTTGGATATGTTCCTTAGGTGGAAGTGACATGACTTAACAAGTGACTGGATGTGAGGAGTGAATGTCAGGGCAGAATCTAGGATAACCCCAAGGCACTGGGCCTGGGGAGACGGGGTGATAGTGGAATTGGGTTTGCAATTGCAGAGAATCAGTAATTTCGAAAACAAATTTTTTAAATTAGTGTTCCTTAAATGCAGTAAAAATGATGACTAGTATAAAAATATCCAATCTCCTGTACCTTTCCAGAGTGGAGCTGGTGATGTCGCCCATGATAACAGCTATATTGTGTACAGTATAGACAAGGGGTTCTGAATTCTCCTGTAAGCTAGCATAGATTGCTGGTACATGTGGTATACAAGGTTGTTTGATATTTATTTGGCACAAATCTTTGTCATACAAATCTCAACCATAGAACAATGAGTATACAGTGTAAATAGCCTGGAAATAATTTACTGCCCAGAAACCTGGCACCCTCAGTATGTACAGAGTTAGAATCTAAAGCCAACTCATTATTGTACGTCCGTGTTCCCAGGCTGCATTCACTCAAGATTTCCGTCACTAAACAGTGCTTATTAAAACGAGTCACCTAACAACAAAAAGATCTAGTTAAAAACCATGCTGTAATTGGATCATATATGTAATACTGGAAAAGGATTAGATTACCTCTTTAGTAATGCCTTCTAAATGTGACCCTTTTGATGAATTTTGTGAAGTATATAAGAAAAAGGAAATGTAAGAATAGCAAAAATACAGAGTAGACATCTGTAGGAATAAAAACTGCACAGTGTATGGTTCTAGCTCACAGTGTAGTGGGAAGAGACCCAGTACAGAGATAGTTAGCCTTTTTTTTCAAAACACATCAGTTAATAGAGCTCCGGCAGAATTCTGCACTGAAATCTATTTTTCAAAAGAGCAAACAGATTTTCTTATATTCAATCTTGAAATATGACATGGGCCTAGACATTTTGTCAGTTTCCCAGCTGCCCCCAGTCATGTGACTTGTGCTCTGATAAACTTCAGTCCCTCTTTACTGCTGGAGTGATATCATCCCCCCCTTCTGCCAGAAGCCTAGCAAAAGAACAATGGGAAGGTAAACAGATAGCAGCTCCTTAACACAAGATATCAACTCTCTGGTAGATCTAAGAACATCACTCAGTAGTAAAAGCCAAGTCCCACTGAGACTGATTCAGTTAAATTAAGGGCTCATCCAGACGCAAAGATTCGGGGAGATTTGTCGCCTGGTGACTAAGCGCCTCTACTTTGGGGCGACAAATCTCCCTGAATGGCTTGCTCCTATCTCGCGCCCGCTAGCGCTAAAGTCGCCTGCGCCTCTAGGCAATTTCGAGCGACTTTGAAAAACGCGTTGCTGCGTGTGAATATGCGCATTTCGAGTGACTTTGAAAAACGCGTCGCTGCATATGAATAGGCGCAGGCACATACATACATAGTAACATAGTAAGTTAGGCTGAAAAAAGACTCACGTCCATCAAGTTCAACCTTTTTTTTTTTTTTTTTTACTTTTAACTGCCTAACTGCTAGTTGATCCAGAGGAAGGCAAAAAACCCCATCCTAAGCCTCTCCAATTTGCCTCAGAGGGGGGAAAAAATTCCTTCCTGACTCCAAAAAGGCAATCGGACTAGTCCCTGGATCAACTTGTATAATGAGCTATCTTCCATAACCCTGTATTCCCTCACTTGCTAAAAAGACATCCAACCCCTTCTTAAAGCTATCTAATGTATCAGCCTGTACAACTGATTCAGGGAGAGAATTCCACATCTGCACAGCTCTCACTGTAAAAAACCCCTTCCGAATATTTAGGCGGAATCTCTTTTCTTCTAAACGGAATGGGTGACCTCGTGTCAGCTGGAAAGACCTACTTGTGAATAAAGCATTAGAGAGATTATTATATGACCCCCTTATATATTTATACATAGTTATCATATCACCCCTTAAGCGCCTCTTCTCCAGCGTGAACATCACCAGTTTGGCCAGTCTTTCCTCATAGCTAAGATTTTCCATACCGTTTACCAGCTTAGTTGCCCTTCTCTGTACCCTCTCTAATACAATAATGTCCTGTTTGAGTGAGGGAGACCAAAACTGTACGGCATATTCTAAATGTGGCCTTACAAGTGCTCTATAAAGTGGAAGAATGACCCCCTCCTCCCGTGACTCAATGCCCCTTTTAATGCAGCTCAAGACCTTATTGGCCCTTGATGCTGCTGACTGGCATTGCTTGCTACAGCCAAGTTTATCCTCTATAAGGACTCCAAGGTCCTTTTCCATAATGGATTTGCCTAGTGCAGTCCCATTAAGGGTATAAGTGGCTTGGATATTTTTACATCCCAGGTGCATGACTTTACATTTATCAATATTGAATCTTGTTTGCCACTTAGCTGCCCAGATTGCCAGTTTGTCAAGATCCTGTTGCAAGGATGCCACCTCCTGGATGGAGGCGACTTTAGTGCTAGCGGGCGTGAGATAGGAGCAAGCCATTCAGGGAGATTTGTTGCCCCAAAGAAGAGGCGCTTAGTCGCCAGGCGACAAATCTCCTCGAATCTTCGCGTCTGGATGAGCCCTAAGGGTAACTGCACACCTGGTGATTCTGGTAGATAAGTTGCCAGGCGACTAATCGCCTCTTCTTTGGGGCGACTAATTTCCCCGAACTGCTTTCCCCTGTCTTGCGCCGGCTATAATGAAAAGTTGCCTGCGGTATGACACACGTTTTCCAGAGTTGCCCAAAGTTTCCTTGTGAGGCAACTTCGGGTAACTTTGGAATCGCCAGGTATGCCCTTACCCTAAGTAGGAGAAGTAACAGCCTGCCAGAAACTCACAATATGTCTAGCCCCATTTCAGATTTCAAAATTAAGTATAAAAAAAAAATCTGTTTGCTTTTTGAGAATTGGATTTCAGTGCAGAAGTCTGCTGGAGCAGCACTATTAACTGATGCAGTCTGAAAACAACATGCTTTCCCATGACAGTATCTTGTTAAGATTACGTTTGGTATGTCAAAGTACTATATGACTTATTCTAAGCAATTTTTTCAGTTGCCCTTGATTTATTAAATGTTAATTATTTGTCTTTTTTTCTGGCTCTTTCCTGCTATTAAATGTTTGTCACTGACCCGACAAGAAAATAAAAAAATAGTTTTATGTGGTTACAAATTATTGTGCCTTTTATTTCTTTTTAATCTTTCTATTCAGGCCCTCTGCTATATATCTTCAACTCTCTGATATACCACAGCTATGTTGCTAGGGCAAATTGAACACTAGCAACCAGATAATGGTTTAAAGTTCAAACTGAAAAGCAGCTATACATTATATTGGTGCTGTCCAACTTCTATGGTCCCGAGGGCTGCAAATTTTCTGGCCATTGTTGACCACTCCCCCCTTTTCAAACCACACCTTGGGGGCTCCCTAACAAGTATTTCCAAATAAACCTCCCAACCAGATTCATTTCCCTATGGCAGAGTATGGCACTCAGGCAGAATAGGACACACATATTATGGCACAGTAAAACCAAACAACTGCTCCAAGCTCCCACTTCACTTCATACACCCACAGTGTAGTTCCTTTCATATGCAATACCAGGTGCTCAGCCTCCAGCATCCCAACTGAATACACCATCCAAACATGAAACAGGCATTAAATAAATGATTTATTGCAGCAGGCTGCTGACCAAAAACACCTTACACGCTTAGGCAGGGGTCCCCAACCTTTTTTGCTCGTGGGCCACATTTAAATTTAAAAAAAGAGTTGGAGAGCAACACAAGCATGAAAAGGTCCATGTGGATGTCAAATAAGAGCTCTGATTGGCTTTTTGGTAGCCCCTATATGAACTGGCAGCCTACAGGAGAGAATGTTGGCTTGCCTCCAAGCCTGGAATTCAAAAATAAGCACCTGCTTTGAGGCCACTGGGAGCAACATCCAAGGGGTTGGAGAACAACATGTTGCTCACGAGCTACTGGTTGGGGATCACTGCTCTTATGGAATGACTCCCTTACAAACAGTAAAATGTAAACCCCTTAAACACACAACATCATAGTGACCCCTACTGGGCGTTTCACATATAACAAGAACTGATGTGCCTTTAGTAAAGCAACATTCACAAAAAGAGACCCTCAAGTTTTATTACACTCCTAACTTATTGTTAAAATTCAATATATCATTAATATGCAATATAAATGTCCAGAGATAATATAAACACCATTAAATCTTCCAGCACTTGGGATATTCACATCCACCGAAAATTCAAGTTAGTGTAAATAAGCAATATTATATCTTGTATTTATCCTACAAAAAGAGAGAGAGACAATTGCAGTTAATGTTTTTGATGTATTTGCAGGAAGGGAAGACAGCTTTGCACTTGGCCACGGAAGGGGGATATTTTGATTGTGTGAGAATTCTACTAGATGCAGCCTGTGAGGTGAATAACCAGACAGAGGTATGTGTGCCCACTGAATTAATACCAAGTGGTCCTCCTGTTCTGTTCTTTCTGGTGTAACAAATATACAGCTGCCCAAAAAGTGCTGTAAATATGACTGGTCACCTGTAACCTTAAATTTCTGTTTTTAACATTACTGGCCCTTTAAGAACATCCTAACTGACTCTGGCATCCTGTTGTAAGGCTGTATTTTGCTAGGGGTCAAGATATGAACATGTCCTTGCGATGCCAAAAGTCTTGAAGCTTGGTAAGGCCAGCTGTCATTTCTTATTTTGCGGAGAACTAGGCAGTGACATAAGAGCGCATAAACACTTAGCTGAAGGCTATAATTGGCCGTGCTCTATTCAGGAAATAAGCAGAGATGTATATTATTACTAACAAGCCCCGTCTTATTCTGTTTAGCAGAAGGGCATGAATGCCCTTCATTACGCTGCCTTCCATGGATATGAAGACATTGCCAGGATCCTTATAGAAGCAGGGATCAATATCAATGCTGTAAACCATGTAAGTACTTACTGTAAAGGTGAATTAACCATTCACAACTTCTCCCATTCTTCCACATATGAACGCTGACTTTTTTTTTTATTTTACAGAAAAAATCAACTGCTCTGCACATCTCCATACTTCAGAACTTCCCTGCTATGGCCAAGCTCTTAATAGACTTTGAGTGTGATCTGGACATCCCTGATTATGTAAGATCTGGTGGATCATCCCATTTATAATGAAATAGCAGGAATAGGGTAGAAAAGTGATACTGATATACCTGTTTCACTCCATGCACATCATTCATTTTTAAGGGCAAATTATTGCAGCTGTGTGTAGGTCATATTCATTACATCTGCTCCATCTGTCATGATAGAAGCCCAGCAGAAAGTACACGAGAGAAGAAGGGCAAGCCTACATAGAAATAAATCAGAGGAGCATATGTCAAAAATAAATAAAAGGGAAACTGGGGAAGAGACAAGACAAAACACAGAAAGTAAACTAGGTTATTGGGATTATGGGCAACCTGGCAGGGTTACAGGAGAACTAAAGCTTAACCAAATAAGTAGCTAGAAATTTATATTGGGCTTCTGTGCCAGCCCAAGGCAAAAAAAGTTTTTACTTCCTTGTTTTGTGACGAAAAGATTTCCTTAAAGTTTAAAGGATTCGGTTAGGCCAGGCACAAGGATTTGGCCGAATCCTGCTGAAAATGGCAGAACCCTGGCCGAATACCGAACCGAATCCTGGATTCGGTGCATCCCTACTCCAAAGATGCCCCAGTAGCTCCCCATCTTCTTTTCTGCTGATTCACTGATTCACGTGCTCTGTGCTGCTGTCATGCCAGCCTCATTTTCTTCTTGGTGCAATAAGTCCAGTATATAAAATAAGGCATTGTTGGCCGTAATCATTTTTAGGGTTTAGTTCTCCCTGATAAGATTAATGAAACATGGGGAAATAGCAGAACCATCTATGCCTTTAAGATATTTCCAGTATAACATGGTTTATAAATTGCAGATGTTGCAAACTCCTCTTCATATTGCGGCAGAGCATGGGCGACAGGACATGGCTGAAATGATTCTCATCGCTGGAGTAAACCTTAAGTCACAGGATAAGGTAAGGTCCAGTTACTCAGCACATATTGCAGAATAGATCAGGCATCTGCAGATGTTGTTTACCTACAGTTTTCAATATCCTCTCATAACAAAATGTTAAATGTTACTGTTTACCAACATGCATGGAGGCCTTGGCTAAACAGGTGCACAATATTTAATCCTAAAGCCACATTTCAACTTGTCATTCTAGCAGGGAAAGACTTCTCTGGATGTGGCTGCACGGGGGAATCATATCAATCTGGCAGATATGATTATTAAGGCTGATCGCTTCTATAAGTGGGAGAAGGTAAAAAAAAAACTAATATTTAATTTTTTGAATCCAAAGTCTTGCTCATTCCTTTCAAATACTGATACCTGTATTACATTATGCAGCACACTGGTACCAGGCTTACAACAAAATGGATACTCGTGCACAAAAACTTCCATTTGGACCAAATAATTATTTTCTTCTTATTTTGATGTCAAATAATACCCATATAGCTGTACTCTTCTTTGTTTTGCTGAACTTTAGAGGACACTTACATGTATAGAAATATAAAGTGGTTAGTATATATTTTTCATTTGCTTCACCACTAGCTTATATTAATGTGTTGATGACTTAGCAGTTTCTCAGGATGGCTAAACAAAATCCTCTCTTGGATCTCATATTGCATTATAATCCCCAGTGCAGAAGAATGATTGAATCTTCTATTTTTGCAGGACAATCTAAACAGCGATTCAGACTCTTGGGTGGCCAGACACCTGACCTTCAGGCAGGACCATCGCTTTGAGACACAGCACATACGATCTGTTATCTGGAGACTGGCAAGCAAATACTTGAAACAAAACGAGTGGAAGAAGCTGGCTCACTACTGGAAATTCACAGATGCTCATATACGTGCTATAGAGCAACAATGGACAGGTAGTCTGTAATGCTGCATTTGGCCTAGAGCAAGCAATGAATGGCTAACAGTGATTAGTCTGCGTAGAACAATGACTTTTAAATGGTGGGCTCAGAGCAGACAAAGACACTCCACCCAGATAGTTAATTGGGGTACAATTTAAGGGACAATGCTGATTTTGTGTTTTGCAAGTTATGTCAGTGGTTAATGATACTTATAATCTCTATTTGAGTTAAAGTGAGACCAAACCAAATTTTCAACCAAAAAGGATCAAGCTTGTACATGGTGCAGCAAAATAAGGGCAGTCCTTAATTCTTTGCTTTGTAAGGGCTCATCCAGACGTGAAGATTCGGGGAGATTTGTCGCCTGGTGAATAAGCGCCTCTTCTTTGGGGAGACAAAGCTCCCTGAATGGCTTGCTCCTATCTCGCACCCACTAGCGCTAAAGTCGCCTGCGCTAAAGTCGCGGGGCTATTTTGAGCGACTTTGAAAAAACACATCGCTGCGTGTGAATAGGTGCAGGCGACTTTAGCGCTAGCGGGTGAGAGATAGGAGCAAGCCATTCAGGGAGATTTGTCGCCCCAAAGAAGAGGCGCTTAGTCGCCAGGCGACAAATCTCCCCGAATCTTTGTGTCTGGATGAGCCCTAAAGAGAAGAACTGTGCAGCAACATTGGCATGCCAAATACATTATACAGAGTTGGACATGGACTGACCTGTTAATCAATAACTACTGTTAGTGGCAAGGTTTTGGCAATGGCTATTCAGTAGTAGCCGAGGATCTAGATATAGGAGATTAGCACCCACCAGTGCATAGAGGACTGGTCGATATTAGGAAAAGTAAATTAGTTATCTGAAATTGAGATCAGAAAGGTAATAGGGTTTATGGAGGGATGATGGATGTGGCAAGTAGACAGGGAGTAAGCAGTTGCATATATGTAGCAAATGAGGAAATATACTCACACCCTAACTTACTGTTATGCTATTCCAGGTACTAAAAGTTTTCGGGACCATGGACACAGGATGCTGCTGATTTGGCTCCACGGAGTGGCAATGGCAGGAGAAAACCCTATAAAAGGCCTTTATGAGGGTCTAGTGGGCATTGCAAGAAGAGACTTGGCAGGTAGGCCTAATTGTGAAAATGATTTTAGTTAATTCTTGCAGATGGTAAAATCTGAAATTGAAAGTAAAGCCCTATGCTATTTTGTCCCAATGAGCACAGTCACAACTAATCCATAGCCCACTGAGAAGCCTCTGTATAATGAGCTGCTCCTCGGGGAGGAATTGTTTATGCACAAGGTTATTCAGGGGGATTTGTTTTCATTCTGCTCACCTTAAATGTTTGTGCTCTCCTCAGAAAATCTGGTCAAAATCAAATAACCCAAAACAAATAACCTTGGGCAAAAGGAAAAGGGACAGGAAAGGATCCATAAATCTGAAAATGCTAATGTATCCATGTTACTTTGTAATAGCCTTTTGCTTGTTTTTCTTTCTTTTCCTCTCTTTCTTGTTTATTATTATTGTTTGTATAATTCTTTGCAACCTTATTACAATACAATTCATTTCTTTGTTACTGGCTTCAGAGAAAAGTTGCAATGTCTGGAAATTCATATGATAAAACCAAATCAAATTTAAATTACAAAAAAAAAATCTGTGCGCTCTGTTGCAGAAAGCATCCGGAGCAAAGCAAACGCAGAGGATTCTTCTCCAAGGAGGTGTGCAGTCATGTGATCGTCTGTGCCGTGTACACAGCTGCAATATAACGGAGGCGGCACTGAAGGAGTTAAACCAGTGCCATCACTTTAAGGGCTGATTCTAAAACCGATTGTGCCACTTGTCATCAGTATCAGGTTACATAACAGGACAAGGAAACATCACATCCAGTTTGTAGCTGAGCAAGATGCCATATCCTGATATATCTCGGCACTTTCCCTTGAATCACCCTGTGCCAAAGCTGCACAAGTAAATACATGTCATTGTATAGTAGCTCACTTACTTTGAGTTTACAATCTCTGCATCTTACATGTTTTTACATTGGCATTTTTACAGTTCACGTGAGGAAAAATGAGGTTGATCAGAGCACGTCTGTGATAAGAAAAAGTCCTTTCTCTCTAGAAATGACACTGAATCTCCTCCCTGAACAGCCAGAGACATGTCACCCAGAATCTCCTTTGCTCGTGCAATTTACAAGTACTTCCTGTGTGAGTGAGCTGATGTTTGTTACATTTTTTCTCAGTTTGTTTTATAGGGGTAAGAATCATTTTTTTCAGATGAACACAATTCCAGTTACAGTAGTTGCTACTTATTAAAGGAGAAGGAAATGTTAAAATTAAGTAAACGTTATCAGAAAGGTCTATATAAATACACCAGTAAATCCTCAAAGTAATACTGATCTGAGTTCTCTGCCAAAAGAAACACTACGTTTCTTTCCTTCTATTGTGTATACATGGGCTTCTGTATCAGACTTCCTGTTTTCAGCTTAAACTTCCTCTCCCTGCAGTAATCTGAGCCCAGAGCTATGAGTGAGCAGGGAGACTCAGACAGGAAGTGATGTTACACCAATCTAATATGGCAGCTGCTATCCTAAACAAACAGAGAGCTTCTAGAGCTGTTTATTCATATATGGTATGCTACAGCATAAATATAGTGTTATAGTTTGCACTTTTGTGGCCAATCCATTGGCAATAAACTGCTTCGGTAGCTTTCCTTCTCCTTTAAAGGTGCATATCTAGTGCCCTTTATATTATTTACCTAGAACATTCCACAGAGCAATTCCTGTAATCTAGGTGGCCTTTTAAATACAATAAACATCTTTCATAGGGATTGCTTAGTTAATTTAGAAATTAAATATATATTTCATCACGTTAATGACCTCATGTCGCCGCCTGGACAATTTGGGTAAAACTACATGAGCGTTTTTAGTCGGATCAATGCGCGGCGTCAAGACGCAGGCGACAAATCAGACGGAGTTGCACGCATCAATATATAATTGGACAGAATGAAAAGTCGCTGGTAAGAGCTACATGGTGTGATTGTTGGATGAAGACGCTGCTTACTGCGTCCACATCCGACAGCCATGTTGTGTCGGAGCTGATGTAGTTCTTACCTGTGACTTTTCATTCAGCCCAATTAGAACTTTGACACCTGCGTCTCCGTCTGATTTGTTGCATGTGTTTCTTCGCTGGGTGCCGATCCGACGAGAAACGTTCGTGCAGTTCAACCCTTAAGCTCAGGGATGGACAAAACACATTAGGGCTAAACTTCAATGGAGATTTTGACCAGATTTAGTGGGTGAGATTTTATCTGATCCTGCCATGCAACACCAAGACACAACATGTGAGATGCTACGGAATCGAATCCCCCTAAAGCTGGAATCTAATATTGATCAGATAAGTCGAAGGGTGCAGTTTGTTCAGGCATCTACATCCGACATTCAGTATATTTCAATGGGAAAAAATAGACACCATGAGATTTTATCTTGTCGGATGAAGGGGCCGCATGCTGTCTTTGCAGCCAATAGTCATGTTGCATTGGATGGAAAATCTTCCATGTAGTTTACACAATTTTGTATCCGTCGCATTTCACTACATCCAGCTTGCGATCTGGTAAGCCAACACCAAAATTTCCATTGAAGTTTAATCCCTAAACATCGCTGCATAGACTAACATTGGACTCTTTTACCCTGCTGGTGCTCACATGGGTCAGACTAATTGAATGACTAGTGGGTGTATTGGCAGGGTCAGAGAGATTCCCAGGTTAGTCTAGGAAGGTCTACTTTAAAGAATCTTCCACTCCTTAAAGAACAAGTAAACCTTTTTTTTTTTCTATCTGTAAATTTGCTCTAAACAGCCCCCCAGATTAATGTACCTTAGTCCCTGCTGCAAGTCTGCTCTGGTTTCTGTGTTATCAGCAGCTTGTTTCCCCTTCTTCCTGGTGCAGAGTGAAGCCCAGCCCCTTAGTTTACTGAGCTGACCTTATCTCTTGGACTAGTCCAGGAGATCATTTGCATACTATGACATAGCAGAGAGCAGTGTGTTTAGCACCTTTTGCTTGGGGAAACTAGCTTACTAATGCACACACTGGCTCCCTCTTCCTCTCTATTGTGGAACAGCAGCAAATGGACTGCTCAGTAAGCTAAGGGGCGGGGCTTCACTCTGCACCAGGAAGAAGGGGAAACAAGCTGCTGATAACACAGAAACCAGAGCAGACTTGCAGCAGGGACTAAGGTACATTAATCTGGGGGGCTGTTTAGAGCAAATTTACAGAAAGAAAAACATTTACTTTTCCTTTAAGTGGTAAAAATATGGCTTTTGCAGCTTGATGGACCAACTGACTGCCGACTGTAACTACCTTGCTGTTCTACTGTAACAAATAAGCCAGAAACACGATTCAGGTGCCTACAGGGGTTTCCGAGGCCTTGCACCAGCTCAGATAGGAAGAGGAACACAGTACCCTCTCCGTTTGGTCACATGATATGCAGGACTTGGGCAAGTAATGTACCTTTAATTCTTTTGATCCAGGAATCCACATGGAGGCAAAACAATATTTAGTGGTGTGTTTCCCTCATTCGTACAGTAATTTAATTATCCATTGAGAAAGAAAGGTGGCGCTGAGCAGCAGCATTGCACATGGTACAGTGCATTCACCACTAAGCAGCTTTCAGTGCAGATCTTTCTTACTCTGGTGCTTGGAAATGGGGCATTTCGTATACTGCTATGCAATTGGTCTGTAGGCAACGGTAGCACAGCTAAGTAAGCTCACTGCCAGCTCTCTGGCTCCATCAGCAGCTGCCATAAACATTGAGTTTAAAGGCCTGCAATCTCTGTGTACATTCTTCAGTCTTACCAAGTTGAGTTGATCCAAGAACAGATTTTAAATAGTTGTAAGGAAAGCAAAATCCTGATTGGCTGCTAGAGGATACTAGAGAAATGTGTTCACCTCCACCCTCTCAATTTTCAGTTGTTGGAATCTGTTTCATAAAACATAAAAAACAAGAACTCTGCAATCAGGGTGGGATCATTTACCCACTCAATCAGTAGAACAGGTATGGAGTTTACCTGCTCACTGCACTCCCACATCACAACTATTCCCTCAACTCCACACAATACACACTGCTGTTATAATAGAAGTCATTGGATGAATCTTGGTTCCCCTGCAGGCCCGGACTGGCAATTTGTGGGTTCTGGCAAATGCCAGAGGGGCTGCTATAAGGTCCCATAGAAAGTCAGTATTTAGTGGGCTGGTGGGGACTGTTTGGGCCTCTGTGTGGGCTGATTGGGCCTCTGTGTGGGCTGATTGGGCCTCTATGAACCTGAAATGCCAGGGTCTATTTTGATTCTCAGTCTGGACCTGATAAGGTGCCATAGAAAGTCAGTATTTAGTGGGCTGATGGGGGCTGTTTGGGCCTCTATGTGGGCTGAGTGGGCCTCTGTGTACCTGAAATGCCAGGGCCTATTTTAATTCTCAGTCCTGACCTGTTCCCCGTGATCACTCCGACCTTATTACAGCAGCAGTTGGAATATGTAAGTGTACATGAAGCCTCAGGAACACTAACTAATTGACTGTGACCAAATAGAACTGATCTTATGATAATTAATAGCAAGGTTATTTTTTGCAAAAAAAAAAAAAAGGTTGAAAAGTCCACCTATTTTGTGAATTCCCTCCCATTCCCAGCATTAGATTTAACTCGACACAAGCTGTACCTTTCCTATAAAAGCTTGTGTAGTGACAATGTATTCATTTAGCATATAGAGAGGGGTCACTAGTATAAAGCATTACAGTATACACTAGCCCAGACCTCAGCTCCAAAATATGGGTATTTTGCTAATTTCTTATGTCGGATTTAAACTGTGTGTTTTATAAATAAAGATATGCAAAACCTTTTTGCGGTGTATTATTACCCCTTTAAAGGAGACATATAGGAAACTCTTTAAAGGACAAGGAAAATCTAAAATTAAATAATGCTAGAAATGCAGTATTTTGTATACTAAACATAAACATGAACTTACTGCACCACAAGCCTAATCAAACAAATGATTTATGCTTTCAAAGTTGGCCACAGGGGGCTGTCATCTTGTAACTTTGTTATACATCTTTGCAAGACCAACACTGTGCACATGCTCAGTGTGGCCTGGGCTGCTTAGGGATCATCATAAATGATCAAAACAGGGAAACAAACAAAGGTGCTTGAGTTCTGCATGGCTGGGAAGAAAGTTGGGGGCTCCCTCTGCTGTTCATAAGTATGATGGTTTCCCTAAGGAAGTATTATAAGCAATAATGAATAATGTACGGTGCTAATTTTACTTCGGGTTAAAAATAATCATTAACTTAAAGGAGAATTCAACCTGTAATAAAAAAAAACCCTCCTCCTCGCAAACCGGCGTTTTTGGTGCATGCGCAGTTGGAGGAAATCTACGTGACTTTTGGTGCATGTGCAGTGGTTTCAGACCGGAGATTTCCTCCATCTGTGCATGTGCCGAAAACGCTGGTCTACTTATGAATAAGACCGAAAAAAGAAGATGGCGCCCATGAACTCCCTTGGCCTGAATCTGCACCAAGGGGTAAGTAACAAGTTAGGGGCATTTGTCCAGGGGGGCAAGTAGGGCTAGGAGGGAGGGGGGTCTACCCAGGGGAGGGGAAGGGTCTTTATTACAGGTTGAATTCTCCTTTAAAGATTTGCCACTTTTTTGGATCCCTATAGATCTGCTATAGTCAATGTCCATGTTGCAAATGAGGGGTGGGTGTGTCATAAGAAACTGCCAGAAGCACAGCAGGAGGGGGATAACCAATCACAGCCCTGCAGTCAAGCAAGCAAAGACTGACTTCAGCTCCCTATCAGGTCAGCCTAGCCACTGGTTCCTGTCCTACAGTGCAGTGTACTGAGTGACACCAGCTCCCCTGCACAGCCTGGGAAAGGAGGCAGCAGGAAGTGGAAAAGATGGGTGGGACCAGTAGGGTTTTTTCAGAAAATTCCAATAAATCATCTAGAAACATGCCTTTTTTTCAGCAAATGTCTTCTATATTTTAAAGAGTATAATGCACCTAATATGCAAAGTCTGAATTCTCTTATAAAGGAGAATAACAAAGAATTCTGCTAGAAATGCTATAATGACACTAGGCTGATCAGTAATTAATTCAGATGCACATTACATGGCAGCTCAGAATCCAGTGCAGAAATCATTAGTCCTGTAGTGTCTGACACATGAACCACGTTTTCTGCGTGCAGCAAATGACATCTCTCATTTTCAAGATATCCAGAAACCCATTATCCAGAAAGCTCAGAAATAAGGAATGGCTCCCATGGACTCCATTTTATCCAAATAATCCAAATTTTTAAAACGGATTGCCTTTTTCTCTGTAATAATAAAACAGTAGCTTGTACTTGATCCAAACTAAGATGTTTGAGATGTTTGTGACTTCGGGTATTTTCACCGCTTCAGGACTTTGGAAACGTTCGGCTCTTCCGCATTCTGCCGCAGGACTTCAGAGCGACGAGTGCTCGCTATTACGATCTTTGAAAATTGCAGCGCTGCCGGGCGCCCCTTCAGCCCCGGGACACTTATCCCCCGTCCCCCCCCAATGGCGGGCCTGGTAACCAGGTATGCAAAGTTGGGGTTGTAACCCCCGGATTTGATGTTCGGATATCACTAGGAGAGGAGTTCTACTCAGGCACGTCTAGCTACATCGCTGGTTAGGCCACGCCCCCGTATAAGAATGTTTAAACACGTCTAGGATTTTCTTAAATTTATTTCTTAATTTTTTATGCGCTAAGAACATGCCCAGAAGTTTTGTTTCAAGGCATTATATTCCCTTTAATATAATAGCCATCCCTGATATTAGAAGGACTGGGCTGCTCAGAACGGTGCATGCTGGGAAACGGAGTTGTAGTGAATACACCAGAATAAGCCCCAAGCTATTATGCTATAGAACACACAATTCTTAGCAACTAGTTGGTATTCCGTTTTAATTTTTTTTTCTATGGTTTTTGAATGGTCTTCATCTTCTAGTTGTCACATACCCCAGTGCCAAAACAAGATCGCTTTGTGAAGTTCTAATTTTGTTGTTATGGTTACTTTTTGTTACTTACCGTAGCTTTCAATTCAGCCCCTCTCCTCTTCATTTTCTCTCACAGCTTCTTCATTCTTTATAACTTTATTCTTTTCCAGAGCAGTTTCTTCTGAAGCCTAGAAACTGCCCGGGCCCAGATTGTCTGTGACTTTCATTACTCCGCTCTATTGTATGTTGCAGAACAAATATTATTTTTTCTGTGTTTCACCAGAACTTTTCATTAAGTCAGCCAATTTTTTTTGGTGGTGAAGAGCCACATTTTTCCCCCAAGGATCTGGGGGGTAATGGATTGTCCGTGGCCCGGCCGTTGGGGACCCCTGCATTAAAGGGATAATGTCGTGGGAATTTTTTTTTTCAAAATACATCAGTTAATAGTGCTGTTCCAGAAGAATTCTGCACTGAAATCCATTTCTCAAACGAGCATACAGATTGTTTTACATTTCATTTTGAAATCTGACATGGGGCTAGACATATTGTCAATTTCCCAG
>CM044436.1:28960407-28971847 GCA_024363595.1 Xenopus borealis | reverse complement strand
TGAGAAATGGATTTCAGTGCAGAAGTCTGCTGGAGCAGCACTATCAACTGATGCGTTTTAAAAAAAAACATGTTTTCCCATAAAAGTATCCCTTTAAGCCATATTATCCATCCCACCCTCTATATAAACCACAGAGAAAAAAAATGTCCAGGAGCCCAAATACCTCGGCTTCATTTTATTCAAAATTATCAAAGGTTTAACCCAACATGGTACTGATGAAAACAAGTCTGTTGCTTACGCAAAGTAACAGGATATTATACAATATACAAATGAGAATACTGCTGTTTATTCAGAAAATAGTTTCGAATATCCCAGATACTATTCATTGGCACTTCATGATATAAAACACAAAACAATTAAAGGAACAACAAAATGTCTACATCGTTACATATACACTATTTACAGAAATACTAACAAGTGCACAGACAGTAAAATGAATAAGGCACTCAAGCTTTGGATTCTCTCTGGCCATGACCTGGCCCTTACACCAGTTATAAAAAAAAGAGAGGCAGACATGAACAGAAGATTATCCATAGCTCTTAAAGGGATACAGTCATCCCAAGATGAGGAAATGACACTTACAGCTGCATTCCCCACTTCATGTGATGGAATAAGCAAAACAGTCTTTCCCTGGACACAGATGCCCCCAGCACAAGTCAGCATGGCAGCAACTGGATTAAGACTGCAGCTGTTGGAGTTACTTTTTGACCCAGTCTGTAATGGTTCTCTGCAAATTAGACGTCCAATCAATAAATCATGTGTAGTTATGTCCATCTGCACAGAGCTGTATAGCTAACCATACAATATGCTCATAATTAAAGGGATACTGTCATGGGAAAAATGTTTGGTTTTTTTCAAAACGCATCAGTTAATAGTGCTGTTCCAGTAGACTTCTGCACTGATATCCATTTCTCAAAAGAGCACACACATTTTTGACATCTGACATGGGGCTAGTCAGTTTCCCTGCTACCCCCAGTCATGTGACTTGTGCTCTGATAAACTTCAATCACTCTTTACTGCTGTACTGCAAGTTGGAACGACATCAATCCCTCCCCTCCCAGCAGCCTAACAACAGAACAATGGGAAGGTAACCAGATAACAGCTCCCTAACACAAGATAACAGCTGCCTGGTAGATTTAAGAACAGCACTCAATAGTTAAAGCCCATGTCCCACTGCGTTCCATTCAGTTACATTGAGAAGGAAAAACAACAGCCTGCCAGAAAGCAGTTCCCTTCTAAAGTGCTGGCACAAGTCACATGACCATTGACATTGACAATATGTCTAGCCCCATGTCAGAATTCTAAATTAAAAAAATCTGTTTGCTCTTTTGAGAAATGGCTTTCAGTGCAGAAGTCTGCAGCACTATTAACTGATGTGTTTTGAGGAAAAAAAAACACGTTTTCCCATGACAGTATCAATATCATCTATTGTTGTGCTGCACTGGTAAAACTGGTTTGTTTATTTCAGCAACACTTCTATAGTTTATATAAACAAGCTTCTGTGTAGCCATGGGGGCAGCCATTCAAAGCTGAAGAAGGAGAAAATCCACAGGGCACAAAGTAGATAACAGATGAGCTCTATTGTATACAATGGGATTCTTCAGAACTTATCTGTTATCTACGGTGTATCCCATGCTTGAATGGCTGCCCCCATGGCTACACAGCAGCTTGTTTGTATAAACTATTGTTGCATTTTTTAAACAAATACACCAGTTTATACCAGTGCAAGGCACATTATATTTCCATTCCTTTAAAAGACACATTTTTTTGGAGTTACTGTTCCTTTAAGGCTTACTACCAACATGTGTACCGTAACTAAATTGAATGGCATCTGTATACATTGGGGGGGAATGTTTTCTGACCAAAACCCAGCAGTGACAGGCAGATGCCATTTAGTCAAAGAAAAAAAATTATATAGATTGAAATTAATGTGTGTGTGTGTACACAAACATTCATTTTTAATTAAAAGTAGCTTATTAAGTAGTGTAATAAAATCCAATCTTAAAGGGATTCTGTCATGATTTTTGTTATGTAGTTTTTATTTCTAAATTACACTGTTAACACTGTAAATAATTCACTCTACAATATAAACTCTCATTCCTGAACCAGCAAGTGTATTTTTTTTAGTTGAAATATTGGTGTGTAGGGAGTCATCTCAGGTCATTTTGCCTGGTCATGTGATTTCAGAAAGAGCCAGCACTTTAGGGAACTGTTTTCTGACAGGATGTTGTTTCTCCTACTCAATGTAACTGAATGTGTTGTAGTGGGACCTGGATTTTACTATTGAGTGCTGTTCTTATATCTATCAGGCAGCTGTTATCTTGTGTTAGGGAGCTGTTATCTGGTTACCTTCCCATTGTTCTGTTGTTAGGCTGCTGGGGGGGGGGGGGTGAAGAGAGAGGGTGATATCACTCCAACTTGCAGTACAGGAGTTAAGAGTGATTGAAGTTTATCAGAGCACAAGTCACATGACTGGGGCAGCTGGGAAATTGACAAAATGTCTAGCCCCATGTCAGATTTCAAAATTAAATATAAAAATCTGTTTGCTCTTTTGAGAAATGGATTTCAGTGCAGAAGTCTGCTGGAGCAGCACTATTAACCAATGCATTTAGAAAAAAAAACATGTTTTCCCATGACAGTATCCCTTTAAGCCTTGGTTTCCTTGGTTGGCATCATAGAGCACAGTGGGCATGAAGCAACAGAGTAATGGGTTACTAACTAAAAACCTTCCATGTGATTTGCAGAGAGAAATGTTCTCTTTGGGATGAATGAAGCAGGAAGAAGCAAAGAAGACCATTTGGCCCTAAATCAACATTCATGGATTATTCAGATAACAGTAGCCCAGTTTTGTAAAAGGGAAAAAAAAAAGTGAATCCAAAATGAAAGTAGCCATAGTGTAGCTGATAAGTAGCACAAGATGTTTGCATGAGCTAAACCTCCCAATCATAATACTGTTATAGTCGTCACCATGTCAAACAGGCAGCAAAGCATAAAGAGGCAAAGGGTCACTTTTCAGATTGATTGTATGCAACCTCGCAATAGCTGCAGTGGTACTTACCTTACTGAGATTAGCGACGAAGCAACAAACAAGCGAGGATTTTACGAGTACTAAAACCAGCCTAGTCCGAGGATAGAGACTTCGATACTGCCAACTGCAAGTCCAGTCAATGGAATACATTTGTGGAATTGTTCAATTAACCACTTTGTTGCTGAAATCTCTTAACACACAAAGATGGTGGCATTACCCTGTTCATCATCATGTGATCAAATGTACAGAATGAATTAAAGTCTGGCAAAGCAGCAAGAGGATTGGTCAGTTTTTTTCCCCAGTAATTGATTGGTCCCTATTCTTGCCACAAGTATTGTTAGAGACCAAAAAACTCTTTGCTGTTGGTGCAGTTATTCCTTGCTGGAAGGGCATGAGCGTGGGCTTTGCTGTGTATTGCCTACAGCAGTTTATAGTCATTCCTTCAGTTCCTTCCTGAAAATGACACCACCAGGATGAACAAGTCTGCTGCCAGATATCAAGTAGAAATAATGTCTTGCGGGTATAGCCAGTTTACCATTCCTCTGCCTCCACAGTGATTGGGGGGGAGCTTTTCTAGACTTCCAGCTCCTCTGCAGACACCATGGCCGGGTCGATCGCTGCATGTCTTGTACCATGAAACTGTCGCAAGTGAATCTGAAAGTAAGGAAAATCCCAAGTCAGGAACATTGTGCATTACCGTGCGTTACGAGTCAAGCTGAAAGGGATAAAAGACCATATCCACTGCTATTATAGATATGTGGAACAACATTTTCATTATATGGAATTCAAGCGAGTCAGAATTGAAAGAATTTATGGACTATATTAACGGTCAATTCAATTAAGTTCACGGTTGACTATATTGCTAAGAATATCCATTATCTAGACCAGTGATTTTCAACCTTGTGCCTCCAGCTGTTAAGGAACTACAAGTCCCACAATGCAATGAAGGAGTCTGACAGCCACAGTCAGGCAAATGCATTGTGGGACTTGTAGTTTCTTAACAGCTGGAGGCACAAGGTTGAAAATCACTGATCTAGACGTACGGGTTTCCAATGAGGATGGAAATATAATTACGGACCTATATTCTAAGCCAACAGAACGGAATAACACATTGAGGGTTGATAGTTACCATACCCCTAGTACTATAAGAGGAGTCCCAAAAGGTCAGTTCCTAAGAGCTAGACGTATAGCTTCAACAGATGAAAACTGAAGACTGAAGAGTACCAACCAATTAATTACCAAGTTCACAGAAAAGGGATATGATTGTAAGACTCTCTGTGGCATCAGGGATGAAGTATTGACATTGGACAGGAAAGGGTTACTTGCAAAAGACTCTAATAGAAAAAGGATAGGAGAGAACAGAATTCCTTTTGTAAGTGAATATGGCCCGTTTAGCAAAAAATTGAAGAAAATTGTCATGCAATATCGGTCCATTTTACAAAAGGACCCCGAAGTGGGGACTTATTGTAAATCTTCTCAACTATTTTCTTACAAAAGAGGGAAAAATTTAGCAGATCGCTTAGTAAAAAATGAGTTGCAGGAGGTAACCCCAAGGACCCGCTTCCTGGCGGCTCCCAAATACAGAACATTTCCCTGCCTGGGATGTGGGAGTTGCAGTTCAGTAATTAAGGGCAATAATGTTACCCATGCTGCTGTGTCATTTGGTTATATGCACCTGATGAAGGAGAGTGGGCCGAAACACGCTGTGCATGTTTGTCTGCAATAAACTACACAGGATGACTTAAGAAGCAAAATACAAGCTCTTCGGGTGATTTATATTATTGTGATTTGAAAGGAATAAAATGTGAAGGCCATGGAGTATGATACAGCGAATAATAGCAAGAGCATTACTGGCTTAAATATATCAGCCACAGAGAACTAAAGAAGTAGCTAGAAATGTTGTACATTATGGGGCAGATTTACGAAGGGTCGAATTGTCGAGGGCCCTCAAATACGACTGGCGAATATTCGGCGCATAAATATTCGCCAAAATCGAATAAAATATTCCCCGGTTTTGATTGAGTTTTCGACTATGTGCCAGAATCGTACGATCTAATGATTCTACGAAAAGTTGCAGAAAAAAAAAAAAAAAAACTTTAACATTTTCGCCAAAATTGTACGAATCAAACGTTCGAAGCGTTCAATCGGAATTCGGCAAAAGACTTGGAAAAAAAGCCTATTCCCATAGGCTTCTATTGCAATTCAGTAGGTTCAATCTGGTGAAGTAGGCAGTTGAATAAAAATTTAAAGGGCAAGTTGTTCGAATGGCAAATAGTGGAACGATGGAATATAGATTTATTTGATCTATTCGATGCGACCGAATATTCTATATTTGATAGTCGAAAAATACTTAATTTGCATATTCGAATAGTCGCACAATCGAATAGAGACTATTCAAGCGAATATTTGAATCCTTAACACAAATTTAGTAAATCTGCCCCTATGTTTTGTGATTGTGTACCAGCCCAAGGCAACCACAGCCCTTTAGCAGTAAAGATCTGTGTCTCCCCAGTAGATGCCCCAGTAGCTCCCCATCTTCTTTTCTGCTGATTCACTGATTCACATGCTCTGTGCTGCGGTCACTTACTGAGCTTAGGGACCCACTCACAATATACAGTACACATAGAATAGAAATGTCACAGTATAAGGCTGATTAGTCATTAATACAGATAATTACTACATGGCAGTACAGAAACCAGTGCAATTAGCATCAGAATTTAATAACCAGCCCTGTAGCATCAGCTTATATAACAGACCAACCTCATTTTCTGCTGGATAATTAGTGACGATCCCCAAGCTTAGCTTCTCAACAGCTGCTCAGAGCTATTGCCGCCATCAGGGGGCACAAGTGTAACATACCTAAAGGGGAGCCAAATTTGTGCTGCCTCTTCATAAGTCCCTAACCACCAAAAAGCTGAAGCCCCCAACTTACAAAGTTATACTGAACACTAATGTGTTTATGTATTTATTTATTTAAAGCCCAATCCACCAATTTATTCTCTGTGGCCCCGATTTTTTTTGTTTTTACTTGTAAGGGGGGCCCTGGCGCCAACATTTTGTTTTTAAATTGTTGTGAGGACCTGACCAACAATGTCTTTTTATAACATGCGTGGAATGGGGGGGGGTTTTACTGTTTTTAGTGGCAATGTTTGTGTGGTCTTTTAACTGTGGTGTTTGGTGGGCGGGATCTGGGGTGTGCAGGGCTCTGAAAATTCTGTTGTACGGGGCCTATGATGTCTAATGCTGGCCCTGCTCAGAGCCCACTGAGCATGTGAGTGTCACTTTCCAAGATGGCAGCCCCCTGTGATGTTTGAAATCCTGGATCATTGCTGCTATTGACAAGCTGAAACTATATAAAACATGGCATTTTCAGGGTTTAATTCTCCTTTAAATGGGATACTGACACAACACGGCCCTCACATGCTAAATGAATATCTAGCACTTTGGAATCACTGGCGATGTCCCACGGTGTTCCATTCAGTTACAGTAGGAGGCCCTCTGGTAATTAGAACTGCTAACTCAAGAGTCTTTTTGCTGAAAAAAAAGTTTTTATATGACAGTATCCCTTTAATGAGAGCTTCACATAAGAAAATAATGAATTCCTGCTGTGTATATTCAAGTAAGAACTTGCAGCAGACTGCAAAGCAGTTCTATTTACAGACACAGTTCTATTTATAGGGTTCAGGAGTTCTGTGTAAAGCAAAGGGAATACCTGCACATAGAGGTTGACTTCAGCACTCCTGCACAGGTAGGGGAAGTTCCCCCCAGTTTTCAGATGGGCCCTGCGGGCATTGGGATACAGCTTGTACATTTCTTCCTTGGCATCCATGGAGAGTGCACTCTGATCAAACACCTGCCAAGATAAAGGTTTCATTCAGTCAAACACATGAAGAAATAGATTTTTGTTAATGTAAATAATGGCACATGGGCAAGCAGGAGTTTCAGTGCCCAGTAACAGTTTTATCTGCATTATAGCTAGGACAGTCCCCCAACTACTGAGCAAGACCAGAATATATGCAGCAAAGTGCAGTAAAACCTCCTCCATGCACCTATTGCACACATGTGAGCCTCCAGGGTAGAGTCTCTGCAAGCAATAGGCAGTGAGGTACCCTATGAAGAAATAGGAGTTGAATTAAATCAATCTAGGACTGCTATACATGTCTAAGGGACATGTCCTGGGATGTCTTTCCACCCGGAAACTTTTTATTGCACAGACAATTAAAGCAGAGGTCACATTACCTGGGCATCACCAGACAACAAGTGAGCAGGTATAGATGACAAAATCTGACTGCTACACTGCCGCAATAAAACCCATATTTCAAGAGACACTTAAAAACCTCACAATAAGAGTTTTGCTATACCAAATGAAACTAAGGATATGTGTAAGTATTCTGCCTTTTTAGCAAAAAATTTCAAGTATAAAGGCTGAAGTGACTTGATGTTTAACATAACATAACACTACTGCCTGCTTTTCAGCTCTCTACCCCTCAGTCAGTCAGCGACTTGAAGGGGGGCCACATGGGACATAACTGTTCAGTGAGTTTGCAATTGATCCTCAGCATTCAGCTCAGCTTCAAACACAACAGTTATGATGTTCCCCCCCTCCAGTTATTCATTAGTTACTGCCTGCCAACCAAGAGAGCTGCAAAGCAGGAAGTAGTGTTCTGGCTATTATGTTAGACATCCAGTCACTCCAGACTTTATACATTACATTTTTGCCTAACTAACTATATTACAAACATTTTTATTTTGCAAAGCCTATCTATTTATCCAGTTTATATTTTTACATTGAACTGGTAAGACCTCATACACCAACATAGTTTTATACATTATATACATTTTTGGCTAGCTATATTAGAATTTTTTTTTTTTATTTTGCAAAGCCCGTCTTATTTACCCAGTGCCCGGACTGGCAATCTGTGGGTTCTGGCAAATGCCAGAGGGGCTGCTATAAGGCGCCATAGAAAGTCTGTATTTGGTGGGGCTGTTTGGGCCTCTGTGTACCTGAAATGCCAGGGCCTATTTTGATTCTCAGTCCAGACCTGCTGGTAGCAGTTCCCACACTGGAAAGAAGCAACTGGGGGGCACAGACTTTTTTTACTGACATGGGAAGACTTCTGCACTGAAATCCATTTCTCAAAAGAGGAAACAGATTTTTTTTTATTTCATTTTGAAATCTGACATGGGCCTAGACATATAATCAATTTCCCAGCTGCCCCAAGTCATGTGACTTGTGCTCTGATAAACTTCAGTCACTCTTTACTGCTGTACTGCAAGTTGGAGTGATATCACCCCCTCCCTTTCCCCCACCCAGCAGCCTAACAAAAGAACAATGGGAAGATAATCGCTCCCTAACACAAGAGAACAGCTGCCTGGTAGATCTAAGAACAACACTCGGTAATAAAAACCCATGTCCCACTGTGTTCCATTCAGTTACATTGAGAAGGAAAAACAACAGCTTGCCAGAAAGCAGTTCCCTCCTAAAGTGCTGACGCAAGTCACATGACCAGGGGCAGCTTGGAAATTAACAATATGTCTAGCCCCATGTCAAATTTCAAAATAAAAAAAACTGTTTGCTCTTTTGAGAAATGGATTTCAGTGCAGAAGTCTGCAGCACTATTAATGGACGCATTTTGAAAAAAAAAACATTTTCCCATCTTGTTTCGGTTGCCAACTGTAACTTGTAGCTAGTTCCCCATTGTTTATCGCTAAGGATGCAAACTAACCTGCAAACAGAGAACCTAAAATACATATGACAGTCAAATCAGATAAGTGGCAGCAGGTCCAGACTGGCAATCAAGAAACTCAGGCAGATGCAGGGGCAATAGACCAGTGTTTTATTAGAGTCCTGCGCTGGTCCATTTTTTGCAACCTGTACCCGCAACGTACATTACGTAACCCGGACCAGCATTTTACCCGTCTGGACCTGCTACCCGACCCGTAAGTACCTTATCCGCAACCTGGACCTGCTGACCATCAAGAATCAGGAAGTGCTGTCATGCTGTTCATCTTGAATCAGGAAGTGGTGTCATTGTAACCGTAAGTGACATCATCGGAAGTAGGTGGTCAGAAAAAAGGAGTAAAAATCACTATTGCAAAGACCTCGGGACCCTCATTTATACTCGCACCCGGAACTTCTACCTGAAACCTGCATGGTACCGTAGGTTTTAGTGGGTAACCCGTGGATACCCGACCCGCTGCAGGACGTATATTGGGCAGATGTGGGTATTTTGTGAAAAGTGCCAGGCCCTATTTGGAATATTAGTCCAGACATTCTTGGCAGCCTGTACCATAAATTTTACATTTTGTCATGGGTCAAATACTTTGCTTATAAAATAGGTTTCATGCAAATCCACCTAAAGTCAGGAAAGACTATGAGATGATTGTGAGACTTATTTTGATTATTTTACCATTATGTATACAGTACACTCATATATACAAACTGCCAATCGTTACTGGTATCTGTACAATAGCAGCAAGTAAAAATGGGCTACTTAATGTGCGATAATAAGTATGTCAAGTATGTTCATCAAATAAACAAAAGACTCCTTCTGCAATAAAAAGTCAACTGAAAAAAAGAAGACTTACATCCATGATGGTAACTGCCGTGTCACGGATCTTGTGAGGTTCCACATAAGCATTCTGGCAGTTGAGGGTTAGGCGAGAGGCCAGTTCACTCTGACTAAGGCTTTCAAGCTGTAAGCACAAAGAATGACAATAAGTAGCTCAACAGACCTTCCACATAAAAATCCCACTTGGAGTCAAAATAGGTTCCAGGATCTTTTTTAGTAAATCTTTTTTTTTTATTAAATCTCCACAACTGCATTATCCCACCATCACCTATTGCCACAATAGCCAATATGACTTGTATCATGTAGGTTTGGCTTCCAGCTCATAAAAGAAATGTAAACAGAAGCGCTGCATCTTTGTTTCTTACCCGGTCTACCATGAAATCAATGGCATCCGCCATGACTGGATCCACTGGGCCAGAGGAGAAATTCCCCAACAGTATCTTTTTGAGCATAAAAGCTGGCATAAGCCAGAAGCTGAAAAGGAGAAATATCTTGTCGGAAAACGAGGGTGCAAATAATAGAATAATTCCACTACCCATGTCACACCTGAGCATTTGCCATCCAAAGCTCAAAAGTAGTTATTCCGAGGCACTAACCACATTGATCTTTATGTACGGCACAAATAGTTTTCCCTAATTATATCGAAATCAACAAGCACGAAATCTCTCACCTGTTTTCAGTCCTGACAAACACCATTCCCTCTGCAAGACCATTCAGTGAAATGCATTTTAATGCAGGCTACATTCTTGTACCCAGGGAGCTGGTACTAAAGAAAATGAGCCTTATACCAAATTAGATTTTCCATTCAATACCATTTTTTTGGCTGTGTTTTCTACCCATACCTTGTCCCAAATTCAGTCACTGTTCTACAACACCCTACAATCACTAAGAAAAAGTCAACCTCCATATCATAATTTTACTGGTTTCCTTCTCCCATTGGCAGCTCAAATCCTAAAAAAATGAGGATGATATCTTTGGTTATGTGCCATTAGTATTACTTTATGCAGTGGGGGAACACGAAGGAGTAAAGTGATAAACACAATACCTATTTGCTGTCCAGGTCTGGTTGAAAATAGAGGTGTCACTGAATGAATTACAGAGTATTAGGGACTGAACTCGGGGGGACTTGTGAGTGTACTCAGCAAACTTCTGCGCTAGAAATCCCCCAAGAGATGCTCCAAATATATGAACCTGTAAGCAACAGATATAACAAGTGATTAGATATAAGTATGCAACCTACTTGGCATTATTGGGTCATATTGTAAAATGTACTAGAAGGCACTGAATCTCCGGATTCCACCACTCAATTTTATGGCAAGACAAATATAAAATCTGATCAGCATTTCCACAGAGCAAGTATGGGCAAAGAGTATAGTCATTTATGGAGCTGCCTCGCACTACAGCATCACATTTTTCATTATAAATGAATAGTTAAGGCATGTGTACATAAACAGAATAAAAATAAAGGTAAGAGCATAGTTTAGTGAAAATAATTGGTGAGTAGTGATTAGAAGAGTCTACTACATTAAAATGAGACATGTTATACAGAATAGCTCACCTTATCCAAGTGCAAATCATCCAGTAGTTTCCTGAATCCATCACAAAACTCTAAGTGGTCCCAATAAACTGGGTACTGGAGCTGAAATGGGCAGCACTAGTTACATTACAGCAATTACATTTATAAAATGCAAACAATACTTACACTCATGATGTGATAGTAACAGAATGACAAGGACAGAGCGCTAAGCATAACGTATTCAGAATTTGTCAAAATGAAGCTTGGGTGTATTATATATATATATATATATATATATATATATATATATATATATATATATAT
>CM044436.1:28894658-28950196 GCA_024363595.1 Xenopus borealis | reverse complement strand
AAAAAACTCATTCCCCCAACAAATCATACCCCACACTGTGAAAAGTTCTATAGCTAGTCTCCAGATTGTATATTGTGCCATTTCTACCAACCAGACCAATGTTAAATATTGTGTGGACCTCCTTAGATTCCATTTCAGATCAGCTTGGACATACTGGTAAATCTGTTAAGACAATAAATTCCTGTGTAACAAGTCTTTGGTTAAAGGAACAGCCAACAATTAAAGTCCTTCAAAGGACTGACTAATGTACTGTTGCCCCGTACTGGTAAAACTGGTGTGTTTACTACATAAACACAACAATAGTTTATATAAACAAGCTACTGTGTAGCCATGGGGGTAGCCATTCAAGCACAGGATAGCATTCAAGCACAGTAGATAGCAGATACATTCTGAAAGGGATACTGTCATGGGATTTTTTTTTCAAAGCGCAGCAGTGCTTCTCCCACAGAATTTCCCAGGTGCCTCCAGTCATGGGACGTATGCTCTGTCTGATAAACTTCAGTCAGTCTTTACTGCTGTACTGCAGGTTGGAGTGAAATCACCCCTCCCCCCCCAAAGCAGCCTAACAACAGAACAATGTGAAGGTAGTTGGAGAAACAACAGCCTGCCAGAAAGCAGTTCCATCCTAAAACTGGCTTTTTCTAAAATCACATGACCAAGCAAAATGACCTGAGATGGCTGTCTACACACCAATATTACAACTAAAAATAAAAATACACTTGCTGGTTCAGGAATTAAATTTTATATTGTAGAGTGAATTATTTGCAGTGTAAACTGTGTACTATTTAGAAATAAAAACTACATCATACAAATCATGACGAATCCCTCAGGAAGGGCGCTATACACTAGTCACTAAGCTGCAGACCCAGTCTGCTAGCAGCCTTTATTGGTCCATTATTTTGTATGGCCCCTTTAAGAGGACACTCTTATACAAAGATTTACTTATTTATTTTTTGAAAATAGAACCGAATACAATTTCTAAAATAACTTAATGCACACCATGGTGCAAAAGCAAAACAATGCTGTGCAACAGTACAACTACATCACAAGTAATGGCATATAGATACGACACCTTGTGCAAAAATAAAAGTTGGGAAATGCCAGTGTTTTGTAAAATCTCCTTTCTAAAGGGGCTAAACAGGGTGCAAGGCTCCATCCCAGGTATTCAGTATGAAGAAACCAAATCTGTGCCTTAAACTCGCCATAGACTTTAAGATCCGCTCGTTTGGTGACATCGCCAAACGAGTGAATCGTTCCCCTATATGCCACTAACAACAGGGCTATATCGGGGGTAATCCGAACGATTGGCCCTAAGGCTAAATGATCGGATTACAATGAGGGCAATGGGTTCTGACGGGTCAGTTGGGGGAAAATCAAACTTTTCCAATCGATATCGTGACCAGATATCGGGAAGACCAGTCGGAAGCCCCCATACACAGGCAGATAAGATGTCAAATTGGTCTAAACGACCGGTATCGGCAGCTTTATCTACCCGTGTATGGCCACCTTAAGTTGGCCAAATTTCCCCTCCACATGTGATTGGATCTGACCATGTAGCTCAGGGGTGTCCAATGGATATGAATGCGGCCCAGCTTGAAACCCTTGGTTCCCGAGGAAACTTCCTGTTGTAAAGGATATAGGAGTAGGCAGGAGGAGGGGGGACTCTGCCTATTGCCCAGTTAGTAGTAATAATAATATAATACATCTATTTAATATGCACGTGTCCCATATTCCAGTGTAGTACTCTATCTGTAGTTGTTTTCTGTGCATTTTCTTTACTTCTACAAATCAAAAGTGTTTGTATATTTCATTTGCGGCCCCAGACAATTTTTCTTTTTCCAATGTGGCCCAGGGAAGCCAAAAGGTTGGACACCCCTGGTGTAGCTCATTGTAGAGTCCTGCAGCGGGTAAGGGAACTGCGAAATGGGGGTAGGATTTACAGGTGCAGGTATAGATGCGAGTTGCAGTTCGGATTGAGAATCTCATCTAAATGTCTTATATTGTCTATATTTTACTCTTTTTAAAGTTTTACAAAACTTATTTTGGTCACCACCCACTTTTGATGATGGCACTTCTAGTTTGCAGCAACTTTACTTCCTGTTTCATGATGGTTGCGGATAAGGCAGTTGCGGGTCCGGTAGCGGATTAAAGTGGTTAAATATATTGGTTGCGGGTTGGGTCCGGGTGTTAGAAATTAGCTTTGCACAGCTCATTGGTAATAAAAACTCATCAACGGGGCAGTTAAAACAAACATAAGCATTATTGCTGTTTTAATAACTATAGATAACTGTGAAAAATATATAACTCAATAAATAGGGAGCAAATACAAAATATGTTGTTGCTAAAAAATAAAGATTGTGACCTGATCAAAATGTAGCCGTGTCAATCCACTGGGATCCACAAAGAAGGAACTCATTTATGGAAATGCAGAGTTATTAATATCAGACAAGGCTTGCATCATTTTTGTATAGGTGTTGTAATCATGAACTTGATCATAAATCTTGATCCTACATTTTCTGCCTTGATTTCTCCTTTGATTAAATGTGAGTACAGGTATGGGACCTATTATCCAGAATGGGACCTGGGGGTTTGCCGGATAATGGATCTTTCCTTAATTTGGATCTTCATACCTTAAAGGGCACCTATGGGGCGAAAAAAATTCCCCAAACCGAAGGTGTCCGCATTCCGGTTTGGGGTTCTAGTAGTTTTAAAAAAAATTCCCCCTGCAGGCGCTAGCTTACTCGCACCGGGAGCTGCCATGACAGTCCATGCACATAAGCCAAATGAAAAGCTGCCACCATTTCAGGCAGCTTTTCATACTGCGCATGCGCATGGACTGTCATGGCAGCTCCCGGTGCGAGTAAGCCAGCGCCTGCAGGGGGAAGTTTTTTTTTTAAACTACTAGAACCCCAAACCGGAATGCAGGATCTTAATCAGCCTGCACCTTCGGTTTGGGGAATTTTTTTCGCCCCATAGGTGCCCTTTAAGTCTACCAAAAAATGATGTAAACAATAAATAAACCCAATAGGCTGGTTTTGCTTCCAATAAGGACTAATTATATCTTAGTTGGGATCAAGTACAATGTACTGTTTTATTAATACAGAGAAAAAGGAAATCTTTTTAAAAAAATTGGATTATTTCATTATAATGGAGTCTATGGGAGATAGCCATTCTGTAATTTGGAGCTTCCTGGATAATGGGTTTCCAGATAAGGGATCCCATACCTGTACTGGTAATGAAAAAAAATATTTGGTTACCATTCCATACCATTTGCCTCATACTCTCTGCAAAGGGTGCCAGAAGCAACAAATTGCTTTATGTAATCCATGGAAAAACTTTAAACCACCACATTCTTCTGAATACAGCAAAGTGCTGTTTTTATGGTTATAAAGTGAATTAGCCTAGTAAATTCGGTACACAAAACTATGTTGGATTACAGACTCCACAGACCTTACAATCTCACTTCTGGTATACAAGGTTAAATGGAGGTGACACAGTAATTGAACTCAAGCTTCGTGTCTTCTAAGGTAATGTATACTCCTAGGGGTGTCTCAGAGGTTTTTTCTTTTGTTTTACATTATGACAGCATAAAAATATGTAGTAGATGTTCCCTCATAACATGTTGTAAAAGGGAATGTAAAGGTAAAAAAAATAAAATCCCATTTTTACTTTCTTTAATGAAAAAGAAATCTATCTCCAATATACTTTAATTAACAAGTGTCTACCATTTTTAGAAACCTGACTGTATGCAGTGAAATTCTCCCTTCGTTTACTTCCTGCTGAGGATAAGTAACCTCACACGGTCCCTAACTGCTCTGCAGGGAAACAATCTTTCAAACAGCAGGCTCCTTACTTCCCAGAACGTAAACAGCTTTGTTTGTTTCCCTGTAAAGCAGCCAGGGACTGTGTAGAGATTTATATCCACAGACCCAGTGCAGTCTGCTTATTAAGCAGTCTTACTGTATTGGCTTTTATAGCAGATATTCTTTGACTTCCATAAGCTTAACCTCCTAACTGAAGCCCAGATCACACTGAGCACGTGCGTAGTCTTGGTCTTGCATTGATATCTAACCAAGTTACCAGATGACAGCCCCCTGGAGCCAACTTTATAAGTTATAAGTTCATGTCTATATTCACAATGCAGAATTTCTAGCACTATTCTGTTTTAGACTTAAGTTGCCCTTTAAGAGGTTGAGGGCATTGCTGTTTTGTTTTAAGGAAGTGTTCGCCTTCAAATTAACTTTTAGTATGATGATGAGATGATATTCAATTTGCAACTGGTTTTGATTCTTTATTATTTGTGGGGTTTTTTTTTTAGTTATTTAGTTTTTTATTCTGCAGCTCTCAAGTTTGCAGTTTTAGCAAATTACCCTAGCAACCACCCTGAAAAGCTGGAAAGAGTCAGAAGAAGGTGGCAAATAACTCAAAACTATAAAAGATAAATAATAGTCTAGCAACCACGCATTGGTGTTAAAGAGAGACTGGAATATGAAGAGGAGAGGGACTGAACAGAAAGATGAGAATAAAAATTAGCAATAACAAAACATTTGTAGCCTAGCAGAACATTTGTTTTAATGATGGGGTGAGTGACCCCCCATGTGAAAGCTGGAAAGAAACAGAAGAAAGGAAAAACTGTAGAAGTTAAAGGGATACTGTCATAGGAAAACATGTTTTTTTTCAAAACACATCCGTTAATAGTGCTGATCCAGTAGACCTCTGCACTGAAATCAGTTTCTCAAAAGAGCAAACATATTTTTTTATATTCAGTTTTGAAATCTGACATGGGGATAGACATTTTGACATCTTTTAGACATTTTGTCAATTTCCCAGCTGCCCCATGTCATGTAATTTGTGCCAGCACTTTAGGAGGGAACTGCTTTCTGGCAGGCTGTTATTTTTCCTTTTCAATGTAACTGAATAGTACACAGTGGGACATGGGTTTTTACTATTGAGTGCTGTTCTTAGATCTACCAGGTAACTATCTTGTGTTAGGGAGCGGTTATCTGGTTACCCATTGTTCTGTTGTTAGGCTGCTGGGGGTGGGAGGGAGGGGCTGCTATAACTCCAACTTGCAGTAAAGCACTAAAGCGTGATTGAAGTTTATCCGAGCACAAGTCACATGACTTGGGGCTGCTGGGAAATTGACAATATGTCTAGCCCCATGTCAGATTTCAAAATTAAATATAAAAAAATCTGTTTGCTCTTTTGAGAAATTGATTCCAATGCAGAATTCTGCTGGAGCAGCACTATTATCCAAGGCATTTTGAAAAAAAACATTTGTTCCCATGACCGTATCTCTTTAAATAATAACCTAGCAGCCACGCATTGATGTGAATGACAGACTGAAATATGAATAGGAGAGATCTGAATAGAAAGACGAGTAATGAAAAGTAGTAATAACAAAACATTTGTAGCCTAACAGAGTGTTTGTTTTAAACACGGGGTCAGTGACCCCTGTTTGAAAACTGGAAAAAGTCAGAAGAAGAAGGCAAATAATTAAGAAAATAAATAATGAAGCTTAAAATTTGCCCCACTATAAATATATATAAGTTAACTTAGAGGTGAGCTACACAGTAAAGTTTCACTTCATAAAACATAAATATTTAACATTTGTGGCTAAATAAGTCCTTCATACATGTAGGGGTGACACTCCTACTGAAGAATAGTCCCTGAATGCATTTCTTTGTGTAGTTTAATTGTTCTATTATCCTGACAAATCCCAGTATGAATTAGTGTTGCGTGTGCTGACCTGGAACTTTAGGTTAGTGTAAACCAATGTGTGCCAATTTGATGTGATAGTCTGCTGACTTGTAGAGAAGGGAAAGGAGTGCAGTGGTGTTTAAGTGATAAAACCATAAATAACAGTAATACCCATTAGAGACTTGTTTAATCTAGTTCTCATTCTGGGACTCTCAGTCTTTTTTGTTGGTAGATGTTGATATATTTTTGTAATGGCCATTGCATGCTTAATCAACACTATTGAGTTAAAACCCTTGTTGCTTCAAATCTCAATTTAATATTAAATGATTAAAATGAATAAATATAACTCTCAGGGGGTTATTTGTCAACATTCAAATTTTAGAGTAATGTGTATTTTTTTTGAAACACTAACAAATTTGATTTTATTCACAATTCGAATGGTATGTTATTTATGAAAAAAATCGAATTTGAATCAGGTTTTCCTCTGAAAAAAAAAAAACTCTAGTCTTGCGTGTCAGATTTTTTTTTAATGTTCTACAATTGGTTTTCTCCCATTGGAGTCTTTGGGGTGTAATTTTCTCCGCGACAATTTGGCTCATCGCTACTATTAATATCTTCAAGTAGTTCAAGGGACCTCTGCCATTGACTTCTACATGCTCTCTGCATGTTTTAGGTGGCAAATATTCAAATTAGAACAGTTTCCATGGTCGAGGTGCTGTATAGAGTTCTGCAGCAGGTCGGGTACCTGTGGGTTACCCACAAAAACTTGCGGTACCCTGCGGGTAGAAATTCCTGGTGCAGGTATAGACGCAGGTCGGTGGTTCTGCAGGGTCGCGGGTCGGGCCACGGGTCTTCTCAATAGCCAGTTTTACTCATGTTTTCTGATCAAGCCTACTTCAGATGATGTCACTTCCAGTTTACAATGACCGCGTTTCCTGATTCTTGATGGTCAGCGGGTCGCTTATTGGGTTGTGGTTAAGGTACTTTCGGGTCCTGTTGGGTAGCGGGTCTAAGTGGGTAAGAATGCAGATTACGCGTCCGGGTTGCGGATTGCAGTTTACGGGTATGGGTTGAGTACGGGTTCCAAAAAATGGACCCACATAGGACTCGTGTAGTAAATCTCACATTCAAAATTCAAATTCCAGTTGGTGCTTTTAAATTCGAATTTGTGAATTTTGACCAAAAAAATGTTTTATTTTACCATTCAAATCTGCCCCTTAATATTTATCATTTGTTTCTCTCAGAATTTCATAGTACAGGTATGGGACCTATTATCCAGAATGCTCAGGACCTAGGGCTCTCCAGATAATGGATCTTTCTGTAATTTGGATCTTCACACCTTAACACTACTAGAAAATCATGTAAACCTAAAATAAATCTGATAGGCTGGCTTTGCTTAAAAAAAAAAAAAAAAAAAAAAGATTAATTATATCTTGCTTTGGATCAAGTACAAGCTACTGTTTTATTATTACAGAGAGAAAAAGGAAATCATTTTGAAAAATTTTGATTATTTGAATGTAATGGAATCTAGGGGAGACAGCCTTTCCGTTGTTCAGAACATTCTGGATAGCTGGTTTCCAGATAATGGATCCCATACATGTATTCAAGGGTTCTTGCCATGAATAATGTTTTATTTATATTTAAAGAAAGACGTGGGGGGGGGAATAACAAAATGCTCTTTGTTGTTATTTGTGGGGTCAAGTGCAAGCAGCAAAAGGTTGCATCACAATTCATTGTCAAGTCAAACCTTTCCCTCTTTATTTGGAACCCCATGAATATTTACACTGTGACTTTGGTTACATGATCCCTGCTGCCATATCCTGTATGGTAACCAGAACGAAAGTCATTTAATCTTGACAACATATATTTACCTGCCTGTGGAATGTGGGAAATGTCAAGTTAAAACTGCAGGGTTATACATTCACTGTGCAGGCAACCTGCAAGCAATCTTCTAAGAATATGGCCTAATGGCAACGTATTTGCCAACAGTCTTAAAGGGGGACTCCACAAAAGCATAACTTAAGCTTTTTGAAAAGTAAATCTAATTGCAAGCAACTTTGCAGTATACATCAGTTAAAAAATATGCAGACTTTTCATTGGTTTTAATGGTTTCTGACAGTTCCCTAAGCCTAGCCCAAGGGGCGCTCCGCCAATGAGGCAAGCTGAAGTGTCAGATAAGTTTCCAGGGGCGGCAAAAAGCCGCTCCTGGTACTTCTAAGAGACGAATTTCTGGTTTTAAAACCGGAAATTCTGTTTTACTAGTGCAGTTGCGATCTCCGCACTAGTGTTCCTGCCTCAGTTGCCTCCCCTCCCGATAGGTAAGCAGGCGAGGGGAGAGCGGCATTTGAGGAGCCGCCTCAGGCGGCATCTTCATTAGAATCGGCGCTGCCTATTTCCCTGCTCTCCTGCTGATCTGTCTGACTACTTTTCTGAGCTAACTTACTACTGTTACTTTTTATCGGCAGCCAGCTGACCTCAGCCTTCATCCTCCAATACGGAACGCATTTTAGGACATTGTCGCGTCAAAACGATGTCCTGCATGCGCCCTCCTATGGCTATGCAATGCAGCATCGGGTAATTTTAACTCACCCATTTTCCAAAGCTGCAGTCAGGTATCGGTCTTCGGTCCTCCCTCTTGAGACGTCAGCCCTCCCTCTTCATGCCTCATTTCTCCGTCTTCAGTTCTCCGCCTTCGGCCCTCAAGCCTCTTCCCTCGTGATTTTTGGGAAGGGAAATTACCTGAGGGAAGATGCTTGAGGGCGGAAGGCGGAGAACTGAAGACGGAGGAATGAGGCATGAAGAGGGAGGGCTGACATCTCATGAGGGAGGGCTGGCTTCTCATGAGGGAGGGCTGGCTTCTCATGAGGGAGGGCTGAAGGCTCAAGAGGGAGGTCTGATGGCTCAAGAGGGAGGTCTGATGGCTCAAGTGGGAGGGCTGAAGGCTCAAGTGGGAGGGCTGAAGGCTCAAGTGGGAGGGCTGAAGGCTCAAGTGGGAGGGCTGAGGGCTCAAGTGGGAGGGCTGAGGGCTCAAGTGGGAGGGCTCAAGGGAGGACCGAAGACCAATATCTGACTGCAGCTTTGGAGAATGGGTTAAAAAGCACCCGACGCTGCATTCCATAGCCGCAGGAGGACGCATGCAGGACATCGTTTGACGCGACGATGTCCTAAAATGCGTTCCTTACTCCAAACCCCACAATTCCCTGCACATGGGATTTCAATAAGGATAGGGAAATCACAGTGCAATGCATTGTGGGTTATGTAGTTCCTGCGTGCTGTAACATCAGTGTTTTCCTTCCCTTTCTGCATCATTTGAAATCCTGGCAGGGAAGAACAGCTGGATTTCCGCATAGAAAATTACAATTATTCATACATTTTGAAAAAAATGGTAACTTTGATTGGGTAGGGGTTTCTGTGTTGTGTGGGCCTCTTCATCAAATTTTGGTTTGGAAGCCGGAGTTCCCCTTTAATTTTATTTCACCAAATTGGAAACTTATAAGGAAGCAGTTATTAATAACCCAACAGGTTTCATTCAAAAAGGAAACTGAAGATAAATGGTGTAATCTTGTAAAATGTTTTGGAGTTGGAGTGCAGAATCTAAAATGAATAGGGCAGACTAATTACTATTCTCAGTTCCTGCTTCAGTGGAGCTTGTAGTCTAAAGTCCCTATTACATACACTATAACTAATTTATCCAGAGCCAGTTAACCTGCCTGTATGGTTTTTGAGTGTGGGAGGAAACCGGAGTAACCAGTGGAAACGCAGATAGATCCCCGGTGCTGCCCTAATAATAGTCTGTTTTGCCAGTATCATGCATGGAGGAGATCAGCTGCTGTAGTCCTAATTCAGCTTTCATTAAAGGAGAACCAAACCCAGTTAAAAAAAACACTATCCCCCTACCCTAAATAGCCCCCCCAGCCTACCTGGAACCCTGGACAAATGCCCCTAACTTTCTACTTGCCCCTCCTTGCAGGTCCTGTCCAGTTTGGGGCATTTGCCCAGGGTACCAGGCAAGCCTAAATCATTTATTTGGATTCTCAAATATTTTTTCATTCCTCAATGAATAGTATAAGCCTAATATTTTTCTATGTTCTCTTATTTGTTTGACACTTCTTGTACAGACTTAATTGCACACACTTTGTCCTTTGAGTTTTAAAGCACAGATAAACTGCTGTGTTGAAATAAACGGGAGGTCATCGCTTTATGGAAATACCATGTCATAAACCACACGTAGGCATTTCTTAATGCTGCATTGTTATTGCTTGGTTTTTAAAGGGGCAGTATACCCCTTTGTTCAACATGCTTTCAATGAATATTCTTTTTGTCAAAGATACCTTTCTCCTATTGTATTAATCATGAAAAATTTATGTTTTTTGTTAAACAGGGCAGCCAGGGAAACTGAAGCTACTCCATGACAATTACTCCATAAATACTACATGACAGCACAGAAACCAGTGCAACTAGCACCATAATAATCAGCCTTGTAACTAGGGATGCACCGAATCCACTATTTTGGATTCGGCCGAATCCTTGCCGAATCCCGAACCGAATCCAAACCCTAATTTGCATATGCAAATTAGGGGTGGAAAGGGGAAACATTTTTTACTTCCTTGTTTTGTGCCAAAAACTCACGTGATTTCCCTCCCTGACCCTAATTTGCATATGCAAATTAGGATTTGGTTCGGCCAGGCAGAAGGATTCGGCAGAATCCTGCTGAAAAAGGCCGGATCCCGAACCGAATCCTGGATTCGGTGAATCCCTACTTGTAACATCAGCTTTGATGACAGGCTAACCTAATTTTCTGCTTGATAATTAGCAACGGCCCCTAAGCTTAGCATCTCAACAGCTGCTCAGAGCCCACTGAGCATGTGAGTGTCACAGACACTTTCCAAGATGGTGACCCCCTGTGACAAGTCCTGGATCATTGCTATTGACAAGCTGAAACTTTAGGCTGGTGCAATAAGTTAAACACACAAAATATGCTGTTTTTATCTATATTCATTTTTAGGGTTTAGTTCTCCATTAAGAAACAGATAATTAGATTATCAATATACAGCCACATGCTCCCCATTTGTTGTGAAAGATTTGTTTTAGGAGTCCATTATGCATGGTTATCTAAACAATCTCTTGCAAGGGCTGAAATAAAGAGGCTTTATCTTAAAGGAATTGTTCAGTATAATAATAATAATAATAAAAAAAACTGGGTAAATAGATAGGCTGTGCAAAATAAAAATTTCAAAAATGTAATGTATAAAGGCTGGAGTGATTGGATGTTTAAAATAATAGCCAGAACACTACTTCCTGCTTTGCAGCTCTCTACTTTCGTCTGAGCTGAATGCTGAGATCAATTGCAAAATCACTGTGGTCCCATGTGGCCCCCCTTCAAGTCGCTGACTAACTCAGAGTGAGAGAGCTGAAAAGCAGGAAGTAGTGTTCTGTTCTGTTAGACATCCAGTCACTCCAGCATTTAAACATTAGATTTTTGGCTAATTAATTGTATTAGAAACATTTTTTGCACAACCAGTGTATTTATTTTGTTCACTAAACAATTCCTTTAAGAGGATTCCTTGTGGAATCTGAAATTGCAATTTTTCAACTGTGTTTTCAGTTGCAGTCTTTAGAGCAATAACTTGGGTTCCTTATATTAGGAAATCTAATACTTGCAGTTAATATGACATTCCTTCGCCAGCTGAAGGAGCTGACACAGTAAATGGGCTATACTAATAATCTGATGCAGCATCAAACAAATCAAACATTTTTGTTTTAAGAATAAGTTTTAACAATTCTATATTTTTTTTTCCATTGTGCTAGGTTTCGTGTGTGGCCGGGTACATATCTCTTTGTTAAAAAGACCAAGAAGTTCAGAATTTCATTTGGTACGGAAGGTCCCATTCAGGCATTTTACAGTGACCACTTTATATTATGCCTCTAAAGATGCCAGTAAAGATGGATCTGGAGATGGAAATAAGGTAAAACCGTCAGGGCAGTTATACAGGTATTGGATCAGTTATACAGAAACCTGTTATCCAGAATGCTCCAAATTACGGAAAGGTCTCCCATAGACTACATTATAAGGAAATAATTAACATTTTTAAAAAATATTTCCTTTTTCTCTGTCATAATAAAACAGTACCTTGTACTTGGTCCAAACTAAGATATAATTAATCCTTATTGGAAGCAAAACCAGCCTATTGGGGTTATTTAATGTTTACATGATTTTGTAGTAGACTTAAGATTTGGAGATCCAAATTAAGATCCATTATCCGGAAAGCCCCAGGTCAGACCTGGCGAAGTTCAATACAACAGATAGGAGTTTGAAAAAGAAACTTGAAATTTTTTCTAAATCCCAAAAAACACTGGCATCTTTTGCCTTTTGAAGGGTGATAGTCTGAAAAATAGGGGGTTACCCTCCTTCCCCCCTACATTTCCTAACATATGGCAACTCAACTATACAGGGGGCACATAATTGAAAATATCTGTATTGGGCAATTATTGTGAATTGATCACTAAACAGGTGCATGGAGTTGCTGGGCCATGGTGGAAAAGGAGCTTGGTGAACCATAGCATAATTCAGTTGTGGAAGCTTCTTGCTCCTTGAACTGAATTGCTTTATATATGGACTTGTATAATCATGTCGTAAAGTTTAAAGGGGGTGTTCACCTTTGAAGTAACTTTTAGTATGATGTAGAGAGTGATATTCTGAGACAATTTGCAGTTGGTTTTCATTTTTTATTTGTTGTTTTTGAGTTATTTAGCTTTTTATTCAGCAGCTCTCCAGTTTGAAAGTTCAGCAATCTGTTTGCTAGGGTCCAAATTACCCTAGCAACCATGCACTGGTTTGAATAAGGGCTGGAATATGAATAGGAGATGAGTTATAAAAAAGTATCAATAACAACAAATGTGTAGCCTTACTGAACATTTGTATTTAGATGGGGCCAGTGAGCCCCATTTGAAAGCTGGAAAGATTCAGAAGAAAACAATTTAATAATTAAAAAAAAACTTAAAATAAGAATTGAAAAGTTCTTTTCAATTGGTCATCAATATTTATTTTTTATAGGTTGATAATTATTTGCCTTTTTCTTCTGACTCTTTGCAGCTTTCAAATGGGCTTCAGTGACCCTTTCTAAAAATCAAATGCTCTGCAAGGCTACACATTTATGTTGCTATTTTTTATTACTCATCTTTCTATTCAGGCCCTCTCCTATTCAAATTCCAGTCTCTTGTTCAAACCAGTGCATGGTTGCTAGGGTTACTTTGACCCTAGCAACCCGACTGCACAAACTGGAGAGCTGCTAAATAAAAAGTCTAATAACTCAAAAGCCACAGATCATAAAAAATTAAAACCGATTACAATTTTTCTCAGAATATACAGCATACTCAAAGTTATCTCCGAGGTGAACGAAGGGGTTGTTCACCATCCAAACACTTTTTTCAGTTCAGTTTTTTTGAGATTGTTCACCAGAAACAAAGGCTTTTTTTCAGTTGCTTTCCAACTTTAATTTTTTACTGCTTTCCCACAATTGAAGTTTAGGGCAGAGACACACGGTCAGATTCGGGGAGACTAGTCGCATGGCAACAGACCTACTCTTCTACGGGGCGACTTATCTCCCTAAACCGCCATCCCGCCAGTGATTTACATTGTAGCCGGAGGGAAGGCAGTTTGAGGAGATTAGTTGCCCCAAGGAATATCAGTGCTTAACATTTGGCACCCCCAAGTATAGCAAACTTTCCTTCTCCTTTAAAACAAACGCATTGCTTTGTCCTTCTGAAGATGGCAGTAAGATCTACATATCACAAAGTTCATAAGGGCCTATCTTTGGGTTAATAATGTGTTTATCTTCTCCTCCTAGAGCATCTTATAGTTGGAAATTGAAAGAAGTTTCCATTTGTATTTGTCCAGTTTAAGTGCAAGAAATAACTAAACAAATGGATATTTCTTAAAAGGCAAAAGTCTCTTTAACACTAGTTCTGTTCATTGGCTCCATGTTGGGAATTAAGGTGTATGCAGTCCCTTTCACATATGCCAGGGTAAAACTCTAAAAATTGTGAAAAAAAACGTAAGTAAATTTTATTGATTTGTAATGTCTGTATTCTCATTTGCTCTCTCAATAATGAGTAGAAATCGGTAGGAGAAGGCGCAAGTAAGAAATCTTCTGGGGGTTCGGGGAAAGGAGGGAATCAACTGCGCTGCCCAAAGTGTGGAGATCTGTGCACCCATGTGGAAACCTTTGTCTGTGAGTGATCCCCTTGATTTTTTTTCCTGTCCCTTCTGGCAAGATGCTTTTTAATATGCAGACATACACCAGGTAACTTTTTTCTCTTCCTTATATTCTCTGCAGCCTCTACTCGTTTTGTGAAGTGTGAAAAATGCCATCACTTCTTTGTTGTGTTATCTGAGGCGGATTCAAAGAAAAGCATCAGCAAGGAACCCGAGACTGCTGCAGAAGCAGTGAAATTGGCATTTCAGCAGAAACCTCCTCCACCCCCAAAGAAGGTGCAAAGAACATTCTTTCTTTACTGCTTGAGAATCAAAGCTTGCTGTAAAATGATTGTACTTGCTGTCTGTGTGTTTGGAGGGGGATTGACATTGAGATAAAGTGCTTTGAGCTATGAATTTGCAGACATGGATTCATTGTTAAGGGGGCCATACACAGGCTGTTAAAAGCTGCAGACAGACAGTCGGCAGATTAGTGGCCCATGTATTGGGCCCTCGGCCGAATCCAAATCCTGCTGAAAAAAGCCGAATCCCGAACCGAGTTCAGGATTCTGTGCATCCCTAGTATGATGTAGAGTGATATTCTGAGACAATTTGCAATTGGTTTAAAAAAAATTTATTTGTGGGGTTTGAGTTATTTAGCTTTTTATTCAGCAGTTCTCCAGTTTGCTTTTTCATCCATCTGATGCGAATGAGAGTTTGGAGTATGAATAAGAAAGGCCCGAATAGAAAGATGAGTAATACAATGAAACAATAACAATAAATGTGTATTTTTACGGAGCATTTGTTTTTAGATGGAGTCGGTGAACCCTATTTCAAAGCTGCAAATAGTCAGAAGAAGGCAAATAAATAAAAATAAATAAGAAGACCAACTGAAAAGTCGCATAGAATTGGCCATTCTGTAATATACTAAAAGTTAACTTAAAGGTGAACCACCCCTTTAGTGACTCAAAAAGTGGCTGGAAAATGATGGTTGTGTAATTTATTGTATGCATGGATAATTGCTTCTTGCATTTATAAATACGACTGCTAATCATCTCTCTTGACTTGGCAAACCTTCTTATCTAAAATAAGCATTTTCATAACATGCAAAATTGCATACAGGGACTGTTGTTGCACCGACTCCTACTTCCTTTTAGGGTATTGCACATGGGACGATTTAGTCGCCTGGCGACAATCTCTCCGAACTGCCTTTGAGTGTCTTCCCTTCCGCTATAATGAAAAGCCGCCTGCAATAAGCACACGCGGCACTTCGTTTTCCGAAGTTGCCTCACGAGGAATAGATAAAAGATAAACAATACTTTTACATCTCTAAGAAACTGCTTCTAATTCATACCTGTCACAGCTAAAACTGTCATATTGAATCTACTTCATTGCTTAACTGAGCAGTAGCTGAGTTTTTTTTTTTTTTTTTTTTAAATAATTTATCCACTTTTATGTTCTAGGCCAGTGGTCCCCAACCTTTTTTGCTTGTGAGCCACATTTAAATTTAAAAAAGAGTTGGAGAGCAACACAAGCATGAAAAAGTCCATGTGGGTGTCAAATAAGAGCTCTGATTTTTGGTAACCCCTATATAGACAGGCAGCCTACAGGAGAGAATGTTTGGCAGGACATCTGTTTTTTATGCAACCAAAACTTGCCTCTAAGCCAGTAATTCAAAAATCAGCACCTGCTTTGAGGTCACTGGGAGCAACATCCAAGGGGTTGGAGAGCAACATGTTGCGCGGGAGCTACTGGTTGGGGATCACTGTTCTAGGTTGTCTCGTTTGTTAGTATGTGTGATCTCATGTTGTAATAATAGTAATAAAGATAGGAATATTTCAGAACTATTCCATACCATGTGATTTAAAGAATGTGCCTCAAATAGCAGCTGTCAACAAAGGCAAGATCACAGTGTATTAACCTTTGAACGCTTATGTACTGTTTCATGGAATTATGCCATTTGTAAGGCGACCTGCTCTGGAGAGTGTGGAGAGATCCGTTATGTAGTTGGGGACATGAAAATAATTTTAGAAAACATCACTTGGGAATTAGTGTATCCCTGTTGAAATAATCTTTATTACCTTGAAGAGAGAGAAGTGGTTGATAAAATGAATATCATTTACTGGTGGTTGAATTTCTGCTGTGGCACTTGAAATAAGAGACACTTTTTTTTTCTTCCAAACATTTGAGACCATTGTACAGACAGTATAGAGGCTACAGACATGAGACCAAGACAAGTAATGTAAAGCTTCGGCTGTTTTTCAAGAGCTTGTGTCTTGCTGGTGAAATTTTATCATAATATTGTTGTTGGATGGGGTCTTGAGATGTGTTAATACATTTTTTAAATATTTTTGTTGGGTATGCTGCAACTTAATTTGATGTTTATCAAATTTTAGTTTAGTGTTCATTTTGCCAATAATATGTGATATGACTTATGGTTGGAAGTTTGTTTTCAGAAGCTTGGTTCCATTTTTAAATTGCAAAGCAGAAGGATTCCTTAGAAGGAATGATTTTGAAATTTTCCATTTTTATGAAGGAAGAGGTTAAAGGAGAAGGAAAGGTTAAAACGAAAGAAAGCTTCATCAAAAAGGTCTATACAAGTACACCCTCAAAGTAATGCTGCTCAGAGTCCTCTGTCAAAAGAAACACAGCATTTCTGTCCTTTTATGTACACATGGGCTTCTGTATCAGACTTCGGGGCCGATGTACTAAATTCACGTGAATAGATCGAAGTTCGATCGAATTCGATCATAGGATCTATTTGACTGGTCGAATATGCAAATGTTGGCATATTCGATCATCGAATGATCGAATACATTTGAATAATCGAATATTCGATCATTCGATCAGCGAAGGATTTCAATTTTAAAATTTATTCGATTGCCTACTTCTTCAGATTGGACCTACCGAATTGCAATAGAAGCCTATGGGAGCACTCCCATAGGCTTCTGAGGCTAAGTCCTGATCGAATAGGATTCGTACGATCGATGATCGAATAAAAGGGTAGCTTAAAACTATTCGATTAGCATTTGAAAATTGAATGCTAATTGAATATCGAGTAAAAACTAATTTATTTTGGGGAATAATAGTAAATTTGCCCCTTCATGTTTTTAGCTTTAAACTCCAGGGCTTGGGCTTGAGCATGCTCAATTTGTTCTTCTCTCTCCTCCCTCCTCCCCAACTTGCTGCAATCAGAACTAAGAGGAAGCAGGGAGAGATTCAGACAGGAAGTGATGTCACAACAAGCTAATATGGCAGCTGTTATCCTAAACAAACATAGCTGCTCACTCAGTTATGGCAAAGCATTCTATAGAATAAATACAGTGTTCTAGCTTGCACTGTTGTGTCTTAATTTATTGGCAATAAACTTCCTTGGTAGCTTTCCTTCTCCTTTAAAGGTGAAAAGTCAGTTTTTGCTTTGGTGTAAAAAAAAAAAACATTATTATTACAGATTTAACTTTTACTTGTGTGTATTTGTGTAGATATTTAAAAAAAGATCTTTAAAAGGGATCCTTTGAGGGACTCTTGTTGTGTGCAAAAAGTTACTTGAACCACCATCCCCCTTAGTCACTAAGTCCATAAATTGCTGTATATTTAAGCTAGTCAGATGCATAGCCACCTTACTACTTGCCATTTCTACAGTCATTTTGATTTGACTCATTGTCTTTTTCAACTGTTTACTATGCATTGGTGTTTAACTCCCCACTGACTTAAGATCATCTCTACAGACTTTCTCTATTGTTGGGGTATCTTATTGTAGCACACAAATCCTTATCTGCATAAATGAATCCAAAGCAGGGGATTGATACAATAACATCTTTATAGTGTACTAACCACTGCTTTATGAAAATTCATGGTGTTTTGTATATAAAGATGTTAAAGAACCGACTCCATCATACATTTTTGCATCAATAAGTTGTTTTTAAAAGAAATACTGACCCCCTGCCTGTATAAGTCATGTTTAGTAGTAATAGTTTTTTGTTTTCCCCCCCATAACTTTTAGATCTTTAACTACCTCGACAAGTTTGTAGTGGGGCAGTCATTTGCAAAGAAGGTGCTGTCAGTTGCTGTATACAATCATTACAAACGGATATATAATAATATTCCAGCAAATCTTCGGCAGCAAGCAGAAGTGGAGAAACCAGCTTCCTTAACACCAAGAGGTGAGTATTTAACCTTAGCCTGCAGTAACCTTAGCCTGCAGACCAGGGATGTCTGAATAGGCCTATGACTGTCTGAAGGGCTAAATGTCTGGTGTCCTTGCTTTGTGGAAAAATTGTGCCTTTATGTTAGTTGCTTCCTTGGCTCTAAATTTGTTTACCTGAATTGTTAAGGCAGTGGTACAAAGGGTTAATCAGAGCATTTTAATGCCCGAGTGGTTTATAGCTAGGGTTGCCACCTGGCCGTTTTTTTACCGGCCTGACCGGTATTTTTGATGGCAGATCCCAATGTTATTAATAGGAAAAAAAGCTGAATATATAGGAAGGCCGGTATTTTTTTTAAGAAAAGGTAACAACCCTATTTATAGGTCAGCGAGTGGTTTGTAGGTCAGCGAATGGTCTCCAGCTCAGAGAGTGGCCTCCAGCTCAGCGAGTGGCCAACAAAACTCTTTGAATGAGCCCTCATTCATTTCAATGGCAAGAACTGGTGCCCTTGCAAGTCAAGTAATTGTTGCACGGACAACTGCATTTTTGAACAATAGTAACCTGACCTGGCAATTGCCATTCACATAAAGGAGGGGTGATGACAAACATTTTGTCTGCCACTTGCTTAGCTAGGAATTGTTGGGATGGTAAAAGGCTCTGAAATATCCATTGTGCATTGCCATCAGGGTGAGTGCTGGCCTTCTTAAAGTTCTCCTTCAGCAGCCTCATATACACATAGCACTGCCTAGATATCAAAAATGATTTTTAATTCTCCCATAATGGGCGGAGACATGTAAATCACTCCTTTATGTCCCTTTGGCCAACTATGCATCCAGAACCGCTGGTTTATAGCACAGATACAGCCTAATAAACAGAGCCATTTCGATCTTGTTAGATCTCATCAGTGCAAGATATTGGAACATGGCTTTTGAGGGGTAGGACTTGGAGCAGCAAAACCGAACCTGGTTAGGGTGAGAAGGACTGAAAGGAGCAAAAAAAAGCCATTCACAATCATTTGCATGCAAAGTGAAGTCTTCTGAAATCAGAAGGTATTTACTTGTATCATGCCATACACATATCACTGCCTTGATACGAAAAATTAGTTGTAATTCTCCCATAATGCATAATGGGCGGAGACATAAAGGAGTGATTTACATGTCCCCGCCCATGATGAATTATGGGAGAATTAAAACTCTCATTTTTGTTTGCTTGTGAAGGGTTTAGAAATACTAGAGATCTGTCTGCTCTATTAATAACTCTGCTTTTTAAACATCTTACAGCTTGATGTATGCTTTGCACTGAAGGCTTTGGAATTAAAGGGAACCACTTTTAATTTAAAGTTACAGTCTTAAAGGGGTTGTTCACCTTTAAATGAACTTTTAGTATGATTTAGAGAGTGATATTCTAAGACAATTTGCATTTGGTTTTCATTTTTTATTATCTGTGGTTTTTGTGCTTTTTATTCAGCAGCTCTCCAGTTTGCAATTTCAGCAATCTGGTTGCTAGGGTCCAAAGTACCCTAGAAACCATGCACTGATTTGATTGAGACTGGAATATGATAAGGCAAGCATTTGTTTTTAGATGGGGGTAAAATAATTAAAAAACTGTAACAAATAATGAAGACCAATCTAGACGAAAATCGATGAATCTCCCCTACTCTTCCCGTCTGGCCTTACCCTCACACACGTTATTATACAGATTGTTAAGCAATTAACTGTGCCATAGATTTAAAAATTAAAAAAAAAAACAGAAAAGTTGAGACCATGGGTAGGTCAGGTAGTAGAGGAAAGGACATGGACAGCGACCAAAAATGCAAAAAAAAAAAAAAAAAATAGAGAAGCTATTTTGTCTAGTACTCAATTTTAATGCCCAGTTGACAGTTAAGGGCTGGCATGTAGCTGCTGTTCAATGCATTTCATTGCTGGGGTTGTTGGGCAGAGCAACAGGCCATTAAAATTAGGGATGCACCAAATCCACTATTTTGGATTCGGCCCAACCCCTGAATCGTTAGAGAAAGATTTGTCTGAATCTTAATTTGTATATGCAAATTAGGGGAGGGGAAAACATTTTTTACTTCCTTGTTTTGTGACAAAAAGTCAGGCTATTTCCCTCCCTGCCCCTAATTTGCAAATTCGTATTCAATTCGGCCAGGCAGAAGGATTCAGCTGAATCTGAATCCTGCTGAAAATTGCCGAATCCTGAATTCGGTGCATCGTTAATTAAAATTCATGGGTTGCTTTGTAGTGAGCTGCATTTGTTTACCCTTGAAACTTACTAACGCTTGTGTGCGTTGCTTTGCAGTAAGAAACCAGGATCACTTTCTATGTTCTTTTCACTTCCTCTTTTGAAGAACAAGAAGTTTCCTTTCCTAAGAAGATTGGGAGGGCACAGCAATATAAGTTTAAATTTTGATGAACACAAAGACCAGTGCACCAGCATATACACAGCAATAAATGATATATAATGCTCCTTTGTGCTGAAATGAAATACCCTGTAATGCTGAAAATGGCACATGCTTAGCAAGTATAACAATATATTTAGATTATCGTTATGTTCTAAAAACACGGGATTCACCGAATCCACTTTTTGGGATTCAGCTGAATCCTTCATGAAAGATTCTGTTGAATACCGATCCAAATCCTAGGGGTTGGAAAAATGTTTACTTGATTTATGTTTAAGTTCAAATGATTTCCCTTCCCATGCCTTATTTACATATGCAAATTAGGATTTGGATTTGGTTCAGCCATGCACACGGATTCGGCCGAATCCTGCTGAAAAAGGCCTGAATCTCAAACCAAATACTGGATTCGGTGCATCCCTACTGAAAACACTATCATTTAGTTTGAAAATTGCTGCATGTTTATATTTTGTCCACCCAAGGTTCTGGACATATCCTTGAACTGTTGGGTAAAATGCAGTATCCTTTTCCAAAAGAATATAATAAAAAAAAACTTAAAATCAAGGTTTTGTTTGGAGAGAAAATATAAAATAATGAATTAATAAGCACAGTGTATTTTCTATTAAATAGGCAGGAAAACTGGAGGTCCTAGTTTGATGATCGTGTTCTATCACCCCGTGTGATTTTAACCATAGACAAAGAATATCTTTATATTGGGCCTTTTATTTGATATTTAAGATGAATGCCTTATCCAAGGAAAGCAATATGGCAGCTATTCCTCTGCAAGGTCTTGTCCCTGCTTGCACCTGCATTGCGTCCCCTTTATGAAAAGGGAGGTTGCGATTCCTCTAACCCTCTAGGCTTATATAATATTTGTTGTATGAGTGCCTTATACCTTACCTTCTGTAATTAGAAAGTTACATGTAGACACATCGTAAGTTCAGGGACCCTTGAGAAAAGCCTGCCAAGAATTGTATGTGAACAAAAGCAAACACGTGGACTTCCTTGCTCTAATTCAACCTTGCCTACCGAGTCCTCACTGACTGTGTAGCACCAAAATCAAATAAAGCGGGGCAGAACACAACCGCGCTATTAGGCTTAGTCCAGACGGGGAGATTCGGGGGCGATCCGTCGCCTGGCGACTTCTCGCCGCGACGGATCGCCCCCGAATCTCCCCGAATAGCTAGGCACCGGCATAACTTAAAAACGCCGGCGCGTGTTCACACGGAGCGGCGCGATTTTTAAAATCGCTCCAAATTGCCTGGCGAGCTATTCGGGGAGATTCGGGGGCGATCCGTCGCGGCGAGAAGTCGCCAGGCGACGGATCGCCCCCGAATCTCCCCGTCTGGACTAAGCCTTAAATGGTGAAGCCCTTTATCTGGGAAGTATCACACAGCATGTTTAAAGAATTCTCTCTTTTCAAGTGGGTGTGGAGTAACTGTAAGTCGGTCACTCATTATTTCTTCCTGTCACCATTTCAATCCCCTCTCTGTAGAGTTAGAGATAAGAAGACGGGAGGATGAGTACAGATTTACAAGTAAGTGCAATCTCCTCTAGTGTAACATTTTCACAGTGCCGATCAACTGAAAGGACATGTTTATTGGTTCTCCTTCCGGTTTGAAGCACACAGACTTCATAACAGGCTACCGAATAATTAGAAAAAGAGCCAGTTGTCCTTTGATAGGTGTCCTGAGGATCTAGCTAAGATCAGCAGTGATTTGTGTGGCCCTCCAGGTGTAATGGAACTACATATGAATGCAGATTGCCCTGCCTTCTACTGTAGTTCATTTTAGTAGTATATTGGGTATAGTCATTTCACCCTCAACCTTTCCAATTAAATTGAAACGGTTACTTTATTAAACTCATATTGTACTAAATATTTCACTGCAGCAAAGCCCTCTGCTCTGTGCAAGTCTTGTGCTTCTGCAATGTTTTTGTCATTTACTGCCCATTAACACAATATCTGCATGCTTTGTTGTCACCCTGCATGTATGTTTATTAAATACACATTTATGTTGCATAGCTGAAATGTAGAAACGGTATTAAATAACTGAGCAATATATTCACTGTGCAGCAATGCTTAACCATAAACAGGTTCTAGCTAATCAGAATTGAGTGCGATTCATGTGGTATTGAGGATTAGACTGTAGGATATCAGACCGATTTCTGGCCTACAGTTGTTGGTGTATAAGCGGGCAACTTCTTTTCAACTTGTCCATCATGTTTAATCCTTCACTCATACATTTTGATTTAGATTCTGTTTGATCAAATGTAAAGTAAGAAAACAGAATTAGTGTCCAGTTTTCTTGTAGATGTTTGTTAAAGAAGAGTTGTGCGAGTAACGGTGGCGCAGAACCGCATCAACAGATATGGTCAGTGATCCAACTGGATTTTTACCCCTGCCGATAGACATCTACCCAACTCTCGGCCCGATATCGACCATGGAAGCCTGTCGGAGGGCCCCATTCACGGACCAATAAGCTGTCGACTTTGTCAGCAGCTTTTTATCGGGCAGTGTATGACCACCTTTATTGCTTGGTCATGAATATCATAAGTAAAAGACCTTTCCATATGGTTGCTTTGTGCCATGAGAAACAAATCCCCAACTAAAAGGGTGCATGTCATCAGATTGCGGTGACTATAAGGTATAAAGGCCATCATTGTAAAGATGCTTTGTCTGCTACAAGAAAATGTGTGTAGATCCACACAGACTTGTGACCTTCTACTGAATGTGCAATTACTAACTGGAAGGCAATTTAGAAACCTAAAAGGGCAGAATAAACCACTGTTCAACCTGACCTGAATAAAGAGCGCTTGTGCTGAGCATAGTTTTGAATATTGTTTAAACTAAGAACAAACTGTGCTACTGAAAGGTGTTTCCTTAAGCTGACCATACTCTGGTCGATAAGCTGCTGACCGAGTTGGCAGCTTATAGGCCTGTGTGTGGGTCCTCCGATGGGCTTCCCTGATCCAAATCTGTCAGTCGACCAGATATCTATCAGGCAGGGGTAAAAATTCAGTTGGATCGCGGAGCACATCTGTTCATTGATGCAATTCCTCAATCTGACCTCCCCTAGGGCCCACAATAGGATCAGCCCGATATTTGCTGTACAGTGCTTTGCCCTCAAGGAGCGCTATACAAATAAAAATATACATACAAAATATACACCTTGAAGGTGGGCATATCTGGAAGAGATCCGCTCGTTTGTCAAAATCGACAAATGAGTGGATCTCTGTGTATGGCCAACTTTAGGCCAGATACACAAGCAGATTCGTGGAGATTAGTCACCCGGCGACAAATCTCCTCTTCTTCAGGGTGACTAATCTCCCCGATCTGCCTTCCCGACGGATAAAATGTAAACTGCCAGTGGGATGGCACTTGAAGCACTTTTTTTCCCCAAAGTTGCCTCACAAGAAAACTTCAGGCAACTTCGGAAAATGAAGGGCTCAGAGTGCCATCCTGCCAGCGATTTACATTCTAGCTGGCGGGAAGGCATTTTGGGGATATAAAGATGGTCATATACGGGCAGCAGCTTATTGGCCCCTGTATGGAGCCCTCCGATGGGCTTCCCCAATCGATAACTGCCCAAAAGTCGGCCAGATGTCGATCGTACGGGACTAAAAATCTCTTTTGATCGCGGCCGCATCTCTTTGTTGATGCTGTCCCGCGATCCAACCACCCGTTAACACTTCGTTATGATCCGATCGTTGGGCCCTAGGGCCTACGAATGGATGAGCCCGATATTGCCCACCTCATGGTGGGCATATCGGGGAGAGATCCGCAGGGCGACTAATCTCCTCGAATCTGCTTGTGTGTCTCCTTAGAGCAATGTGAAGGTAGGAGATAATACTTCATTTGTATATTTATGTTTGGTGGCACATAAGTGGTTAGAAAATCTCTCCTGATTGTAGTTAGAGTGATGGATATAGTAAAGCAATAACAATCCATTAGTAATTTATAAATAAATGATGGAGGTAGAATAAATGCTTAGAATGAGTCCTTACTATACAGCTCTTGCTCATCACTTCTTTATGTGTATACTGCCCCTTTAAGAAGTACATTTGAAAGTTAATTTAAGATGAGAAGATTTTAGTTCCCTTTTAAGCACATCCCATTTTTTTCATTAGTACTTTAATGATCTGTTTTTTTTCCACACACAAGAATGATCCTTATTGATCAGGAATAAACCAGATTATTCTCTTTGGATGCCAACAGATAAATATGGGAGCACTGAAATATCCACTAAATGTATGTCCCTTTTATTTTTGCCTTTCACAGAGCTGCTGCAGATTGCTGGAATCAGTCCTCATGGAAATGCCTTAGGAGCATCTATGCAGCAGCAGGTAAACCAACAGATGCCACAAGAAAGAAGAGGAGGGGAAGTATTGGACTCTAACCATGATGAGATCAAGCTGGAGAAAAGCAACATTCTACTTCTGGGTCCAACAGGCTCTGGTGAGACCATATCTCTTAATGCCTTTCAGCCAGGAATTCTCATGCAACCCACCTTGTGAGAAGATAAAACATTTATGATGATCTGTAGAACATGTTATAAGGTTACAGGTTTTTATATGTTTTTATATGTAGATAACTCTCAGAGTAACAGAGCCAAAAATGCTCTTATAAAGTCAAATATTTACAGCTTTTGCATTTTCCCTTATCAAATGTAGAGACACAACAACTTGCACAACCTTGCATGGATTTGTTATGTTCACTCTTCACTTCTTTATTAGTACAAGCTGGTGTTCCACCTATCCTGTTAGTTCATGTGCTTTCCAAAATAAACAGAATTTTTTCAGATGGGTTCACCTCTCCTATACATGTCAGAGACCCACACAAAAAAATGGTTTGTGGTGGGGAGCATACAATGGCAAATTAGATATTTCTTATAAAAAGAATGAAATCAAATAAGAAGGACAAATTAATTTAGGACTATCTGCAGTAGATAGAATTCAACAGTTCTTATTGCTCTAAAGCAGCATTCACAGTAGCAGCAATAAGAAATGGGGAATTACTTGCTATTCTCTTTGGAATTAAACAAGTTATAGTACTCCAACAACACTGGCCTGTAGCCAGCATTACTCTTATGAATGGGTGATAGGTAATATGTGTTTTTTAGTGATGTTTTTCCTGCTGATATGTGTATATTGTCATTATTATTTTGTAGGTAAAACTCTGTTGGCACAGACGCTGGCAAAATGTTTGGATGTACCTTTTGCAATCTGTGACTGTACAACATTAACCCAAGCTGGCTACGTGGGAGAGGACATTGAGTCTGTGATTGCTAAATTGCTGCAGGATGCCAATTACAACGTGGAAAAGGCACAGCAAGGTGTGTGACACTCCAAACACGGTCCAAAAATCATACAAATCAAGGATTCATACAATCGGATCTTTGTGTCTATGGTCAGCTTAACTTGTGTCAGGAGACAAAACCCCATCAATTTCCTGCCAATATATAATAGATTATCCTGCATCCAACACTGTGTATTTAACCATACTGCAGGAAGAAATGCCACTCTGATGCATCATTAAAACCTATTTTCATATAGCTTGTCAAATCTAAAAATCCAATCACTTTTGTAAAATCCCAACATCTCTATGAAAACCTCAACTACCTCATGAGCACCTGTGTGGTAAGGAGGGGAGAGAGAGAGGGGAGAGGGAAGAAGGATGGCACTGCCACCTCCAGCTGTCAGTTATCTCTGTCTGCCACTCACAAATGGTGCTCTGCTCACCAGACACGCTGAGGGGAGAGATTGACAGTAGGGGTATTTTACTGGCCGGTATTTTTAATGGTTATTATTAGGAAAAAAAGATAAATTAAAGGAAAAGGTGCCAACCCTGAGTAAGGGAGAAGGAGGGAGGCCACAGGGGTCACAAGACAACACGGCAGATGCCTGGGAATGCCATTTTATGGTTGCATGCAGTGGTTTAAGGGGGGCATTACAGGGGAGAAACAAGGGGGGGAGGCAAAATGAAATACCAGGAATACCTGACTGTACTGCAGATGATGATTGGATTGACTCCTTCCAACAGAGGTTATAGCGAGAGCAGCCAGTGTAGAAGCAGCCGCTGTGCATGGAACACACTATCAAAGGCTTAGCTAGTGTGTTTTGCAGTTGAACTCATGGGCCTTCGCAAGCAGCAGGAGTTCAACGTCCCCTCCTTTCTGGTCCAGACAGAGGCAGATGGCAGTCTACCAGGAACAGTAGCGGGATCTACTGGTAGACTGTGATCAACGTCCTGGGCACCCCTGGCCTAGTGGCTTCCAGTGGGGATTTTTGATGTATGGTTTAGTCTGAGGGGCCCTTGGCATGAAATATGCTTGACTGGGCCAACATTTGAATCACATATGGATACTTTGCAGTCACATGGTGGATTATTACATTAGCTTCATTAATCTGCCGACATGATCAATAACCAAAAGGTGACATTTTTCCATGTTTGGCCAGCTTTCTGTATTCTTGACCAGTGGCACAGACTGTCATTATAAGCTTTTAATTGTTCCAGTAAAGAGGAATCTGCAGTTCAATAGAGGATCAGCCGTGTTTCCTGGCTGAAGTTCTCTGTGCTGATTATTCAAGACCTATACGTGAAGTGAAAAATGAAAATGCATTAGTCGCTTATCATACTGGAATAAGAAACTCTCAAAATAAAATCAGTTAAATATTCTGTACGGTTTCTGAAATAATCAAGTTTATCTTCACTATTCGTCTCTCAACATCTGTTTCTCCTCATTCTGTCTTCATTCAGATGTTGCGTGCCCGATGAATGATCCAATATATGTTAAAGGGTCTCCTTTTGCCTAGAAGATGTACTGGAGCTCACACTATTAAAATCACCAGACATCATGTCTCTCTACATGGTTTTTCTGGAATCAGTTATTTGAATGAGCTCTAATGCATCTGCTAGGAAAGGAAGCCCCCCTTATAAGCAATATTCGATCATTAATCGGACACCCAAATGCTGCATGAAGACAGAATGAAGAGAAACAGATGCTGAGAGAGGAATTGTGAAGATAAACTTATTTCAGCAGCAATTGTGTTTAGAAAGTTTCTTTCTTCAGTATGATGAAGCTTATATTACATTTAAATTAGTTCCCCTTTAACAAGGCGGTCAATTTATGGCTATTTCTTGAACAAGGTGGCTGTGGCTGATGGACCTCACTGCAATAAATGCAATACTGGTTTCCTGTTCTCTTTCTGCAGGGATTGTATTCTTGGATGAGGTTGACAAAATTGGCAGTGTACCAGGTATCCATCAGTTACGGGATGTTGGTGGTGAAGGTGTTCAGCAGGTATGTAGCCATTTAGCAAAGGCCAAATTTAAATCCTTTTAGAAAAAAAAATTACAGGCCCTGTCATATAAAACTTATTTTGGCCCATTTGTTTTACTGTTCTAAGCATTTTAACTAAAAATATGGTTTTATAGATCTACGTTTGAATTAAATAAAGTAAATGTTCCCATCCTTCAGGTAATATAAAATGCCCCATTTTGCCTATAAGGGGTTGCAATGTTTGTTAGAAGAAAATTATTCCCAATATTTATTGGAAAATAGTTTAAATTACATTTGAAACTGTTTGTCTAGATGTGACTTTCAATATGGATCAACAGAAAATGCACAATACTTGTGATTTTTTAGGGAGACCTTTGTGTGTGACATTCGAGCTTACTACAGTCCACCAGAGTGAAGTTCAGCTACTCTCAATTTATTTCAGAGGATTATTTAAAGGGGATGTTAAAAAAAAAAAAAACTCCCATTTTACTTTCTTTAATAAAAAGGAATCTATCTCCAATATACTTTAAATAAAAAATGTCTTCCATTTCTGTAAGGAATCTGACTGTATGCAGTGAAATTCTCCCTTAATTTACTTGCTCTGACAGCTGCAGATGGGAAACTTCAGACGGTCCCTAACTGCTCTGCTGGGAAACAGTCATACTTTCAAACAGCAGGGGGAGCCCCCCACCTTACTTCCCCGACCTCAAGCAGCTTTGTTTGTTCCCTGTAAAGCAGCTTGCGCCTGTGTAGAGATTTGTTTACGCAGACCCAATGCAGTCTAAATATTCTGATTGTTATTCAGTCTTGCTGTATCAGCTTCTATAGCAGATATTATTTTGACTTTGCTATTTTGGTTTATGACCATCCCTAAGCTTAACCTCCCAGCTGAAACCCAGATCACACTGAGCATGTGCACAGTCTTGGTCTTGCAAAGATGTCTAACAAAGTTACAAGATGGCAGCCCCCTGTGGCCAACTTTGAAAACATAAATAATTTGTTTTATTAGGCTTCTGGTGTAGTACGTTTATGTTTAGTATACAAAATACTGCATTTCTAGCATTATTCTGTTTTATACTTCAGTCCCCCTTTCATTTATCACTCAGAGAAAGTTAGAGTATGCCCATCAATGACTAGTACTTTTCGAAAGAAATCTGGAATGGCTGAATTTCACTGCGGCGGACTCCGGGGAGCTCAAATTTCATTCTTTGTTAAAATATGAAATTATGCCCCATCGTATTTATTAAAAATCACCTTTAATAATGAATAAAACATGGCACCTTATTGTAACCAGGTAAATAAAAGGATTAACATTTACAATTACCTCTTTACTGGAGCTCCCTTTACATGCTCTCTGGAACAGCCTGGGAAAGCAGCCAGCAGGAAGTGAAGTTGCTGGTGAGGTTTTTCCAGAAATTGGCATTATAGTTGTAAGGGTGTGACAGGTCATTTCTTTGCCACAACATTTAAATAAGTGCTACGCTGGTTCATGCTACCAATAATTATCAGTAAATTCTGTAGTTTTCAGTATATAGCAAGACTGAAGTCAAATACATATGCTCTGATGCACTCAGCCTGCAATTTTTCGTCAGGAAGATAGTAGCGGATCTGCTCCCTTCCCAGCAGTATATAAATTACAGAATATATTTCAATGATCTGCCATGAAAAGGATCCCTATACTAGTGACTTAAAATCCAAGATGGCCTTACAAATAGTCCTAACATAAAGGAGATGTAAATGTTAAAAATGCCATGTTTTATATACTGAACACTCACATGCTCAGTGTGCTCTGAGCAGCTGTTGAGAAGCTAAGCTTAGGGGTCGTCACTAATTATCAAGCAGAAAATACGGAGGGAAGGGGTTTTGTGCCAAAAGGGTTTCCTTCTCCTTTAAATTCTGATGCTAGTTGCACTGGTTTCTGTGTTGCCATGTAGTAATTATCTGTATTAATGACTAATCAGCCTTATACCGTGACATTTCTATTCTATGTGTACTGTATATTGTGAGTGGGTCCCTAAGCTCAGTAAGTGACAGCAGCACAGAGCATGTGAATCAGCAGAAGAGAAGATGGGGAGCTACTGGGGCATCTACTGGGGAGACACAGATCTTTACTGCTGTGGTTGCCTTGGGCTGGTACACAAGCACAAAACATAATGTACAACATTTCTAGCTACTTCTTTAGTTTAGCTTTAGTTCTCCTTTAATGTTCTTATTTGATCCACTGAGGGGGGTTTACTCTGCTGGAATATATATTGGCTCTTGGCAACACCTCCACAATATGATTAGTTCTCAGTGTAGAGCACAGCTGTCCCTTCCCTTACATATCCAGTCACTTGAATTTTCCGGCCTACTGTTTATTCAGTGTACATCAGAAAAGGCAGCTAAAGTAATAAAGTATTTAAAGGAACAGTAACATCAAAAAATAAGTGTTTTAAAGTAATAAAATTATAATGCAGGTTTACCATGTACTGGTAAAACTGCTGTGTTTGCTTCAGAAACACTACTATTGTTTATATAAATAAGCAGCTGTGTAGCAATTTGGGCAGCTATTCAAAGGAGAAAAGGCTCAGGTTACAGAGCAAATAGGCTCTGTAGAACATTGTGGTGTTATCTGTTATCCACTATTTAACCTGTGCCTTGGGTTGCCACCTGGCCGGTATTTTTGAGGGTTGATCCCAATGTTGTTAATAGGAAAAAAAGATAAATATATAGGAAGGCTGGTAGTTTTTTCAAGAAAAGGTGGCAACCCTACCTGTGCCATGTAGCCTTTTTTTACAGCTTGTTTATATGAACTATGATAGTGTTTCTCAACCAAACTGTTTTAACAGTGAAGGGCAATAATATATGATATTTTCATTACTTTAAAAACATTTTTTGGTGCAGCAGTCCACATGCACACAATGCTATTTAAAACAGGTAGACCTGCGCCAACAAATTGTGTACTGGTGTGCAAACATACAGTTCAGGGAGAAAATAGGTAAGGCATAGTAGTGGATATCCGATACATTGGCAGAGGAGCAATAATTTACACTTTACAAGGGCATATGCGATGTTTGTTTATAACTATAAACAAAGTACCTAATAAGTTGGACATTAAATATATAAGCAGGGTTTATATTCATAATTTTGTTTAATAAATGTTCAGTTTGCAATATGGGCAAAAGTTATTTTGGGTTTAGAGCCTTATTTATCGAATTGGTTCATGATTGTAGCCTGAAGTATTATGGTCAGTGTCAGTAACGTAATTGGAAGACACTGGTGTAGAATGTGCAGCCGGGCCTCTTCCCCCTTCTGTACCAGATTATATGCCCCAAAATCGGCCACTGCGGCTGGAAATCAGCAGTGTGGGAGCTGCCTGGGGGCCCTGATGGGGTGCGGGCCCTGGCCCCATTGCACCCCCTACTCCCCCGGTAGTCCCGCCACTGATCTGTGGGAACGCCAAGGTTTCAAACAGGGTCAGCTGGTCAAAGTAGTTGTTTACAATTCTAATATGATTGTACATGACATTGCTGACACTTCTTCTTCCACCATTTCTGCGTGGAAACAGGGCTTGTTAAAACTTCTGGAAGGCACCATTGTTAATGTCCCAGAAAAGAACTCACGCAAGCTGAGAGGAGAAACTGTTCAAATCGACACAACCAATATCCTCTTTGTGGCATCTGGCGCTTTCAACGGTCTGGATAGAATCATCAGCCGAAGGAAGAATGAGAAGGTTTGTCATAAAGTCATGAGCAGGGCTCCGTTATCATTATGATTCATCTTGTAGCACATTCATTATTGTAACACCCCAAGTTTATTTTAATATTTGATCCTTTTATTAAACAAATGTATCAAATTGAAACCAACTAGGACATAGGCAGAGTTTTAGTATGCAATCACCCTTTATTGGTGCTTAATCACGACATTTTTCGGGAGTTAGTACCTATCAGATACACATTCAATAACCTGGAGGCTACAGGTCTCTTCCCCCCCCCCTTAATTACACCATGTGATACATTTGATTGACAGCTTATATTCAACCTCCAAGTCCATGTGCCAATAACCTCCTTACAGAGCAGTCCATTGTGTTTTAATATAACTCCAAAAAATCCTGTTTAAGGAGAATTCAACCTGTACTAGAAAAAACCCCTACCCCTTGTAGACCAACCTCCCCCACAGCCTAAAAGCCCCAAATTTTTTACTTACCCCTCCGTGCAGGTTCTGGCCTTGGGGGTTCATGGGCAACATCTTTTTTTTGGTCTTCTTTGGAATCAGACCAGAGTTTTTGGCGCATGCACAGTTGCAGTAAACTTCCAGTTCTGAATGACATGCGCCAAAAATTTTCAAATGTGCACTTGTTCGGGACTGGAAATTTACTCCAACTGCAAATGCGCCGAAACTCTGCTCAGATTCCAATGAAGACTGAAAAAAGAAGACTGCTCCCGAGGACAGAATCTGCACAGAGGGGTAAGTAAAAAAAAAAAATTAGGGGTGGGGTTGCTACCTTTGAAATGTACTTTTAATGGCAGTGGTGGGGGGGGCGGGAAGAAAGGGGTGTACTGTGATGCACAAGGGGGCCTGACGTAAAAGGGGCGTGCCTGTCTTAAATGGGCGGAGCTATGACCCAACAATGAGAGGAAAAAAGGTCGTTTTTTAGTGGGTTGGGGGTGGGCCAGGGGGCTTTAATAGGGGTATTACAGATTTACCGGCAGCTACATTGCCGGTAAATTTGTAATACCAGCCTTGGCAAGTGTTTTACCAGCTAATCCGGTAAAATACCGGCTGGGCCGGTAAAATACCGGCTGGGTGGCAACCCTAGCTGGGGTAGAAGAGGGAGGTTGATCTACACAGGGTAGAGGGGTAGGGTTTTTTTCTAGTATGGGTTTGTTTCTCCTTTAAGGCATAATAGTACATTAGATATTGTGCTAAGCCAAGTACAACAAGACACTGCAGTATTATTGCCTGTCTAACATAATAGGCAATGAAAACATGTCAATTAATTCTTTTATTAAATATCACAAATTACTACAGAATTTATCTACTAAAGGTTTTTTTGCTCTGCATTTTGGTCCCCAACAGGGACCTTCATCAGGAGTTAAATGGCAACCCAGGGTTTTATCAAAGATGTATTTCTGTATCAGGTGCTTTTCCTTACTTTGAATATCTGTCTGTCTGTGTATCTGAAATAATCCTTTGGGTTTTTTTCTCCCTTTAATAGTATTTAGGTTTTGGGATAGCTTCAAATTTGGGAAAAGGAAGACGAGCAGCAGCTGCAGCTGACCTCGCCAACACCAGTTCAGAATCCAGTGCTGTGCAGGACATTGAGGAGAAAGACAGATTTTTGAGACTTGTGGAGGCTAGAGACCTTATCGAGTTTGGCATGATTCCTGAGTTTGTGGGCCGCTTACCTGTGGTGGTTCCTCTGCATAGCCTGGATGAACAAACCCTAGTGCGGATCCTTACAGAGCCACGCAATGCAGTAGTGCCGCAATATCAAGCCCTCTTCAGTATGGATAAGGTACTCTATCTGTTATTTACATTCTTGAGAAGAGGTTTACATTACTGGTTTGTATTTAAAAGAGAACTAAAGCTTAACTAAAGTAGCTAAAAATGTTGTACATTATGTTTTGGATTTCTGTACCAGCCCAAGGCAACCACAGCCCTTTAGCAGTAAAGATCTGTGTCTCCCCAGTAGATGCCCCAGTAGCTCCCCATCTTCTTTTCTGATTCTGATTCACTGATTCACATGCTCTGTGCTGCTGTCACTTACTGAGCTTAGGGACCCACTCACAATATACAGTACACATAGAATAGAAATGTCACAGTATAAGGCTGATTAGTAGTCAATATGGATAATTATTACATGGCAGTACTGAAACCAGTGTAATTAGTATCAGAATTTGATAATCAGCCATGTAGCATCCGCTTATAATACAGACAAAAGACATTTTATGCTTGATAATTTGTGAAGCTTAGCTTCTCAACAGCTGCTCAGACACTTTCCAAGATGGTGACCCCCTGTGACAAGTTTGAAGTCCTGGATCATTGCTGCTATTGACAAGCTGAAACTTTAGGCTGGTGCAATAAGCTCTGTATACAAAATAAGCCATTTTTAGCCATATTCGTTTTTAGGGTTTAGTTCTCCTTTAAGTTTACAGATGCACTAATCATGTTCCAGGACGCTGATCAAGAAATTCGTGCCAACATCACATAGGATAAGAATTTTAACAGCCAATAGTGCAGTGTATTTTGCTAAGAAATTACAAGTCATGGACAATATATATATATCATGTCACACAAGTTCAGGTTTTAGTTTCCCTTTAAAGCTTCAATAGATTGCAGTTGAATCTGACCTGTTTTGCTTAGCCAAAAATTTGCCACAGGTGAAATGTTGCAGACGCCCATTAAAGTCTATGGGCTTCAAAAAAAATTTTGTCGCGTGGTGAATTTTTTTTTGACGATCAATGCCATTCAAGTCTATGGGCGTCATTTTTATGGGAAAACAAGGTGAAAAAATTTGCCCATCCCTATATTGCAGCAGTTAAATGTAAATGCCACATTTGGCTTGTAGTCTTGTATTTAGGTTTAGAATAAAGTTATTAATCTTTTCACCCTTTCCTTTGAGCAGTGTGAGTTGAGCATTAGCGAAGATGCTTTGAGAGCCATTGCCAGACTGGCTCTTGAAAGGAAAACTGGTGCTAGAGGACTCCGCTCTATAATGGTGAGCTGCTACAAGAGATTTGATTGTTTCCTGTTTTTTCTGAGTTTAATGGGAAAATATATCCCTATTTACAGCTGTGTGTTCTATTCTGTTTTCCATTATATTGGACATCTACTGTATAGTGGAGTGTAGTGCATAAATGTAAAGAAGTCAGCAATGCACAAGTGTCTTCTGCCATGCTGATAGCCCTTGCTAAACGTACATTTTATTTCTTCTAGGCACTTGAGCTCAATGATCATGGCACTCAATAAACCTAATTTGTTGTTATTGTTCAATAGCAAATTACATTTATTCAGAGATCCAGTGTTTTCATTTTGGAAAGTGACATTCTAGACTAAGAAAAAAGAAAAAGTTCTTGTTTATTTAAACTCCACAAAAACATTATTCTGTATGAAATATATTCGATTACCTAACATGTCTCCCGCCCCAGGAAAAACTACTACTGGAACCTATGTTTGAAGTTCCCAACTCTGACATTGTATGTGTGGAGGTGGACCAGGAAGTGGTGGAAGGAAAGAAGGACCCCAGATATGTCAAGTGAGTGTCTATGTTTTTGTTTGTCTAATAGAAGTATTAAAGGGGATCTATGGTCAAAAATTGAAATCCCCCTTTGGCTTTGGGGGGTTAATTTAAGCATTAATTATTTTTTATGAGTGTTTTTTTAGGCAATCAGCGCAATCCTATCCCCCACATACCAGAAGGAGCTTCAGTATCGTGCAAAACCTTCATGGCCCATGCACGACTCCTCTTCTTGGTCCGCCTGCCTCTGCTAGTCATCGCCCGCCTACCAATGAAAAACGAGTAGGCAGTGACCGTTTGCAGACACCTGTTCGATGTACCTCACCGTCACTGCCTACTCGTTTTTCAATGGTCGGCGGGGACTAGCAGAGACAGGTGGACCAAGAAGAGGAAACAGCATGGGCCATAAAGGTTTTGCACGATGCTGAAGCTGCTGCTGGTATGTGGGGGATATTATTGTGCTGCGATTGGAAAAACTTATATTAAAATTAATATTAATTCCCCAAAGCCAAATGGAGATTTCAATTTTTGACCATAGATCCCCTTTAAATAAATGTATAAAGATATTCCTATTACAGGTCTTGAATTCTTCAGTGTAAAATTAAAAACTGGGTAAATAGATAGGCTGTGCAAAATAAAACATGTTTCTAATATAGTTAGTTAGCCAAAAATGTAATGTATAAAGGCTGGAGTGACTGGGTGTGTAACATAACAGAACACTACTTCCTGCTTTTCAGTTCTCTTGGTTTCCCCGGATTGGTTACCAGGCAGTAACCAATCAATGAATGGAGGGGACCCCACATGGAACATAATTGTTGCCTTTGAATTTGAGCTGCATGCTAAGGATCAATTGCAGGCTCACTGAACAGTTAACAGAGCTGACAAGTTGGGTTCTGCTCTATGTTACACATCCAGTCACTCCAGCCTTTACATATTAAATTTTTAGCTGACTAATTATATTCGAAACATTTAATATTTTGCACAGCTTATCTATTTACCCAGTTTTTATTTTTACACTGGACTGATCCTGTAATTCCAGTGTCACCACAGAAGACCTTGTGGGCTTTGTCAGGAGACTGCACGCTATTTCTGCATTTATGATTGTGCAGTGCCCCAGGCATAGTGTGTCCCCTTGCTTCTCCCCCACTTGCCTGAATCATCTTCCTGTTACTTTAAAGGGGTTGTTCACCTTTGAGTTAACTTTTAGTAAAATGTAGAGAGTGATATTCTGAGACGATTTGCAATTGGTTTTCATTTTTTATTGTTTGTTGTTTTATAGATATTTAGCTTTTTATTCAGCAGCTCTCTAGTTTGCAGTGTCAGCAATTTGTTTTCTAGGGTACAAATTACCCTAACAACCCTGCATTGATTTGAATAAGAGACTGGAATATGAATAGGAGATGGACTTAATAGAAAGAAGAGTAGTAAAAAGTGGCAATAACAATACATTTGTAGCCTTACAGAGCATTTGTTTTTAGATGGTGTCAGTGACCCCCATTTGAAAGCTGCAAAGAAACAGAAGAAAATTGCAAATCATTAAAAAAACTATGAAAAATAAATAATGAAGACCAATTGAAAAGTTTCTTAGAATTGGCCCTTCTACAATATACTAAAAGTTAACTTGAAGGTGAACAATCCCTTTAAAATCAAGGATAAACCTGTTATGGGAAGTGATCACAATAGAGACAACTGTAGGAGCTATTAATGGTCCTGAGCAGTTGCAAGAAAGACTAATGACTGGCCCAGAGAAAGACTTACACTTGATAAATGGAACCTACTGATGAAGGCACAATTAAGCAAACGAAATGTGCTTGTAAAGGAAATCCTTCACTGATTTGAATTCACATATAAACACTGGAAGTTGTATATTTTATTATTTACTTACATGCTAGAATTTTTCTAGGTACTTTATTCAAGGTTGTACTTGCCCTATTCAAATACCTTAAGAATTACAACAGTGCAAATGGGAGGTATAGCAGTTTTATTTGCCCTATACAGTGTATAGCTGTATTAGAGCTGTGTGTTGTACTGTTGTGGTCAATATCAATATAGGATGTTTATCACAAACTTGGGTACAGCCAGCCTTTTGTTCCTAGTTTGTTGCTAATTCACATATTTCAACAGTACTATCAAAGTAGAAAAACAATGGAAATTGTAGTTGTGCAGCATCTGGAATTCTGAAAGTTGCTGAACTTACTGGTGACTTCTATGCATTAGGAATAATGGTGATTGAAATGCTGTTAATAGGGATGCACCAAATCCACTATTTTGGTTTCGGCCAACCCCCCGATCCTTTGCAAAAGATTCGGCAGAATACCGAACCAAATCTAAATCCTAATTTGCATATGCAAATTAGGCGTGGGAAGGGGGAAAACATTTTTTATTTCCTTGTTTTGTCATGCGATTTTCCCTCCCTGCCCCTAATTTGCATATGCAAATTAGGCTTCGGATTCGGTTCGGCCGGGAAGAAGGATTCATCCGAATCCTGCTGAAAAAGGCCGAATGCCGAACCAAATCCTGGATTTGGTGCATCCCTGTTTTTCCTAATGCTTTACATAACTAAATGAGAACTTCTGATTGGTTGGTTTGTGTTCCTGTGCCTTAATTTATTCAATTTTCATAGGAGAAAGCACAGTCACGGACAAACCTTCTGTTTGCACACTAGGGCAGGGTTATGGGAGATCACAGTATTACCTATACAAAGAATAGTTAATATAACACATGTTCAGTAAAATGCTTAACTTGTGAAAAATAAGGGGGTAGTTCAGTAAAGAAGTAACGATAGAATTGTGGCCTCACAGTTTTTTTTGCCTGCCAGTGTCCGTTAACTTCATTTGAGAGCAGGAAAGAGGCAGAAGAGAAAAAAAATATGAAAAATAAAAAATGAAGGTTACTTCATTCAAGTTAATGAGTATAGGCAATTTTTAACATACTAAGGCTTGTGACACACGGGCAGATTCGGGGAGATTTAGTCGCCTGGTGACTAATCGCCTCAACTGCATTTGTGTGTCTTTCCGTCTGCTTTAATGAAAATTCGCCCGTGCTAAAGCACATGCGGCGCTTCGTTTTCCGAAGTTGCCCGAAGTTTCATCATGAGGCATTATAGCGGACAGGAAGACACGCAAAGGCAGTTTCGGGAGATTGTCACCCAGAAGAAGAGGCGATTAGTCTCCAGGCAATTAAATCTCCCTGAATCTGCCCCTATAATGAAAGTTTTAATACAAACTTTAAAGAAAAAAATGTGTGTAGCATCCATTCACTCTTTCTCTTATCTTCCAGGACCCAAAGAAAAGAAGCGACAGAGGAAGAGTATGATTCTGGAGTTGAGGAGGAAGGCTGGTCACGTCAAGCCGATGCTGCAAACAATTAGTTGGATTGGTTTTCCTGTTGCTTCCCAAAATGTGTAGTTCACACAGTATTTAGTATCCAGAAAAATGAGGAATAATTATTAATACAAGTGAAGCAATTAATTTTAAGAATGCTTCAGATTTCTACTGTTATCAGGCAGTTTATACAATGTCCTGATGTTAAAGACGACAAAAAAAAAAAATCACTTTTAGGGGCTATTTTTTTAAGGTGAGATCTCTTTGTTAATCGATTGAAACCCTAAACTGTAGGGAATGACAGCAGTTCATTTTCCAATTATGTTTCATAACGGAAGTGCAGTGTTTGACAAACGCAGAAAAGCTTTTATTTTGGAGGTTGCATGTTGGGCTGGGGCTTCTCCCCATTATATTTTACACATTTTCTGTTTCATTATTACCAATAACAGTTCATTGGGTTTTGTTTTTTTTATCTTTTATCTGTTGCTGGTTACTCAATTTTTTGAGCATCTTAATGGTTGTTTATGTCAGCATTTACCAGCACATTTATAATATGCACAAGCGACTTTTCCCTGCTTATGCACAGCTCATATATGCTCTGGCCAGTAGAGTGCAGGTGGGTAAATACACAGACACGGAGACACAAAAATAACTCCTTGTTAACTGGTTAAGCTGTGCATACGCCACAAAGCCAGTCATGCATGTAGCCTTCTGCCCTCAGATTTGGGTAATGGACTTGTAAATGTAGAGAGTCATCCAAGGTGCCTTTCGGGCAACAACTGCCATGGACAGTGTAGTGTAGTGTAGCTTCTTTCTTGTTGCACAATAAAGAGTAATGTCACTTAAAACAAAAGCCAATAGTAATGGTCAAACGCCTGTATTTTATCCATGTAATAATAGACGATTCATTTTCTGTTTATCACAGCAAGAAATAATATACTACACTTCAGGACTCGTGTCCCCATGAGACGGGTGAGAATTGGACTGCTTTTAAGTTACAGATCCATGTGTGTACAATTTTTTTTTTTTTTTAGTTTTTTTTCTTTTTTGGTTTTAGTATTTCACTAAGCAAGAAATTGTTGGTCCCCTATGGCATATATTTAAATAAACATGATCTTTTAGCCAAATTTGTGGCTAAGACTAACTGATTTGTATGCTTTTGTTTTATTTTGTAACAAATTAAATAGTGAAAGCTGTCTATTTTGAACAGGTTAATTTGATTGTATGTTTGTGTGCATTGGGGGGGATAAAATGATGTAAATGAAGAAAATCTACTAGATGGGCCCTTACCAGTACATTTATAAAGAATAAGATTACCTTCTACTCTTGTACTCCTTTAAAGAAAGAGTTCTCCTGACGATCTCCTGACAAAGCCCACAAGGCCTTCTTCTGAAATTAAAGGAACAGTTCAGTATAAAGATAAAATCTGGGTAAATAGGCTGTGCAAAATAACAAAATGTTTCTAATATAGTTAGTTAGCTAAAAATTTTAATCTGTAAAGTATATTAAAAGGTTTTTGCTTCTTGATGGGAAAGGTAACTAATGTGCTACTGTGTTACTGGTTAATCCTGAGCTGGTGTAATTGAATTCATGGGGCGTGCCTAACATATTGGCACCCCCCCAAAGACTTTAAATGCCCTTCCTTTAGGGTAAGGCCAGATGGGAAGATTTGAGGAGATTTGTTGCCTGGCAACTAATCACCTCTTCTTTGGGGCGTCAAATCTCCCCGAACCGCTTCCCCCTGCCTTCCAGTGTCTTTAATGTATAATCGCCTGCGCCTATTCACACGCGACACTGGCTTTTTTGAAGTTGCCTGCTTAGGCAATTTCGAGCGATTTCGGGAAAGCGCAGCGATTATTCATTTAAGTCGCTGGAAGACAGGGGGAATGAGCACCAATAGTAAGACCTATGTTTTACTAGCCACCATAAATACCTAAGGGCACATTTTTCAGGCGTGAAATTGATTTTGCTATTGGGAGTTTTCACAGCTTTCCTTTCACATGTATTGGGATTACAGGGACATGTTTATGAACTGTTCACCCTCCCCAAAATCACATACAAGTGGATCTAAAATGGTGTGTTATCTTTCTGGTGAACGCTTTAATCTTTCGATAAATACAAAAGCAAACCAGTTACTTGGGACCCAGCCAGTTTCACTTTACCGCAAGCATGTGCAGTATGTATCCATTCTGAAAACCTTTTGAGACAAAAAAATAAAACCATTATAGCATTGTTTATCTAAATATTTTTCATTAGATTATTATGATTATACCGGTGCAGGTATAAAGTGCAATTTTAGAGGCAAATCGCCATAATTTGGTGTGTAATGGAGGCTGCACAAGGAGTTGTGCTCGGTGCATTCCAGACAAACGAAGAAGTGCTACACAAACACTCGCCACTTTTGTAGAGTTGGGTGCGGACTGTGTCTGTTTCTGGTCCAATCCATATTCCAGAAAATATTTCAGCAGCACTCCGATTTAGTGAAAAAATTGTAATTTATTCGTGCCTGGAAAAGCTCGAAATGTCGCTTGGCTTAATGCACGAATAAATTACAATTTTTTTAAATCTAAATTGGAGTGCTGCTGAAATTAGGGTTAGGGTTATCTGGAATATTTGCCCAGTGCATTGATGGTACTCGATGGTACAAGGAAATCAGAGCTATCGCCAAGATTTTCAGATGGGATTGCATAACTTCTGCACTCTGTATGATAGACACCGCAAGAAAAGGCAGAGGTTGTGAGAACAGATTATAAAGGTGCAGACGTAATTGCAGTAAAAATATGGGCAGCACAATACTGAAAGGGAGGCAAAGTCAAAAACTGGATGAAAATCTAAATACTGAAGGCAGGAGAAATGGAGGGTGGCAGAAAAAGTAAGAATTAGAAAAATAAAAAAGCAGAATGGAGGAGAGAAAATGGGGAAATAAGGGGGATATGAAGCACAGAAGGTCTGAGGAAAAAAGAAAAGAACACATAACATTGCAGTGTTTAAGGTGGGCCGTCGAGTCTAGCCCGCAATTAATGAGGTGCATTCAATTAGACCCCAGGGTGCCGAATTGGAGGCCGTCTCACCGAATTGGACACTGACCCACCCCGATCCTTGCAAAAATGTTTGCATCGATATCGGTCCCAGGGCCAAAAAAGGTTGGGGGACCCCTGGAGTAAGGCACTGGTTGTTCTGGTCTAGACTGCTATCTGTTCTGAAGGCCTGGTCAATAGTGAATTCAAAAATAGGAACTACTATAGAGCTCAAAACAGGAGGGAGGGTACTAAAGGCAGGAAATGGGGAAATAGTATAAAAATATAAGAAAAGAGAAATGAAAATATGGGTGGGTTGTTGATGGAATGAAGGGCTGATAAGAATGAAGGATTCAAAAAGGTAGAGATTCTAAGAAAAGGTAAGAGATGAGCATAATCAGGGATAAAATGTGCTCTCTTACAAATTGCTCAGCACACATCATCAGGAAGGGAATAGAGAGAACAATGATCAGTGAATGTGGGTAATGCAGAGGAGGGTTGAGTGGCAGGGAGTATACAAAGGAAAAGATTTAAGAATGGACAAAGAATAGTGGGCTGTGAGAGAATAGTAAATGCACAGAAGGTTCTGAAAGGTGGGGGAAAACTGCAGTGAAAAAAACCATAATAGGGAAATAATGGAAGCAGAGCTTGGAAGAACAAAATAGAACAAAAAAGAAGCTGTGGGTCAGTGCCCTAGTAGTGTAAATAAATTAGAAACAAACGCAAGATTTGGGAAAACTGAATAGAGAGAGAGAGAGAGTACAGTGAGAGACTGAATAATCTGGGAAACAGTCAATCCAGGGATGGGACATAAAATGAGAGGGGTGCACTGAAAGGAGTTTCCCCGCCTTATCCCTGTATCCGGCAATCTGGTGTGATCTTCCTCCTGCCCTTTAGAAATGAGCCACACTTTCTCTACTGTCTTCCTGGCATGGGATGGAGAGGAACACACAAGAGGCCAGTGTCCATCCTATTTGCAGATATAATGCCTCTGGGTGACTGTTTAATGTGCCTGGGCTTTCTTTACTGTACTGTAACCTGACTGTAAATAAAGTGCTAGTCACACAGAAAGAGGAAGATTGGCCACACCCCCTAATTACCACGCCCATTTTACTAAATTTGACAGGTTATGAAATTTTCAGCACATTTCTGCGGTTTTTATGTTATTACAGTTTTTTATGTGTTATTACAGTGAACTGTGAGTTCTCCCAAGAGACTGCTCATTTTAGATTGTTACAAAAAGTATCTAAGTATCTATTCTGGCCAAAAGCCAATTAAGTTAGAAACTCTGTATCTTTTAGGGGCTGTTCAGTGCAGGAGATCAAACAGAAAGTCTGGACATTTCAGTAAGGGCAAGGCCAGACGGGGAGATTCGGGGGAGATCTGTTGCCTGCCGACTTCTCGCCGCGACAAATCTCCCCGAATAGCTAGTCAGCGCTGTGCACTCGGTAGGCGTAAAGTCACCTGCGCTTGTTCACACGCAGCGGCGCAATTTTAAAAGTCGCTCAAAATTGCCTGGCGACAGATCTCCCCCGAATCTCCCCGTCTGGCCCTGCCCTTACAAACCCAGGACTGCAGGCAGAGTTGTCAAAAGCGGAACCTTCCTGCGAAAATTGGGACAGTTGGCAGGTAAATGTGGCTTAAAGCGTATTGTGCTAGGGTTCCTTATGCAATGTATTAGTTTTGAGTGTTCTTTCCCTGTACTATACACAAGATGGCGCTGTGGTGTAATGCACACTAATCTTTTCGTTCCATTAAATCATTTCCAGCGGTGTTTTGGTATGGAGAGAGGACTGCATCCTTATCATACCTCCCAACTGTCCCATTTTTAGAGGGACAGTCCCTCTTTTGACAGCTCAACCCGCAGTCCCTCATTTGTACTGGAAAGTCCCGTTTTTCTTTGCATTGAACAGCCAGAATGATAAACAAAGTTTCTAACTCTCTAAGATATAGCTATAAGATAACAGGTCCCTGGGAAAAGTTAGACTCACAGCTTAAATGCCAATTCACCTTCATTAGCAAAACTGTAACAACTGAAAAAAAAAGACAGTTTATGTTCAAACTTTCATAACCTGCCAAATATTGTAAAAAGAACATGGTAATTAGGGGTGTGACCACAGAAGTGGGTGTGGCCAAAAAAAATCACTGCACTACGCGCGCCAACTTTTTGCCCTTCTTTTTATTTCCAAAATGTTGGGAGGTATGCCGTATGGCTTACAAAGACTATGAATCGGTGGCCATAAATCTGGGAGCTAATTCCAAGTGGGCCCGCAGTCCCGGGCCAACTTGGCCCGGTACCTAAGGCATCCTGGTCAGTAGTAGCGCCCAACAATGTGCAATGTGTGCATGCACAAAAAAGACGTGCATGCGCGAAACAAAGATGCGCCAAAAAAAGGCATCACAAGCGCAAGCCGGCAAGTGTGGCGACTGGGGACCAAGGGGTAGGAGTAGGGGGTAGGAGACGCAGAGATGGTGCGTGCCTGGTGCCCCCCTTGCTTTGGGCCCTAGGCCTACTCTGCCTACCCCTTGGCCCGGCCCTGATGCCCCATGTTCCTCTATGAGGCAGCTGCCATATTTGTGCAGCAGGAGTCCGTTTTTTAGAAACTCTCACTGACAAGTTGAGAAGGGACAGTCAGGTTGCCAAAACAGTCAGGTTTAGGAACTTCAAATAATAATTACTTACAAAAGCAGAACTATCAACATGAGCTATAGGTCCTAAGGGGCCAATTTACGAAATTCACGTGAAATGATCGAAGTTCAATCGAATTCGATCGAATACCGATTGTATGAATTTTTCGTGAAATCGTAAAGTGAAATTTGGCCTCTTCAATCATCGAATGTCGAATAGATGGAATGATCGTATATTCGATAATTCGATCATTCGTTGATTGAAGGAATTAAAATTTTAAAGCTATTCAACTGCCTACTTCGCCAGATTGAACCTACCGAATTGCAATAGAAGCCTATGGGAAGCCCCCCATAAGCTTCGGAGACTAAGTCCTGCTTGAATACCATTCGTACGATCGGAGCGTTCGATCGTTGGAATGGTACAAATTTTTCGGACGCTTGAATGAAATTTCACTATTTTTTTTTGTGAAATCGAACGATTGGTATCCGATCATACGAATTCATCGAGAAATCGAATAGCGAACAAAATGATAGCCTAAAACTATTCTATAAGCATTCGATGGTCAAATGATTATCGAATTTGGTCGAGCTAATTTCCTGGAATAATAGTAAATTTGCCCCCTAATTTACAATAATATTTTAAAGAGTTGTTTTTTTATTGTCAGTATCACTTTATCTTCAGCTATAAGTATGAAGTATTTGCATATGCAAATTAGGATTTGGATTCGGTTCGGTATTCGGCCGAATCTTTTTCAAAGGATTCGGAGGTTCGGCCTAATCCAAAATAGTGGATTCGGTGCATCCCTACATGAAACAATCGTATAAATATTACCACATATCATGTGTTATTTAAACATCCTTCAAAAAAGTAATTCCCTTTCCCATATAAACTTAAACATGAGGATACAAGGAGGAGCCCCTCCCCACTCTTAACAATATGCTACTAATTAGTAGTGATATATAAGTAATGGAATATAACGCAAGCATCATTTTTAAACCATGCTACTTCATTCACAAGGTTCCATAGGATAATAAGGCAGGATTTAAATCAACAACAGTGTTCTGTTGTACCAATATAAATGGGTTAAGAACAGTTGACATTGAAGACACATTGAAGACGATTAACTTCCCAGAGCTCGAGCAGCTTTGTTTGTTTCCCTGTAGAACAGCCAGTGACCGTGTAGAGATTTGTATCCACAGTCCTAGTGCAGTCTGCATATTCTGGTTATTAATCAGTCTTGCTGTTTTGGCTTCTATGGCAGATATTATTTGACTTGTGCTGTTTTGATCATTTATGATGATCCCTAAGTTTAACCCTCCCAACTGAAGCCCAGATCACACTGAGCATGTGCGTAGTCTTGGTCTTGCAGAGATGTCTAACAAAGTTACAAGATGACAGCCCCCTGTGACCAACTCTGAAAACATAAATCATTTGTTTGATTAGGCTTGTGGTGCTGTAAGTTCAGGTTTATATTTTGTATACAAATTACAGCATTTCTAACATTATTCTAGACTTAGACTTTAGTTGCCCTTTAAAGGAGAATTGAACCCTGTAAAAAAAAAAACCCATACCCCCACCCTACATAGACCCCCCTTCCTCCTCCCCCCAGCCTAACTGCCCCCCCCAGGATGGCACAGAGGCAGTTCAATGTATAAATACTCACAATTTGGCGAAATATTTGAAGTGTGTAGGCGAGTTTTATGCGCAACATTTTTCCCCCCCTGTTCTACCAGGAACTTTAAAGTGATCGCCTGGTAGACTGAGATCAGCGTCTTGGGCATAGATGAAAGCAACATGTGGGAGCAAATGGGGATGTTTACGCCCCTACAATTTCATGTAATGAGTAGAATTTATTCCCATTTATGGCGATCCATTTGTGTTTTAGATTTCATTCCTGTGGTATCCAGTGTCGGACTGGCCCACCAGAATACCAAGAAAACTCCCAGTGGGCCAAGGTGTCAGTGGGCCCTCATGCTGCTAAACTTTTGGCCTATTCCATGGAGAGGAAGGTCTAAAGATTGTATAGTAAAAATGGGTCTCCTGTTGATATCAGGCCCACTGCCCCTCCTTATTGGATGGTTCAGGATGGGAGGGCTGTTTCGCCAACCAGACACACAAGCCCACAGAGACCCATCTTTCCCATGTGCAGGTGCAGGAGCCTGAGCACTTCAAATGCCATGCCCATACGCCAGAGGAGCAGCTGGGGTGCCCTAGAAAGCATGGAAAATTGAGAAATCTTTGAAGAAGATGGCAACTCTGAGGATGATGAGTACTCTACATCAGAGGAAAGTGAGAAGAAAGCAAGGCAAAGAGAAGCAAGTTCACGATCTTGCAAGGCAAGTTCTCTGCCACAGCGGTCATCCTGGCCTCACACTTCTCCATTTGTACCCAGACCCCCATCCAGATGCTATTGTCATAAAATAGACTCCTCTCCTCCCTCTTGCAACATTAAGAAGAGGAAATCATTAACCCCTCTAAACAATTCAAAAAGTGATATAGAGTTGGCTAGCAGAAGGATTTCAGCTCTAGTGCACCCCACCAAGGGTGTCTCTAAATCTAGAGGACTTCCCCAAAATCATAATTCCCAACACAATCGCTGTGTCCAACTCCACCACCTTCTCCCAACTGCTGCTGCAAAGCAAACAGACCCTACAGTGCAGGCTCTATCCAACCAATACAATCCCACAAGCCTACTACACTGGTAAGGGGCATTGGTCACTTGGATCAATAACTTTGAGATGTGTAGTTAGATTACAACATAGCTGTGCCGAGAATAACTGCTACACTTATTATATCCCTATTCTTCTTACATTTCTTCTTTGAAAATACAAGTAGCCTACCTCTTATTTTCTCTCAGTCTCTGAGCCCATACTCTTGCCTTCCTCCCACAAGACATCGCCAGTCCGATTCATCAGGTGATGACCTGCTTAGCCAAGAAGAGCGTGATGTCATTACTATGACATTACTGGGGTATCTGCTGTGTACAGCTGTGATTGCTCTTCAGAAAATGGGAGAGGAGTGTCTGGAGCAGGTGAACAATGACCATGAAAGTTGTCTTTAAAAATACAGGTTTTTGAGCAGTCAGAATGAAGTTATGTAGCAAAGACGATCAGTAGAATCAGTAAATGTGCCAAGTATTTTTTAGACTTACATGTGCATAAATGAGAGATTTTGGTTGAGGCCCTGTTGCATAACTCCTTCAGTCCTTCAATGCAAATAATGCTGTAATGGCTTGAATGGCTAAAGCTTTGCTATTTGCTATTATGAACGTTTTAAGGCAGCATATAGATCTACTTGGAAATCAGATGATAACAATTCAGTCCTGTGTGTCTATGTTGTATTTCGTGCTTCTCAATGTGCTGCAAACCCCGTGTCAGAGTGAAAAAATTTCCAAATCAGAACATATTCACTGGAGAGCACAAGCTTCATATATTAAAATGTCATATTTTTATTCGCTGAAATATCTGCACAACATGTTTCAGCTATAACGGCCTTCATCAGGTGCAAAAAAAACAAGCTATTTATACCTTCCCCCAAATACATAGCATATAAATACTGCCATCTTGTGGCCTACTTACTAGTAACACCATCAGAAATTTGTAACTATGTTATATCAAATGTCAAGTAAGTCAATATACTGTATCCAAATGTATAGAAAATCAACAAGATAGTTTCCTACCAGTAACATGTCAAACCTCAATTGCTTAAATACGTTAAATTGTCCATACAAAACTTCAAGTCCATCTGCAAAAAAGGGACATAATTATAATAAATACAATAAATAGTCAAATATTTTGAAATGGTTTATAATTGGTTTTATAACTCAACGCCTCATTCATTCCTCTGGGTTGTATCGTATTCATTCTATCAATCCATCTGGCCTCAGTTTGCAATAATAAGCGTTTTCTGTCCCCCCGTCTTTGGGGCAGTTGTACTTTCTCTAACACCAGCCACCTCAATGTTGAAGAATTTTGCTTATGTTGGTAAAAGTGTTTGCCCACTGGTGTATGAGTTTTTTTTATTCTCAGGGTCAAAATTAGAAATGGAATATTAATGCTCCCTAATTCTAATTTTCACCTGTCTTGATGTCTGTCCAGTGTACGTCTTACCACACGGGCATTTAAGTCCGTAAACTACAGAATCCGTATTGCAAGTGAAATATGCTTTAATAGGGATTCGATAGCCCTTTAATGGGTGTGTGATGTAATCACCCTTAATTATGGAACTACAACTTCCACAGCCCAAACATGGGAAAGTTCCAAACTTTGGGGTACCCAAAAATCTTGTCCTATTGTTAACCTCATGCAAATCCGATTTCACTAGCTTATCGGCCAGATTCTTTCCCCTTTTGTAAGAGAATAGTGGGATATTTTTACAGTGTTTACCAATTACCGGATCCTTTAGTAAGACTGACCAATGTTGGATCATAATTTCTCCAATCTCTTACTTAGTGGTCCATATTGGCTCACAAAGGGAATCCGATTCTCCACCATTTTTTTTTAGGTCTTGTTTCAGTCAAAAGACTGGTTCTGTCCTTTTTCAGTACCATATCTGTTTCGTCACATAATGCATTATAATTAGTGATGGGCGAATCTCCCCAGTTTCGCTTCGCTGAAAAAATCGCGAATTTCCAGAGAAATTTGCGAATTGGCGAAGAATTGGTGAAAAATTAGCGAAACGAGTCGCGGCACGCTTTTGACATGCGTCGCGTCGTTTTTGGCGCACGTCATTTTTCGGCAAATTTTTTCGGAGAAATTTTGCTGGCGTTTCGCGAATTTATTCGCCCATCACTAATTATAATCATATCCTTTCTCCAAGAATTTAGCAATAAGTTTATTAGCACTACTCAGGTACCTCTCGTCACTCGAGGCTATCCTCCTTATTCTTAGACACTGGCCTTTAGGGATGCCCTTTATTGTATTCGGCATATGATGACTATCTGGTCTTAAAATATTATTCCTTTCGGCAGGTTTAGAATAAAGATCTGTTACTAATCTCCCCTCTACATTGGAGACCTGTACATCCAAGAAGAGAATACTAGACAAATTATACTCTGCCGTAAATTTTATAGAACTATGCTCACCACTGATGATTGGACTAACTCAGATTCCCCAGTTTTCCATATAAAGAAGACATCATCCACATATCGATAATAGCAGTGTATACAATCTATGAATTGTGAATTATTCAATATCAATTTCCGCTCCAGTGCATCCATAAAAATGTTGGCATAACTGGGCGCTAAATTGCTGCTCATTGCCGTCCCCTGTTCTTGTACATAAAATTCCTCACCAAATCTGAAGCAGTTATATTTTAGCACAAGGGACAGTAGGTCCAAAAGAAAAAAAATCATAGGGTGTGTAAGTTTTGTTTGAAGTAAGGCTTCCTCAACAGAGTGCATTCCTTCTTCATGAGGAATCGAAGTATAAAGTGACTGTACATCAACACTACAGAGAAGCTAGTCAGGGGAAATTTGACCAATATTCTCCAATCTACATAAAAAGTCAGTTGTATCACATAGACATAGGATTTTTTTTAACTATTGCTTGTAAATGTGAATCAACGAATTATGAGAGGGGCTGTAACACTGAGCCCACCCCAGAGACAATAGGTCTCCCCGGTGGATTCTGTAAATTTTTATGTACTTTGGGAAATAAGTATAGTACCGGGATCCTAGGATGTAGGCAACCATACACAATCCGACTCCATTTGAATTACTCCCACACTTGCCGAGCATCCTTTTTCTTTAGGCAATCCAGTACCCACTTCTGAGGCTTTATAGGCACATCCCTTTCCAGGATTACTCACCACCTCCCAGTCATAACAGCCCGGTGTATACGCTATGCCCCCTGCCCTACTCTGGGTAGGAATTTCCTATAACACCCTCTGGTCCTAACAGTCTGGCTACTCCAGATAGGAATTGCCAAACCCACCCTTCAGGATGTGTTTGCCTCACTAGCACTTCCTCCCTCACTGGCTTATCCTTGGCTCATATACCTCTACCTTCTCATTGGGGTCTCAGCTACCAGTTCTAGCTGTTTTCTTGAACTAACTGAACTACCTAGTACTTCACACTTTGCCCTGTCACTGTCTTCTTCTTAAATACCCTTCATCTCCACTTCCCCCTCTAGTGGCCAGGGAAGGAACTGCATCCAACACAAAAAATTGTTCTCTACTACCCTCTTGTGGTTACACATTAACTTCCAATCTTTCAGCATTCCCAAACTTTTCATTTTACACCATTCACACTAACATTTGCATACAACACTCGGTCACGCTCTTGCACATAGCATTATTGCCCTTCCTGAATAGATATAAATCCTTATTGCAATAGACTTCGCCTTGATTTAGTGCTATCACATTACCCTTTCTCCTCTATAGGGATTTGAGGGTTACTCTGATAATGATTTTCAGATGTACAGTTCATTTAAGTGGAAAATATACAAAACCAGATGAATCTTTTTTCCTTCCTGGCTGGGACCATGCTGGTCTCCATGCTTTTTTCTTGGGTTTTAAGCCAAGGACCCATGGATGGCAAAATATGCAAAGAGAGGGTAAGAAAGCAGTACAATATGCCTTTCTACAGAGCATAGTTGATGCAGAATTTGATTTCTGTTCCTTTGTGCTGGGACAGTGAAGTATGACGGCTCTGAGCTCTGCCTTATCTGGGAAAATCCACTCATTTCCTGTTTGCACCAGACCCAGATTAGAGATCAGGCAGAGGCTGTGAGAAAAGCCCCAAGACATTGCTTCAGGCCCATGTTTGTCACAGGGTCAGCGGGGCCTCCCTGGAACTCCATATGTGACGCCTCTTTTCTTCTTTTATAGACTTTATTTACAGCTCAAACACAATTCTTCCCACCATGGATGCACTGCAATGAGCAGAACATCTTGCTCTGCATTCTCTAACAGTGTACGTGGTATTAATCATATAAAGGGGAAAAAGCAAAGTAAAAGGAGGGGAAAATAATCAACGCAGAAAAGGATGGAAGGGTCCAAATTAGGGATGCACCGTATCCAGCATTTTGGATTCAGCCGAACCCCCGAATATGCAAATTATGGGCGGGAAGGGGAAAACATTTTTTACTTCTTTGTTTTGTGCCAAAAAGTCACGTGATTTCCCTCCCTGCGACCGAATCCAAATCCTGCTGAAAAAGGCCGAATCCCGAACTGAATCCTGGATTCGGAGCATCCCTAGTCCAAATTGAGTCAAATACCCAGGCCCCACAAGATTATGGACAGCATCACCTGCAGTGGGATCCTGGAATTGGGTACCTTGGTCTGAACAAGCAAAGGGTTGACAGTGTAAGTTTAAAGCACAGAAAATGCATAATGTATTCAGCAAATAAATACCAAAACCGCATATTATATTTAAATCATCACATAATGGTAGTGTGTACTAACGTGTGGGTCAAACCAGACCAGAGTTTATCCCACAAATCCTTAATCCGAACCAAATCCTTACCCCCAAAATGCTGCCATTGTTGGACCCACAACAGACCCGTACCAGCATCTTTGCGCTCTTTATGGTGGGTTCCTGGCACACTGTGGTAGATTTATATAATAACTTGGGCCCAGACGCAGTTCTTTCCCACCTGTTTCTGGTTTAACAGGGACAGTAACACAAAAACATAAAAGCATGATAAAATTATTAAAATATAACTGTTACCCTGCATTGGTAAGAGTTGTGTGTTTGCTTTAAAAGACTACTATAGTTTATATAAATAGGCTATTGTCCGGCCATGGGGGCAGCCATTTAGACTGAAAAAAGAAGAAAAGGCACAGGATACACAGCAGATAACAGACAAGCCGTGTAATGGAATACAATTGTATTCTGCAGAATGCTATGTAACCTGAGCCTTGAATGGCCCCCATGGCTACACAGCAAATTATTTATATATATTATAGTCATTCTGAAGGAAAGACACTCGTTTTACCAATGTATGGAAACAGTACATTATATTTTAATTACTTTAAAACACTTTCACAACTGTACATATGCCCCAAGGAGATGTGATTTTGGTAATTTTCAGCAACCTTCCAATATACATTCATTACATATTTCCACTGGTTTTTCCACTATTGGTAAATATAATTGCTCTTGAAAGCAAGTTATGCTGTCTCTTTCTGTTTATGTCACTGTTGGTTCTGACTTTCAAAACAATGTAGCAGAAGCCTGGGGGATAAGCAATCAAGGCTGATACTGTTTTTCAGAGATAGACCCAGCAGAACAGAGAGGGACAAAAATATATTTAACTTAATAGTAACATTAACACCACTGGAAATGTTTATTGCATATTGGGAAGTTGCTTGGAATTGCATTTACTTTCACTAGGCAAAATATATGTTGGGGTTTATATCCCCTTTAATATTTTATATGGTACAGAATCTTTCCAGGTCATGCCTTTGGAAGGTCGGCATCATATAATGCAGAAGGGCTGATGATGGGGGACTTGGTTTGTGTTCAAATATTAAGAACTGCTCAGAGAAAGAGTTTAGTGTCTTTGTATGGAAACAAAGCTCTATCCCCCTCAATTCATAATGGAAACAGTGTATTTGTAATATGAAGACAAATGCAAAAATGATGAATTTCTCTGTAACAAAACAAGTCATTTACTGCTGAGGTTTTTAAGAGTCTCTTCATTTCCTGAACAAATTCATTCTGCTTTGTTCTGCTCTTCCTGGAAACAAATTTGATAAAGCAAATATAAGGATCTGCAGGGTAAGGCAACAAACCGGGGCTGAACTTATTTTTCATTGTAATGATTAATTTGGGTAGGGACTAGAATTTAGGCCAACTTCCCCTTTAAAGTGATATTGGCAGCAATAAATTGCATTCTCAGTTAATGTAGCAGTGACACCCATAGGACCTCATATTCCTAAGTGATGTATTTTTGGAGCATAAAAAAGAGCACCAGAAGTTGGGTCATTGCCCTTCTTCTATTGCACCCTAAGCATGTGCATCTTCTGTCTAACCCTTGTTCCTGCTCTGGACCCACTGTCGCTGGGAGAAAAAAAGAAATATATATACATTATATGAGAAGAGGCTATATGGAAGAGAGAGGCTACTCTATCAAAATCTTGAACATTTCTGCAAAGACCCTACTAGTCCCTCCAATCTGTTGCCTCCTTTCCCAGGCTGTGAAGGGGAGCCAGCTGCACTCAACACACTGCACTATAGGATAGGAACTGAAACTGGCTAGGCTGACCTGATAGGGAACTGAAATCAGTCTTTTGCTTGTTTGACTGGAGGGCTTTAATTGCCAGTTCCCCCCTTCTATTGTGCTTCTGCAGAGACAGTTAGGACACACCCACCCTTCATTTACAGCTATTGCAGCAGATCTATTGGGAGCTCCATTACACACAAGGTATTTTTTTACACTATAACTGGAAGACTCACTGACAGCCAGATGTTGGACCTACCTGGCTAAATCAGACTGAGCTCAGCCTTCTTGCTTTGCCAGAGTCCCCCCTTACATCTAACCCAGTGGTTCTCAACTTGGGGGTCGCGACCCCTTTGGGGGTCGAACAACCCTTTCAAAGGGGTCACTTAAGGGGTTCCAAGAGCAGGTTCATCTCTCTCCCCACTAGCCCTGGATCAAGGTTTTAGCTCTCAGGGTGATGGGAGCTGTAGTTCAGCAATCGGTGTAGGGAAGCCAGTTGCACTACAACTTTCTTTATCCCCTTAGTAGGGACTGCCATACAGCTCTCCCTGCCCATTTAAAGCGGGCAGTCATATTTGTAAAATTAACATGGTAAATGGAGGGTGTGGCCAAAATATTTTGCCGCACTATGCACGGAAAACAAACCTTTATGCAGCCTGTACTTTGCTAACAATCCCCTCTGGGCTGGCAACGAAAATATTTTAATATTTAATGGTTGGGGGTCACCACAACATGAGGAACTGTATTAAGGGTCGCAGCATTAGGAAGGTTGAGAACAACTGCTCTAACCCTTCCATGGCAGGATAGATTTCTTTTATATACCTCCTAACTGTCCCGTTTTCTGCTGGGATAATCTTGGTTTTCACAGCTCAGCTCACAGCCCCGGATTTATATTCAAAATTCCAGCATTTCTCTGTGATCCCTTGCACTGATGCCAGACAAAAATACAAAGTTTCTTAAACTCCAAAAGAAACTTCATAGAAACATAACTTAAGCTTTTTGAAAAGTAAACATAATTTCAAGCAACTTTGCAACATTCAACAACTGAAAACTATGCAGACTTTTCATTATTCTTAATAGTTTCAGAAAGTTCCCTAAGCCTAGCCCCCTGTTCTCCTGCTGATCTGTCTGACTACTGTTACTTTGTATCAGCAACAATCTTTCCTCAGCTCAAATCCTCCAAACCCCACAACTCCCTGCATACTTCATTTCAAAAGGAATAAGAGCATGACAATGCATTGTGGGTTATGTAGTTTCAACATAGAAAAAGGCATTTATTCATACTTTTTGAAGAAACAGATAACCGTGATGGGTTTATTAGAGCTTTCTGTGTTATGTGGGCCTCTTTATCAAATTTTCCCCTTTAATTAAATGAGGCTTTTTGGCAGATCACTCAGCACCTGCAGATAGATTTATAATAATTTAAGATAAGCAAAGATACAAATGTAACTATTTAAGATAAACAAGTCTATTGGGGGCTTAAATGTAAATTGGACATGGTAATCAGGGGTGTGGCCACGAAACAGGGGTGGTTAAAATTATGCTGCACTGTACACAACAGATCTTTTTGTACTTCTTTCTATTTTTCAAATGTTGGGGTTCATGTTTATGTTATAACTCTCCCTACATAGGCTTCTGTGAATGGAACAAGACCCCTGGGCCATCATGTCCAGGCACCACAGAGGCAATGAGAAAAGTGTATTATATGCACTTGCTTTAGACAAAGTGGGTTCTATTTGCCTCATTTGTTTTCCTTGTAAATGAAGTACAAACACAGCATTCCTGCGCATTTCTGTTTCCACATCAGAGTGTAAGCTGCCATAGCGCCCTGCTCTCCACTGACAGCATGGGACATTGGGGCCACAAGCATATATGGGAGAAGAGATTTTGATTCTGACAGGAGAGAGGGGGGAATTGGGATACACAATATAATAAATACCCCAGGAGGGTTTTTAAAATGATACTGAAATCTGTACAAATTAATATTACTTGAATGTAGAAGTTGCAGTTTTCCCAAAATTTATAAAGGGAATAAATCATTAAAACAAACAATGTGTTCGAGCATGCAGCATGGTTTTGAATGGGTGCAAATAACTGCAGACTATGGGGATCAAAAGCAAGTACAAAGTGCAATTTTGGATGCAAAAAAACACAGTGTGTTTTGCTTAAGTTCAGTGTAATTGAGGTTTGCTTTGATTACTTGTAGTTGCAGTCTCAGGTAAAGAGGCTGTATGGCAACTCCCTCTGAAATATACAATATACAAAAAATAAGCAGAGGTGGAATTATCAGTGTTTATAATGTGTACAGGTTACTCTCTGTTTAAAGGGCAAGGAAATCTAAAATAGAATAAGGCTAGAAATGCTGGATTTTGTATACTAAACATAAACTTGAACCTACTGCACCACATACCTAATCAAACAAATTATTTATGCTTTCAAAGCTGGCCACAGGGGGCTGTCATCTTGTAA